>CAXIVR010000002.1:124105248-124660248 GCA_964035755.1 Teleogryllus oceanicus
TGACCCCATCTCTATCAGGTTTTTCGTCCAGTTTCCCTGAGCCATTGAGCAAATGCTGAGATGGCCCCTTGTTTTGCTTCTGGACATAAATGTAACTTCATTTTCTGTGCACGTCTTTTAGAATTCAGTGGGAAATACAATTATTCAAATTATCGTTTCCATGTTGTCGCGGCAGGAAGTATTATTCCGAAGGACAACACGGATAAGAGCCAACATTTATTGCCTTGAAAATAGATTTTATTACATGGGATAAACCTTGAAAATAGATTTTATTACATGGGAGGTTTTTTTTTTTTAAATTTAAGTAGTGTATGATTTAGTGTAGGGATCACAGAATTTTGAAAATGTGCACACAATTCATTATTCCCCATAGCACGTCATACGCAGTTTTTAACTGCTTTTTTGACGTTAAATAAATAAATAAATAAAATAAATAAATTGACATTTTCGCAACAATGCCACAATCGGTATTTGAGAAGCGTTGAGACTCGTTGTTCAACGTCGAGAAGTTTTTTTAAATTTATTTTTTATTTTTATTTTCGTATTTTATTTGCAATTGCATAAACTCGTGTATACAAGTACTTGAGAGGATTTGTATTGGCTGCACTCCACTAATATTACAAGTTAAGTAGTTTAAACATTCAATAATAAATTGAGCACAAAATTTCTGAAATGAACAATTTATAGTCGATATGCAAGGTCTGAAGTATGATGTTGAAGTCGTCTGGTGGTGTCACTATTGTCTAGTAAGTTGATGGCTAGAATATTGAGATGTTATGTGATCGTTGTTGGTATTTTGCACTGGTCCTGATGATTTCGTCTTTTATTGTTGGGATCTATAAATCTTTGTGTATTGTTGCGTTAGTTACGTACCACGTGGCATTTACAAATATTCTTAAGGCTATTGACTGGAAGCATTGTAATATTTCAATGTTGGAATTTTGAGCGCTTCCCCAAAGTTGTATGGTATATGTCCAGAATGGTTTTAATATTACTCTGTACACAATTACTTTGTTTGTGATGCTTAAAGGTGATTTTCTTACTAGTTGCCAGTTTAACCTTATAAGTTTTAGGCCCAATTATTTTCTTTTATTCTTAATGTGTTTTTTCCACGTGTGTCATGTCTGGAGTAAGTCAGATATTTTGCCGAGTCGCTGTGAGGAGTAGGTTGCGATCCGATTTTCATTGGTGGCATGTATCGTGCTTCAGACTGAAGGTGTCTTGGACAGACTTTTTGTCATTGATCTTGAAGCGCCAGCATTTCTGCCACGTGTGGATGGATTGCAGATGTTTTTCCACGAAACGGGATGCCTCTACTGGATCTTTATGTCGAGTTAAGATGTGTGTGTCGTTCGCGTATGTTGCGTTTACAGATGTTGGGATGTCGGCAGTATATTGTGAGTTAAGGAAAGGTCCAAGTACACTTTCTTCATGCATTCCTGAATGTTTAGGGATAAGTTCTAAAGTTTCTCTGTTAAATTTTATTTGAAAATATCTCTGTGAGCTACAATTTTAATAAGTGATAGTAAGGATATGGTAGCTTTTTCTTGGCTTGATACAAGAGACTTGGATGCCATACTTTATCGATAGCCTGCCTTACGTAAAGAAATACATCAGAGCAACAGTGATTCACTAATTTCGTTTACTTTTCGATGAATTTGTGCTAAGTCGAATGTCGTTGTCTGAATCCAAACTGATGAGATATTATTTCCTGTTGTAAAAGTGGATTCAAACGTGACAGCAGTTTTCAAAAAGTTTGTCTAATGTTGGCAGTGGAGGCCTGTACGGATGATACAACTTCATGCATTGGTTTGCCAGGTTTAGGAAATACTATTAAATTAAGCTATTTTCCATTGTTCGGGGAAGTGACCTAGTCTTGTAGGTGGTTCCACGTAAGAAAAGTCCCCAAAAATTCAGCATGGCGGAGTTTCTGCATTGCCAACCTTATTGAACTGAAACGCGAAAGTGCATTGAGGATACCGACGCGGCGTGTGTAAGTGTACGTAGGGGCCTTCAAAAACGCAGATTTTGTATTTTAATGGTAATTATAAATGAAATATAATTATAAAAATTCAGAATTAATAAAATCTAATTGGAACTGAAGAATAAATAAAGAATGTTATTTTATTAACTAGCAAAAATGCTATAATGAGAGGATTTGTAGAATAAAGATGAAATGAAATGCAAGACTCAATTTTTTTTTAATTTTCAAACAGTACACAATGTAATGAAATAAAACTTATTTACTGAACTAGAAATATTTGTATCAATGATTTTATAAATATGACCCCTGTAGTGGGCAACAATACAGCGATGGATATTTGGTAAGTTCATTGTTGAACGGCGACATGATGGGAAAGATGCGATTTTATTCAACATTAGTGTTACAATGTTCTCTATGATCAATAAAATGTATACTATTCAACTCTATTGAAGTCGGGGAAAATGTATGTTGTACAGATATGCGTAAGATAATGATATCGTTTCAAATGCATTGACAATGCGATATATTGGATGACCTTTAGGTTCGGATGTTCAATTTGTATGTGAAATTATCCTTGGTTGCCTGAATAATGTGCTGGAAATAATACGAAGCAGTTACAAATATTGCGAGAAAGATTTCACAATAACGGCATTTTCTTTCTCTAAATCTGCACTATTTTGGGCGAGTGAATACCTCCACACCTACAATATGGGTAATTTTTACTCTAGATTTTTATTCTTATTTTCACTACAGCATTTGATTGGTTATTCTTCAGTTCTGCAGCTAATCTGACTCGTCAGCCAGCGCTTCGTCGGAGACGTTCTTGTAGGTTTACTGTCGGTCTATATAACCTCTGCTGAAACCTACTATCACTTATGGCTCGAATAAGTCTGTGTAAAAGTTGTTTTTGTATATTGTCAAAAGTACAATGTTCTTTCAGTGCTTTTCAATTTGCGAAGTATTCACTAATGGACTCACCAGCGTTCAAGAGGCTCTTGGAGTTCCATTTTGAAACTTCCCAGATTTATGTAGAACACTTCAGGAAAAACAATGTTTTTGTTGTTGTTTTTCAGATTTTTAAATTGTCGGATTGCGGAAGAAATAAAAAAAATAGTAAAAAGTTCAAATTTCAATTTAAAACATTTAATGAATTCAACGCATACATCAAATGAAAGAGCATCGTTTTGCTTAAATGTCGCAAAATATTAATTTTAGAACAATTACAACACTAGTTAAAAACTATTGACTTCACCGATTCGAGCCTTTTCCTAAAAGTTTTCCTAAATTCGTAGCGTTTCGAAAAAATATTTGGGAAAAAACGAAAAACGAGTTTCATATTTTTACTTATACTCTCCCTCGAAAAAAAGCTTAAAAATCAGAAACATCATGGTCAAATTTTCCTTACATTTGTGCTATTTAATGTGGAATACCTCTTGAGCGAAACAGTTAACGCCGCTGCTGAAAACGCAGATCGCAGGAAGCTGCCTTCCGAATGGTGCTGCCTTCTTTTGCAAGATACTGGGTCTGATGTGGCGCTCCGGGGAAACATTGGAAGTCTAACATGAAATGGAAAGAGGCTCTTTATCAAATAATTCATTGTTAAATTCTGATTTCAAACATTTTCCCTGTATTTATTCGATATTAATATAAAAGTTACAACACGTGTTTAAATAATAATAATAATAATAATAATAATAATAATAATACGAGGGTCAGTCAAAAAGTAATGCCTCCTTTTTTTTTCTACGTTTAATTGTCAGGAAATTTAAATTCAATTACATAGGTTGAAAACCACAACATTGAGGATCATTTTGTCATTTTTCAATGTAATCTCCGCCCATCTCTACAGTTTTGGTCCATCTTTGAACAGGGGCATGTATCCCAGCACGGTAAAAATCACAGCCCTGCTTGCCATTGACGCACGGGTGTTTTGACGGCCTCCTCATCTTCAAAATTAATCCCACGATGAGCTTCTTTTAGTGGCCCGAACAGATGGAAGTCTGATGGTGCCAGGTCAGGGCTGTATGGGGGATGATGTAAAACTTCCCATCCAATTTTGACAATCTCGTCAGAGGTGACGACTGGTGTGTGGTCTTGCATTGTCATGCAAAAGAAGAACATCTGCCATTGGTTTTGTTGGGCGAACTCGCTGAAGACGTGCTTTAAGTTTTTTGAGGGTTGTGACTTATTGAACAGAATTTATTGTGCATCCCTGCTCCAAAAAATCAACCATTATCACACTCTCTGTATCCCAGAAAACTGTTGCCATAACTTTCCCTGCCGATCGCACAGTTTTGAATATTTTCTTCCTCGGCGAGCTTGTGTGACGCCACCCCATTGACTGCCTCATTGATTCAGGTTCAAAAAAATGCACCCATGTTTCGTCCCCGGTCACAATTTTTTTCAGAAACTCATCTCCCTCCAAACGGAAGCGCTGCAAGTGTTGGGAGGCTATTGTTTTCCTTGCCTCTTTATTCTGATCGGTTAACATTCTTGGAACCCACCGTGCACAAACTTTTGAGTACCCCAATTGTTGAATAATCGTGATCACACTGCCTTTACTAAGAAAATAATGCGACACACTTCATCTGCAGTCACCCGACGGTCATCACGAATGATGTCATCAACTTGCTGAATGTTGTGTGGAGTCACTGCACTCACCGGCCTGCCGCTCCGCTTTTCGTCAGTCAACGGTGTTTGCCCTTCAGCTTCCTTACACGACGAACCCATCGTCTAACAGTGCTGACATCCACTGTCACAACACCATACACCTTCTTCAGTCTTTCATGAATGCGTATGGGCGTTTCACCTTCTGCATTCAAGAATTCAATCACACAACGCTGTCTCAAACGAACATCGATGTCGGCCATCTTACAAACTTCTGCTGTGCTGCCACCTGTTGACGCAGAAAGTTACTTGTGCAGTGGATTGCAGAAGAAGGTTTGAGGAATGGCGCCAAATTCAAATTTTTCACTTAACTTAATTTTTTTAAGTAGAAAAAAAAGGGAGGCATTACTTTTTGACTGACCTACGTAATAATAATAATAATAATAATAATAATAATAATAATAATAATATTTGACACGATTATAAAAATTAATGAAGCACAATTGTTTTTTGGCGGAGGGGGGTGATTTATGATTTATCATCTTACGATTTGGGATTATAATGAAGACACGTTAGATGAAATGTTCACTTTTACATTAAACCAGCAGGCACAGCATATCGGGAACTCTTTTCGTCTTGTATTTCTTGAATAGGAAAATGTAAGATATATTTGCAAATGCAAAATATGCAATTGTATTTTTAAAAAATGCAAAAATGTTCATGTAATAAATGCTTATTTGTTTTAAATGATTATAGACAATGTTATGTTCTTTTCACAGGACGTTTTAAACAACGAGCATCTGAACTGGTTCTCTTAAATGCAGTGACAACTGACTCTGGTTTGTATCAGTGTGTTGTACATAGCAAGGCGGGAGAAATTTGGGCAGCAGGACGATTGCAAGTGAATGCGTCCCGTTTAATGCCCGATCCACCTCACAGTCCAAGTTGCATCACACTATCCTCATCGCAAATTCAGTTGACATGGGAGCCTCCGCAGCGGTTGACAGGCGACAAGATTGTGGCCTACAGTATACATATTGCTCCAACTGGTAAGTCATACTGCTGATTCCACCCAAACTGATCAGTTTGTGTGACGGACATCAAACTTCATATTTACGTTTCACCATGTTACACGCCATATTTACGTTTCACCAAATCGTTTCTCCTGTCGTCAAAACATTCGTCAAATGGCCAACCGGTACCCAGTCATCAACGCCTTTGACGTATTAAACTACTTTTGTGGTGTTAAGGTTAATCAAACCCATGCATTCCGTTTCATTGACTTGGTAATTTTACTTTTTCACTGTTGAAATGTGTGTGATTTTGAAATGGGAGATTATTTTTGTGAATCAATATTTCTTCTTGATTGTCAATATATGTTTACAAATAAAAGTATCCAACGTTTTTTATGACAATCATTTATTCAGTAATTTCACAACGTTTCGTAACTCGTTTTGTTACATCACTTTGTAACAAAACGAGTTACGAAACGTGAAATTACTGAATAAATGATTGTCATAAAGAACTTTGGATACTTTTATTTGTGATTATTTTTGTGCTAAACGTATCTATTTTTAATAGAAAACTAAAGTCTAGAATGAGCAATTACTGCAAATGAAATTCTTATGAAATGGGCAATGTTCGATTCGCAGTTAAATAAAGAATGACGAGGGTGGTGATGATTTTAGGAGAAACAGAACCGCAGCTAGAATTCCTCACAAACAGGAATAAGCGTCTAACGCCCATTCTGCAGCTGTTGATACCATATAAGTTGTTATACCACAAGATTTTGTGATCGGCGATTGCAACGGCTCCGCAATATTATACTATCACATGAAACTGAAAAAGTGTTTCTAACAAACAATATTTACTTTCTCGCTACCGCTTATGCAGTAGAGAGAAAGTTGTGTAATGCACGATACAGGGTCCTGGTAACGAAAAAATGGATAAATCCAGTTGCTCAATTTAGAAAAACAAGTCCTCTAACACGTGGTGTTGCCAGAATCCGTTTTGTGGGTTATTGATACCGAAAAATCGATTGTCGGCAAAACATCTGTCCGTCTTTTGAACAACACTAGCGGCTAACCCGTTCAGCTGATTTTCTCCAAAATTGATATTTCCCGATCGATCTGGCCGATGTTACGGGTCCTTGAATTTGAATCCCATATTTTAATTCTAGGTGACTCTGTAAATGAAGTCCGAGACATTTTGAAAATGTTAAAAAAAATGGTTCCATCGTTTTTTATTAAATTTTGTTTTTGGATAGTGTCAAGGACGTTTAAGAGAATGGTGCAGGTCTCACTTTTGTTGTAAAGCCCAATTTTTTGAAAGTTGCAAATATTCAAAATTTTTCGCCGTCTTACTACAACTACAGTTACGAAGATAGAGATTTTTCCCTTAATGAAATTTGTTCCTTAAAAATAGATTTTGAAATAATAATAATAATAATAATAATAATAATAATATGGAATTTTTGGAATTTTTTTGGTATTTTTCGCGTAATTTGGCGTGAAATATAGACTTAAATTTTGTTTAAAGAATGTTTTTTTATTTATCAAAAATGGATAGTCTGAAGGACAGTTGAGAGAAGGGTGGTTGAAAACCCTAATTTTTGGAAAATCGAAAAAAAAAACAAAAAAAATTCGGTTTTTCTACAACTACAATTCTGAATATAAACATTTTTACTTTCTCGTATACGTACGTGTATACTGATGAATGTACGTAGTATTCAGAAAGTTATGTAATGCTTCTCGAAAAAAAAACTGTGGATTTTCTACACTAAAAAATTCATTGGCAGGTCCCGACAACGAATAAGGGAATAAATCCAGTTGCTAAATTAGCAAAAAAAAATCCTCTAACACGTGGTGTAGCCAGAATTCCTGTTTTGTGGGTTTTTGATACTGGGAAAAGAAAAAAAAACAATTGACGGCAAAACGTCTGTCCGTCCGTCCGTCAGTCCGTGAACTTAACTAGTCCCTAAACCATATGTACGATTTTTTCCAAAATTGATATTCCCCTATTGATCTGACTCCACTCGAGGCGCTGCTATTTTGAAACACTTTCTTTTAAATTGGGACATTTTCAAAATTTCTTCAAATATTGCTCCAAATGACTTCAAATTTCACAAATTCTCATTTTTCTCTCGAGTAGTTAGGGAGGGTTTCATAAATTTGAATTTTGAGTAAGTCGGGGTAGTAACTTAACCTCCCCCTATTTTGTAATCTTAAATTGGGAGGTTTTAGGGTATCAAAAATAATGTTTTTGGTGTCACTGAAGAGCCCAAATTAGCCTAAAATTATGGCGCAAGAATTTTTGAGTTTTGAGAATTTGGGGCGTTTTGATTTTTGGTTTTCTTATTTAGGGGTGAGTTTTGGAATTTCCAAAAGTGGCGCTCGGGAGCCCAAAATTCACTTAATCAGACCGTACAAAAAATTAATTTTGGGAAGGGGTTTTCCTTTGGGGTAGTGGGTACAAAAAATTATGTTTTTGGTGTCACTGAAGAGCCCAAAATTAGCCTAAAACTATGACGCAAGAATTTTTGAGTTTTGAGAATTTGGGGTGGTTTTGGTTTCTGGTTTTCTTATTTAGGGGTGAGTTTCGGAATTTCGAAAAGTGGCGCTCAGGAGCCCAAAATCACTTGTTTCGACCGTACAAAAAAATTTGAATTTTGAGGAAGTGGGGGTGCTAGCTTTACCAGCCTCAATTTGAAATTTTAATTTCGGGGTGTTGGGAGGTAGCCCAAAATTTTTGAATGGGGGCTGAAATTAGCCCAAAATTATGGCGCAAAAATTTTTCAGTTTTTCGAAAGTGGGGGTGCTAGCTTTACCGACGTCAGAATTAGTAGCAGCGCTTGATACGTTTCGGCTAAATATCGGAGATTCCGTGTAAATTCTTGAACGATATGTTGAGATACTGGGTTACAATACTGACGAACTTTCGGTAAGTCTTAATTCAAACTATTTATACTAATAAACGTAAAGAGTGTGCGCAAACCATACAAGTTGTTTTTCAAAACGTGGTATTAGACGTTGTGACTTCACTGGGATGTAAAACTTATTGTCTGTTTTAGATGCTCGGAAATCAAAAGAAACATTCCTTCCGATCGTTATTTAATACGGAAATTAAAGAGCAACGTATATAAACACATTTTATTTACGAAAACATACATATATACAAAATGTAACCCTGAGAACCTTACAGCACCGACCTACCTCTACCTAGACCAGTAAAAGATTTGGCACATAACTACACTTGCCGGTCTCTCATCTGAATGGCAGGATATATCATCAAATAATTTAATTCATCATTTACCATTGTATATACACGCGAGCACTTTAGAACAACGAAGATCCTGGTTTTTAACTTTTATCGTATCGTCCTTCCAACTCACTCCTTTTATTGTTTCTAACTCGAAGGTTGACCTATCCAATGCTGCGAGCGATCCGCAGGGAAACTAGAAGCGAATGAAAACATCTCATTTTTGTCACGGTCTAATTAGTGTTGTCTTTAATTGCACGTTTTACTTGTACTCCTCTCTGCTGCATCTTGTCGCGCCGCTACCCCGCCGCTCATGGCTCGGGCGGTGGCTTGCACGCCCGGCGGTGCTCGACGGGGATCACGCCGTTCTGGGCGGTGTGGTAGTATGGCTTCGGCAATGACCCGCTCGCGCAGACTCTTTACTGACTGCTTGTTCCGCGCAAGACGGGTGAGGGCCGCCGCACTGCTCACGCACCACTCCCCCAGGGCTCCCATCACTACGGGCAGGAACACGACCTCCCGGAAGTGTCTCTGCAGGAGCACAGGAACGATCTCGCGGTACTTGGCGGCCTTTTCAGCATATTTGCCTTCCAGGGCCCTTGGGTAGGCCACTGTGACCGCCACTACAACGCAGATCGCCTGATGCCCCTTTCCTAAGACTAGATCCGGGCGCCTCCTCCCGCCGACCTCCTGGTCCTCGAATAGCACTCGCCAGCCGCCTGCTGTTGCCGCATTCTTGATATGTTTAACAACGCGGTTGTGGTGGAGCTTCACCATTTCGAGGTTTGGCCGGCACTCGCCGATGACGTGGCCTATTGTTTCAGCTGCGGGTGTACCGCGCTCGTTCTGTGGCTTGTAGTTGAGCCCCGTTGAGCTGTTGAGGCGAGTCACGTTTATGAACTTGTAGACGGTTGGCCTCATGTGCTCTCCAGCACGCAGGAAAAACGTTGATTTGTGACCGACTCCCTCGAGCGCACTCGCGAACAGGCCCTGAAGTTGTTGCTCCCTCCACCTCCTGGCGTGCGCTTGATGTATTTGTGTGCGCAGCTTCTTTACCAGGAGGTGGCGGGCCTGACGGTGACAGTGTCAGGCCGGTTTCCTCGTCACCCGAGTAGCTGCGGGAATTCTCGGGGCGTCGGTGGGCCCCGGGGCAGAGGGGCTTAAGCTCCCAAGGGGGGCGGGCTTTTCGGGTGCGGGGGCGTCCACTAATGGCCTCGCTGCTGAAGACTTCGAAGGGGCGAGGGGGGCCATGGGCGGCGACGGCGCCCGGTCGTGGGCAGCCTCTCCGGTGACTACTACGGCGGGGGTGGGCGTCGGCGCGGGCGCTCGCTCCTCAGCGGGCTCCGCGGCCACCGTGGGTCACTCCGGGGAGGCGTGCGCGGCCGGGCTTCACGCCGGCTGTGGCGGCTCGGCCGGGGCGGCGTCCGCGCCCGTGTCAGCGGGCGTCCCTCCGGCGGCAGTCAGTGGGTCCGCGCGCCGGCTTAGCTCCGGGGCGGTGCCGCCGGCAGCAAAAGGTGGTGGCTCGCCCCGCAGAGCAGATCCCAGGGAGGCCACGGGGGGGGGGGTCATCCATGATGTCGGGCCCGTCGGGAGGGTAGTCCCACGGATCCCAGTGCATGGCAAGCCAGTCCTCTTGCTCTGGGCCGACGATTTCGGGCTCGCCATGCACGTCCTCGTCCTCTCCCCTTCCTCCACCGGGTCCAGCGTGCCTTCATGCCGCCCCACCGCGGCGGAACTCGGCTGGCGGGTGAGTGTGACCTCCCCAGGGAGCTCGATGCAGGGGAGCCCCTCCTCCGCGGTGTTCTGTGGCGGCCGCCAGGTTAAGCCCAAACGTCGGGTGGCCTGGCGGGCGCGCGAGAAGCCCGACTCGCCGTGATTGGTGCGGGAGTTGGCGGCGCCGTTAAGATATGCGTACACGTCCACCTCCTCCGCGCACTCATGCCGGCAGTATGCCGCTTCCTCGCGCAGGTCCGCCATCGCGTCCGCTCGGACTCGGCGTCAGCGCTTGTCAACAGTTTGTAGGCGCTGTCGACGAGCCAGATGTCCGCTTCTGTGGCTGCCTCCAGCAGTCCAACTCCCCCATCTTCCCTGCCTGCGTACAGGAAGGCGTTGGAGGAGCCGTGACCGAGCGTGAGAAACTCCCGTGCACGGGCACGGACAGTTTTCTTGTACTGTCTGAGCATTTGCTTACCAAGCAAAGGAAAGGAAAGCTCTTTAAGGTGGTTAGAGCGAGATATTCCCTAGTAGATAGAGAGTCCATTTTACATTCAACAATAATTATTTGTGAAACATGTATAAACAAACCAGGGATTCCTATTAAGAGTTTTATTTTATTGTACGAATTAATTGTGTTATATAGATAGAAAATAAAAATATTTCAATATTATATAAAGACCTATCATTGACTAGTTTCTTAACTAGTACCAACAGATCGCGTAGCTAAAGAATGAAAAATTGAGGCATAAGATTGAATATAAAAAATCACTATTTAACCATTAGTAAGATCAAAATTATAAAAAGTAACATTATAGACATATATCTACATATTTTTTACAGTGATCACTAATAATGGCCGAAATCTCATCTTGAGTATCGCGAAATGTCTTTAGTAAATTAGGCAACGCCGTAATGTCTGTGACATTGGTATACCTGCGCAGAGCTCATGCTGTTTCAAATTGTCCTTGTTTTCATTCACTTTCAATACTGTTTCTGTACTGTTTGGTGCCTAGTCGACACGCGGTAAACAATGTCTGAGCGCATTGGCAGTGCAATTGGTTTGAGAAAATAGTGCTACAGAGAAAAGGGATTTCTGTTAAAATACTTTTTATTTATTCGTATGGCAGGAAACAATCCAATAAGAAAAGGGAAAAAATTTAACACAAAAAGAGCAATTCAAAACAATTAAAGAACAAGTACACAATTTAAAAACAATATAGCACATTTAAGTAAAAACTATATGTCTAATTCACAATAAGAAGTTAATTTTATCAGTTTTAAAATATTGATTCTAAAGCCTTAAGTCAAGTTCCTTTGCCCATTGGGCCGCATTATCAGTTACTGCGATGAATTCTTCGGGGTTTCCAGAAAACTTCCTTCTCGGACAGTCATTGACAATGTGATGTATAGTTTGCCTGACATCTGCGCAGTCACACATCGGGCTAGGGCTTATCTTCCATTTATGCATTAAATCAGCACAGCGGCCATGTCCAGTACGTATTCTGTTAATAGTTGTCCAAGTGCTGCGTGGAAGTGAGAAACCTCCAGGTTTTTGATTTTCCTGTAAAATAGGTTGCCATAGTGAAGATACAGATCTGTACCAGGTTTCTTGCCAATCGTTGAAGCTATTGTAGTCTGAGGCTACCAAACTTTGAGCGGTTGTAATCGGTGGATGATGTGATTTCAGTTGTCTCGTTCTTGCGCCAATATCTTCATGTATAGGAAGTAACGGATTGTTCATAATCTTCTCATATTCCTTTTTGAGTGCATTCTTTCTCCTTATGTCTGGGGGTGGTATGCTGCTCAGCACAGGCAGCCAGTGGGTTGGTGTGGATTTAATTACTCCTGCAATAATTCTCATAGAACAGTTTAATTGCGTGTCAACGTATTTGGTATGTGGACTATTTAACCAAACCGGAGCACAATATTCAGCAGCTGAGTACGTCAGGCTTAAAGCTGTTGTTCTTAGAACTTCTTGCGATGAACCCCAAGTGGTTCCTGTAAGTTTTGTAGAATGTTATTTCTGGTTTTAATTTGTTTGCGCAATTTATTAGATGTTTTTTGAAACTCAAAGTTCTGTCCAGGGTAACTCCTAGATATTTAGGTTGCGGGTTATATTTTAGAGTTTTGCCATCTAATTTTACTTTGAGCTGGTTATGGGCTAGTTTATTATTAAGATGGAAACAAGTTGACTCAGTTTTTTGACAGTTTACTTTAAGTCTCCAGGCTTTACAATATTCGGATATAGTGGTGAGATCAGTACTTAGCACTTCTTCTATCTTGGCCATGTCTTGGTGTTGGTAGACTAAGGTTATGTCATCAGCATAGCAGAACTTTCTAGCCCGTGTAGTTGGCAGGTCAGAAGTGTAAAGATTGAAAAGCAATGGAGCTAATACAGAACCTTGAGGAAGTCCATTGTTGAGTTTGCAAACTCGGCTTCTTTCTTCGTTCATGTATACTATGAATTGCCTGTTTACTAGCATGGTATTCATTAAGTTTGTGATCCTCAGACATTTAGTCACTTTTAGGAGTTTGTAGATCATTCCTTGTCTCCATACGGTATCGTATGCCGCAGAGAGGTCTAGGAGCACAGTCCCTGATTTATGTTTTTTGACAAATCCAGTTTCAATGTGAGTAGTTAGGGCTAGTACCTGATCCGTGCAGCTTCGTAGAGGTCTAAAACCAGCCTGTTCGATTGGTATTTTTGGAAGGATTACTGGGCTGAGACGATTGTACAGAAGTCTTTCTAGTAATTTATATGTTACGCTCAGCAGTGATATCGGTCGGTAGCTGCTTGCCTGGTCATTAGGCTTACCTGGTTTGAGGATGGCAATGATTTTGCTTATTTTCATTTCTGAGGGGATTATGTCGGTCGAAAGTATGTTGGAGAAGAATTTTGTCAGCCATTCTCTACAAAGAGGCCCAGTGGGCTTGAATTCCGGATGGATGCCGTCTAATCCTGGCGCTTTATTAAGTTTCAGTTGTCGTATGGCTTCCTCAATTTCTTTGGTGCTAAACTCTAGAGAGAGTTCATTCGTTTCACTTGAGCTTCGTTTTAGGGCTGATAAAGCTTTCTTTGCTTTTGTAGAGCAGTTTCTGTCCGCTGGAGCCTTGGAGTTGAAAATGATGTGGTCTGCCATCTGGTTCGGGGAGATGATGTTTAATGGGCGGACGACCGGCTTAGCTGCACCGAGTTTCCGAAGTAGCGACCATGCTTTATGGCTTGAGTGTTTGAAATCCATTTGCGCCAACGTTTCTTGCCATCTTTTGGATCTAGCTAGGCCGAGGTTCCTTAGCAGTTCGTCGCCCACGTCACCCTTGTCTCTATTGTCACCATCTTGTTCAAATTCTCTTAACAATCTGCTACATTCGTCGTTCCACCCCGGGATATATTCTTTGCGGTAGCCTCTTGGGATAGCTTTTTTAGCTGCTGCAAATACTGCCCTGGTGAATCTTCTATAGTTATAAATAGTCGGCTTTATCCATTTGACACAGTTTTCTAGGTGGTTCGTAAATATTCCCCATTTAGCCTTTCTAAAGTTCCATCTGGGTTTCGGAGTAGACATTACGAGTGGGACTTGGTTTCCAATTTCAAGTAGTACAGGTCGGTGTTGAGAGTGTGGATAGTCGTTTAGCACAATTCTTTGTACAGGGAGAGGAACCCCATTTGTAGTTGTTGTAAACGATAAATCTGGGGAGTAATCTCTGTTCCACCGAGCTGAGTGGAAGGTGCCTTTATCTTTGGCATTATAAACGAGGTGCATATTATTTGTTTCAGCCCATTCCTCTAGCCACGAGCCGCACAGGTCGTTTGATGTATAGCCCCACAGAGTATTGTGGCTATTAAAGTCTCCAGCATAAACAGTTGGATGTGTTAGCGTTAACTTCCAGTTAGGAGGCCATAGGGTTTGAGGGGGTTTATAAATGTAAACTAGTTTTATGTTATTTACTTCAATGACTATCTTGTGGATATTATCTTCAATCTTAGACTCAATTAGTTTAGTATTTAATATACCTTTCTGCACATAGGTGGCAGTTCCATGCACTGGGCTATAGGTAGCGCCAATGATGTCATATCCGTATATTTTACCTCTTGATTTTAGTTGGGTATCATTTTCGATATGTGTCTCCTGAATTAAGGCTACGTCAATGTTATACTTCAAAAATATTTTTAAAAGAATATCACATTTGCTGGAAGATATACCTTCCACATTAAAATGACAAACTTTAAGCAAGCTGCCTAGAGTTTTTGTCGTTTGGTTCTGACAAGCACTAAGGAGTCCCAAGCTTTCATATTTTGTTAGTAGGGAAATCCAGCTCTACATTTATACCTTGAATGGTTGAAATTAAAACCAGCAATTTCTAATACTTTTGTGAATTGAATTCTCACTCCAGTAGTTCTATTGATTGAGGTGCTGACATATGCAAAATTTTGTTGCTTCGAGTCCAGTATCCACTGTGTATTTCATATAATGAAAAAGAGAATATGAATTATTTTCAAATAATTAATCATTGTTCAGGAGCTAAAAAAAAAAAAAAAAAAAAGCTGTTATAGAACTCAAACTGAAATAATGCTATAATAAATGTATAAATATTTCT
This sequence comes from Teleogryllus oceanicus, assembly GCA_964035755.1. Lineage (NCBI taxonomy): Eukaryota > Metazoa > Arthropoda > Insecta > Orthoptera > Gryllidae > Teleogryllus > Teleogryllus oceanicus. Next base: position 124,120,412 of record CAXIVR010000002.1, read on the forward strand.
GTAAACTCTCAAAATTACCCATTTGCTCATAAAGTTGAATCACAGTGAATCATCATCATAAACTGCAGGCCCTTTCCTGTTTCCCAGTAGAACAGGAAGCTTACACACAGAGTGATTTATTTATTTATTGCAGACTGTATAAATACAAATAATATAAATATAAAATATACATTATTCCGCTGAGGACTAATCCTGTGCGTGGGCCTGTCTATCATTCATACTTTTTCATAGAATACAAAATTGTTTATATAGCTCATATAATATAAAAGAAAAAACGTGATCGTTTGGAATATTAACTGAATTGAGTTTTTCATTCAGAACGCACAAATGCTTTTATCCATCAAATTTAAATATGTGATTATTTACAAAGGCAATGTTTTCCAGGAGTGAGGATCTTTTAATTGGGCCCAGAAGACCCAGAGGAACGTAAGAACTCTTGCCAGAGACTTGTCACTCGATTTAAATGAAGCGCGCTACGTGCACAGTGTTGCCGAGTTGGGCGTTACCGGCCCGTCCCTGTAGAAAGCACACGAATGTCACTCTTTGGAGTGATTTAGGCTTACAATATTGCGTATTTCTATTTGAGACGGTAGATGTCCTTCAAATTGCGCATGTTGATTCTTCGAGATGCTAGCTACCTAAGGAAGAGTTTTTTAAAACATTTTCAACAGCTAGTTTTCCCACAATTTTAAAATTTCTGGTCGGCTCAGTCGGGTCGTCATAAGAGCCCATGTTAAAACGACAAACTTTACGGTCTCATTTTTCAAAAACTAGACGGTGAAACAGTTTCAACTTTTAGCAGAACATAGACGAACCTCTCATCTTTCGATTAGTACAATAAAAAAGGCATGTTAAACATAACACATATCTCGCTCTAACCACCTTAAGAAGCGAACATGCGCAAGCTTCTAGACTGGAATCAGGAAGATAATGTGCACATTTTTTATGTTGATACTACAGTTTCAACGTATCAATGTTGCCTGTGTGCTTCTTGCACAAAAACTTAATATAGAAAAGTTTTTTTTTTCTTCACGCAATCATGTGTGAAAATTATTTATAAAAGGTATTTTCGACGTGAAATTCAGTCATATGACTACAAGCCCTGGTAGCTCACTCTTCAAAAATCTTCTAAATAACTGGAATCGTATTGATCCTGATAAATAGGGCCCACATAATAATGTAATAACATATTTTCCTAACGTAACTCCATAAAGTTGAATCAACGTGATGCACGTTTCATATCGGTTAGTGCCAAAAAACGTCTTTTCAGTACATGTTTTACCCGAAAGTATATTTTACCCAAAATAACTTTTTTTTACATATTACTGAATTTTTCAATATTTCTGCAATTTTTTAAAAAATTAATTCTTCAATTTGTTGTGTGTTTTTGTTAAAGGCAATCAATTCAGCATTGTCAACATTTTTTTATCCTTTAAAATGCCGCTATTGCATCGCGTTGAAATGAGTCTTTTCATTATATCGACGGTATTGCAAATAATAGGGCAGGGCGACGACGCAATCGCTTCTAGTGTATTCATTTTCAGCAACGACTTTGGCAGAGAACAGAACGCATGTTTGGTTTGTGAAAATGATACGTCTAGCAGTCGATATCGCGTACCCTCTATGCATATTTCAGGGGGGTCCCTGGGCCTTGATACCCTTCACCAGAATCTACACGCAGCAGCACTGGAGGCGCCGTTGACATTTTTCTTTCCCCGATTGTCACACGCGAACCTCCGCCAAATTATCTCTTCGGACCCAAAATCTGAAGCAAAATCACGTCGCGGCACTGAAGCTTTTGGATTAAATTTATAGGGCAGTGGTAACACTGAGTGAGAATTTAGCAAAGGCAAGTACGAATTTTCAGAGCAGTCTAGCAATATCGCTATCGTAAAAACATTGTAAGTGGAATTTAAACGATCTCAGAGTGAATTGGTTAAATTTGAATCAGCAATGCTTTTAATCCCTATTCCCAGAGAAATATTGAACAGCGATATTGTGGATTCAGTTTATATTTTTAGTACAACTTATTCTACATTTTCCTTAAAAATGCCGAAAGACAAAATCTCTTTGGCATGAGTATGTGACTGAAGCACTTTACAGAAGAATTTGAACACTTTTCTACACAAGGAAAACCACTTCTTTGCCAGTTATATAAAACAAATGTGGCATGTGCTCAGAGATTTCAAATCATTCACGTCGTGAAACGTCGTGTCACCAAATACGAATTTCGAAGATATATATCCAAACCCCAAAACAGTTATTGATTGATTCGCATGATCGCCAAAGTATTGAGCGTCAGAAATCTAACTTTTGAATTAATTTGTGTGTTATGGTTTGTGCCGACATTCCGAGATGGAAATTAAGTAATCCAAAGCTAAGTGAAGTTCTGTAAAAATATCGACTTGAGACAATTCCACACAAATCGACAATAATGTTTGCAAACAATTATTCCAATTCATTGGAATTCATTCAATGAATTCCATTCATTGGTTGGAAACAATGGATTCCATTTATGGGAAATTGGCGATGGTCCCATCTAGGTTCAACTGACGAAACAACTGATGTGTAAGGAAATCAAGGAATGTTGGAATTGGTTTAATGAATAGTTCAAGTAGTAGGTATATTTTGATAACTTGTGAAGTGTTACCCGAATACAACCATCAAACTACTATCAAACTACAACCAAACAAACAAACTACACGTCATACGCAAAAAATAAAAATACTGCAAAACTGTTACTCATACAATGGGATTTTTGTGGTCTCATAGAGTTAAAAACAGTAATATCTTCCTTCGAATCTAATGCAGCACCGTACATGTGCGAGGCAGCGAAAGCTCTGCAGGTGTTGTATCCAAAATTACTACTACTAACCTGACTTGTACATGCGTTGTGTTGCAGAACTGATTAGATCACAGGTTGACTCATTGATTTCCAATAAAAAATAATTAATGAGATGGCGCATCTGAATTGATTTTTTTTATTCATACAAGTTGTGTATGAATTTGATTCTTATACGGCAGCATCTAAAAGCATATCACACTAATTGCTTTATGCATATAAGCTGAAAAATTATATTGCCCCATTTCAATAGACACTACAATTAAATCTTTGGAGACGTCGTCCCTGCAACTTCCCCAAATTCGTTAATTAGCAACGAACATTTAAAAATTTCAAAACTTTTTATTTTCATTCGTTTGTCCTTCGTGTGAGGACATTTGCCCTCTCTTTAGAAAATATTTTTCCGGCTTCCGTTCAAATATTATTTGTTATTATTCAAATAATGTATCCCGTCATTTTGTTTAAATCGCAATAATTCCGAGAAACATTTAAATTACTGAAACGTTTATTTGCATTCGTTTGTCCATTGTTTGCAGACGTTTGCTCATCGTCCAGAAAACATTTTTCGCTACAATTCAAAAATTATTGGCAGAAACGTATTCGGCAAGTTTTTTTAATTTGTCAAAATACTTGGAAACGTTGAAATTTCGAAAACTTTTATTTGGATTCCTTTGACCATCGTTTGAGCAGATTTGCTTATGCTTTCGAAAATATTTACCAGCTACGGTTCTCAAATTATTGGCAAGAAACGTATCCCCCATTCTTTTTACAATCTTTAAAATCTAAAAAATTGTTAAAATTAATGTTACTTTTCTTGTGATGCTCAGTATAGTCTCTAATTGTATAGAAACAGTTATGCAGCAGAAACGATTTCACTTGGGATTTAAACTTTTCTATTGAATTTAATCGTTTAATGTCATCTAGCAAAGTGTTGTAAAAGAATGTACATGTATTGTATGTGAATTTTTTGTAATGGGCTGTTGATACTGTCACCTGATGAATATGATTTCTACGTCGAGTGTTATAGTAATAGACTTCGGCATTTTCTGAAAAAATATTCCCGCCCTTGAGCAAGTCATTTTTTACAAAAACCAATGATTCGTAAATAAAAAGACACGGTAATGGTAGAATTCCTAGATTAATGAAGAGAGGCTTACATGAATCACGTGGGTGGGATTTGGTTATTATTCGTACAATTGGTTTTTGTAATCTAAAAGTCTGGGAGCTTAAGATGTATTTCCCCAGAATATTATGCCATATCTCAGGCGGGAATGAACATTCGCGAAGTATACACAACGAGCAGTATGAAGGCTGACTGAATTTGAAAGAATTCTGAACGCGTAGCATAATGAACTTAATTTTGTGTTCAATTCATTTAAATGGACGTTCCATTTAAGGTTTGACTGAATTGAGAGCTAAAATTTTGTTGCCTTAACACAGTCAATGGTTCAATGGAGCAAGAATTGTTTATTTGAAATGGAAAACTGCATTACAACCGTTTTCTTTTCGTTTACTATTAATTTGTTATTTTGGAACCAATTTGAAACATCTGATATTGTACTATTTACTGTTTCTTTATTGCAAAGGATGTTCGTATCATCCACAAAGAGAACCGTTCTTCCGTTTTGAATCGTCGAGGGATTTATTTCTGTAGACCAGTCCGTCATACAATTCCACACAAAAAACAAGTGAAGTCAACTCGTACATAGTTACAACTATTATATCACATACGAGTACACAAAATACTTAATGAACGAAATTACAATTCCCCCCTTTCGTGTGATACGGGAATACGCCGTTAACACGAAATCACGTTATTCCCATTGACATCATATGTTTAACTAATGTATTTTTATTCACATCTTTTGTTAACATATCTGCGTCTAGATTTTGTGATTGACAATAGGTTAAATCCGTTTCTCCAGATTCTATATCTTCTCTTACAAAATTAATCTTTCGAATCATGTGCTTATTTCTTGCTGTTATTTTGAACTCTTTACTCCAATCTATAATTGACTTGCTGTCAGTATATACGCTCGTCGGTTTCTTGATAATTTTGTCGAAGCCAATTTCACTAATTAATTCCTTTAACCATTTTCCTTCAGTTATAGAATCGCATAATGCTATAAATTCTGATTCCATTGACGATAGTGCTACCAATTTTTCTTTCTTGCTCTTCCAACTTATTAAGTTGCTTCCGATTTTGACATTGTATCCTGCGAAAGATTTATTATCTTTTGTCACACACCAACTCGCGTCTGTGAATATTGTCAACCAACCACGATTCTTATTAATCCTTAGTCTGACATTCTTTGTACCTTGCAAATATCGGAATACGCGTTTAAGTGCTTGCAAGTGATTGATTCGCGGATCAGTTGAAAATTGAGAAAGTTTGCTATACGTAAATGCGAAATCCGGTCTGGTCGCAGTCACTAGGTACCCTATATTACCTAACATTTCTTGTATATTTTCGGGTTGATCTTTTCAAAATTTTCAAATTCATAAAGATTTACACTTTGAGCTCCTGGAGTGCTCACTGGGTGACAATCATTCATTTTAAATTTGTTTAACATTTCCCTTACGAAATGTTCTTGATCGAGTGTAAAACCTTTTCATCTTTAGTTATTCGAATCCCTAGAAACGTCACTTTATTCTGATCACTAATTTCTTTAATGGTGATATAACGTTTTAATTGATTAATCAATTCATGGACTAGATTCATCTTCTTTCCAATAATCAAGCAGTCTCAACGTAAAAATAATTACCTTTTAAAAACACATGGATCGCACTTACAAGGTACCATTCCACAATCTTTCAATATATTACACAACTTAAAATACCAGCATCTACCTGCCTCTGGAAGCCCATACAAACTTTTATTTAACTTCAGTACTTTAGTTTTTGCAATGTGTAATCCTTGTGGGGGTTGCATATATACATATCTTTCCAATGTCCCGTTGAGATACGCCGTTTCTACGTCTACGTATTTTATCGCAAAATCATTTGTAGCTGCAATAGACAACAGTACTCTTAGTGTTTCATATTTCATAACCGGACTATAGGCATTTTCATAATCAATTCCGCATTCTTGTTTTGATCCATCGACTACTAAACGTGCTTTATATTGAACATTTTCTTGATTGATTTTCTTTGTGAAAATCCATTTGTTTCTCAATATCTTTATATTTCCTAATTGATCCTGTCCTCATCCCTCGTAACGTTGTAAACATTCTAATTTTTTGCTTCTAATAGGTCTTTGGTAATTTTTCTTCAAATTCGCTATCAGCAATTCTGGCAGCCGCTTGATACCTAATAACAGGATTTCTTAATCTGGACGAACGTCGTAATTCATTTGTAGTACTCACTTCATTTTGTATATCTTGAGTTTCAGGTTCAACTGTCAAATCATCGAACATTTGTTCTCTTCCATTCGTTTCATTTCGAACAGAGTTGTTAGACGTGTTCCAACTTCCACTTGTACAAAAGCATCGCTATTGGAATAACCACTTCTTCGTTTATTTGAGAGTTTGTTATACGGTCATAATCAAATTCCAGCAATTTCTCTTTATTTATTTCCGGTGTGTTCTTACTACCCATAGTATGTTCCAAAAAACGAACATCTCTCGTTTCAATAATACAGTTTTGTTCTGAGTCAAAAATTCTATAGGCTCTTCTGTTTTTTGCGTATCCCAGGAAGATACCGGGTTTACTTCTTGGACTCAGTTTATTTTTTCCAGGATCAACGTTCCCATAATAAGCCTTTGCACCAAATATTCGCAAATGTTGTACGTTTGGTTTTCGCCCTGACCAAATTTCCAGTGGAACTTTCTCTTTGTCATGTGAAGTTGGTGTAATATTACAAACATATACCGCTGTTTGTGCAGCTTCTCCCCAAAAATTTACTGGCAGCCCTGAATCTATCAACATCGTCCTGGTCATGTCTAAAATGGTACGATTTGCTCTTTCGGCAATCCCATTGCTCTGAGGACTGTATGGTGTTGTTCTTTCGAACTTTATACCTTTATTTTTGTAGAAATCAATTAATTCTGATCCTGTGAATTCTCCTCCGTTGTCAGATCTCACGTATTTTACTTTGAAACCCGTTTCTGTCTCCCGTCTTGTTATAAATTCTTTAATCTTATCTGCGCAATCCGATTTAAGTTTTAATAATTCAATAAAATACCGTCTGCTGTACTCATCCACAATAGTCAAAATATATCTGTTACCTCCTATTGTTTTAACAGACATTGGACCAATCAGATCTACATGCAGCCTCTCCAATATTTGATTCGTGGTCCCCCCATGAATACTCTTGTGTGAAGCTCTAGTAAATTTTCCAAGTATACATGCTTCACAATCACCTTTTTCGACCTCGATATTGTTCAATCCCCTAACCATCTGTTTCTTCCATAATTCTTCAAGAAAACTATGATTAAGATGACAAAATCGCCTATGCCACAAATTCACGACATTTTCACATTTTAAACACAATACGTCCGCAGATTTTGAACAATTATCTTCTACATTGTCACTAAAATTATTTACATCTTCTACAGTCATCTCAAATATAAAATTGTTTCCATCAAACGTTCCTTTTTGTCAAGTACAATTTTCTTGTTTCTCTTTACCATACTTGCCGCTGACAGTAAATTAGTATTCAAATATGGAACATGTAAAACCCTTTCCATGATGATTTTAGACATATTCCCCAAATCATTTCTACACTATCCCTTAACTTTTCCGACGAAATCTGAATAAATTTTTCTCCCAGTTTCTGCTGTCTCAATTTCTATCTTCGCACTAATCCGATCCTGCAGAAAATCATTTTCCGAAAACCATTTTCCGGTGTGTCGTGCAACCCGAATCAAGAAACCACACTTTCTTTCGTCTGTCATCATCTTCGTTTCTTGTTTCCTTCACCACTAACACCTGTTCTTTTTCCCAATACTTTTAGAATTAATTTTTCGAGGATTCATGTCATTCTTATTTACTTCCGTAAGTTTTTTGTTTATTTTATAAAGTTCGCCCTTTGATTCATTCTTGCGGTTATCAACATTACCCCTATTACACTTTCTATGCCAACAGTTCCGTGCTAAATGATCTAATTTTCCTCAATTGTAACATGCTAATTTTTTAGTTTCTCTAGCTTTGTACGCATTATTTTCATTTTCGGTATTAAATAACTTCTGCCTTCTTTCGAAACTTAGATTCTCGCGCATGTGGTCAAATGTGAGATGTTGATTTGCTAATAGTGCCGTTGCTACTTCATTGTAATTTCTTGGCAACCCATTCAGAATGTATTGTATCAATTCTTCTTCATCAATATTAGCACCTAATTCTTGCAATTCGCATGTTAAACCCCTCGATCTTGTTAAAAAATCATCTATCGATTCTTTCTTCATTAATTCTAATTTTGCTAATTTCATTTTTAAATGAACTAATTTGTTTTTATTAATTCCTTCATGACGTCGTTTTAATAAATCCCACAGTTCTTTCGCATTATTTATTCCTCTACTTGCCAAAATTTGTTCGTTCGAGAGAGTCAAAATTAAAAGTCCCATAACTTCGTCATTGTTCTTCGACCAATTTTCCCAATTTTTAATGCTTTCTTCGTCACCATCAATCTTACGCGGTTCGTCTCGAACTATTACTTCGTCAAACAGATGTTTAGATTTAATTAATGCACTGACCTTTATTTTCCATAAATCGTAGTTACGCTCCGTCAGCAATTCTATTCTTGCTAAAGGTGAAGCCATCGCATCACTCATTATTCTTACGATGATTACGTTGAATGCAACCACGCTCTGCTACCAGATTCTTACTTGTTATCGGCAGTACTTGTACCATTTACGGATAACGTCCAGTAAGAATAAGATGTACAATTCAACGTAGATACATTTATTTCTGTAGACCAGTCCGTCATACAATTCCACACAAAAAACAAGTGAAGTCAACTCGTACATAGTTACAACTATTATATCACATACGAGTACACAAAATACTTAATGAACTAAATTACAACAATTAAGAACAACAAATTTCATTTGAAGGAGAAATCTCTATCTTCAGATTTGTTGTTGCAGGAAGTCACCGAAAGAAATCAAACTTTTGGAATTATTGGAAATTCAGCGTTAACAGTGAAAATTGGACCTACGCCACCTTTATAGGTGTGATTTACTCTATTCTGACAAGAAATTTAAAGAAAACTAGAGATGGTACAGAATTGCACACACTTTCTCGTGAAGTTTTCAAAATTCCTTTTTCTGGACTGGTACTATACAGTCTTGTGCCTCTGCCTGCTGCCATACACCGCCGCCCTAATTTCATTTTTTTGAAATTTTCACATCTCGGTTTCCAAATAGCAGAAACCAAATATTAATTTAAGAATATTAAAGAAGGCTAAAACCTCGTCCTAAATAGCAATTTTCATTGAACAATTTTAAGCCTATTTAAGGAAATGGCGGTTAACGATTATTGTAAATGCAAAATGTGAAGCTCTTTTTCACAGGAATCTATTGTGGTTTCGAAAAACTTCATTTGAAGCACTTCCACTCACAAATACAATATCGTATACAAATCTATTGAAATGTGCAAATTAACGGCGTGAGAGATATTGAAAAAAAATTACATTTGTGTAATTTTCTAAAAAATACAACAATAAAGAAGTACACCGAAATAAACTTTACGTCATATTTAGCAGGGGCATTACTACTATCCCTTGCAAACGTTTGAAGAAAAAATTTGGAGCCATTTTTTTATAAAATGCGTTTGAGCGTTTCTGATAATGCGGGATTTTTAGTTCTTTTTTACAGAAAACTTTCTTTTTTTTTAGAAACTATTTGACATTATTTACAGCAAATGTACTCATAAATATAACGCTGTGAAGAAATCGCCTTTAAAGTATTACCAACGTGACAGACAAGTCAAAAAATGACATGATTTTTTGAAACAAAAAAAAACAAGAATAAAGAGGAATATGGCATTTATGCCATGGTATAGGGTTCGTTTGACACTAACCGTACCAAAATTTAAAGAAAAAAATTTGGAGCCGTTTTTCAGAAAATCTTGTTTATGCATTTTTTTAAATTGCAAAAATTGCGCGCACCATTACACGAAGACTACTAAATTTATTTAAAAAAACTACATGACCTTTATGAAAGAACGATTTATGGACAACAAATTTAATTTGAAGGAAAAATCTCCGTCTTCAATTTTGTAGTTGTAGTTGTAGGAGTTAACCGTGGAAATCGGACCTACGCCACCTTTATAAGTGTATTATACTTATTCTAAAGAAAAAATTTTGAGCAGTTTTTGAGAAAATTTTGAAAATGCCTGGGGGGGGCGTCTTGTAAAGTACCCCCAAGTTTTAAAGAATGTTTTTCACAATTTCAAAGCTTCAACTAGAGCTAGATATACCTTTTTTTCTTCCAATTTGTAAATCCAAGATCGTATGTGTGGTTTAGGGGCTAGTAGTATTCACAGACGGACGGACGTTTCGGTATCAGGGAACCCTAAAACGTGTATTTCCGTTGAAATCTCGAAATCGATATTCCGCAGAAATTCAAAACTTTCTCTGTACTACGTATATACGTATGTATACGAGAAAGTAAAAATGGAGCCATATTTGAGAAAATTTTTAAAATGTCGCTGGAGCTTCATGCAAAGTATCTCCCAAAAATTAATGCTTGTTTTTCAAAATTGAATAGCTTTGACTCGCGCCAGATCGCGGGGGTTTCGTCAATTTGCGAAAAATCCTCCGAATGGTTTAGGCACTAGTGTTGTTCACATACACCAGACCCAGGACGTTTGCCATCAATTGATTTTTTGGTATCAAGGACCCACAAAACGAATTCTGACTACACATGTTAGGCGATTGTTTTCTCTTTTCTAAATTTATTATTTTCTAGATTTATTTTATCAGGACCCGGCAATAAAAGTTTTACTGCTGAAAATTACCCGCTTTTTTCGCCCAGCGTTACATAAATTTCTCTTTACTGCGTAAGAGGTAGCAAAAAAGTATTTTTTGATAATTATATTTAATAATAACTATCATAAAATGATATATACGTACATGATTTTTTTTCTTATATTTTTATATTTTTTCTAACACAAAAGTGTTAAGTTGAAAAATTAAAAAAAAAAAAAACATTTCTGGCTGTAGAGGGATGTGGGTGGTGGAACAGGCGAAAACTGTCAAAAATTATATAACTAGTTACAGTGTAATTACTCATATCTCGTTTGGTTTAGGGGAGCTTCAAATTAAGTGGAAGCTAAGAATTCAAAGCACACGGTATTTTGCTAAGTCAACCTTTCTGCTTCTTCTTCTTCTTCTTCTTTTTCTCCTCCTCCTTTTTCTCTTCCTCTTCCTTCTTTTCTCCTCCTTTTTCCCCTCTTCCTCATTTCCGCTTCCTTCTCTTCCTCCACCTCTTCTTCCTTGTCCTCCTTCCTTTCTTTCTTTTCCTTCTCTGTGCTGTTTTTGAATCTTTGATAGGTTTGTAATAATTGTTCTGATTATTTTGGAATGATCCAATTGCGTTATCTCTTGAGTGATGTCACTACCAGAATTTTCTGCCTTCCTGTTGTTCCATATATAAAGGCATTGCAGAAAAATTAGGTACTAATGGATTTGTTGATGTAATAATTGATTAATAACAAATTGAGCTAATAAAGTTTGTACATTAAATGTAATTGTTATTTAATATTTTCAGATGGTGGAGATGAGCGTCAAGAAGTCAAAGTAAATCGGACGTTTACTGTAGATAAACTTGCTGCCTACACTAATTATACTTTCTATGTACGTGCCTACAATGGAAAATCAGCCAGTGACCCATCTACCCGAATAGTGTGCCAAACTGGGGAAGGAGGTAATAATTAATGTTATTAGCATGTGATATTCTTTGTACCAAGGTTGGGGAAAGAAGGGGAGGAGGAGCTTTAAAAAAACTGAACCAATTTGTATTTTTGGGTTTCATTGAATATTACTTTTTAGTGTTAGGTATCAAAATACCGATTTCCACCATTCAAAAAGTCAAATTGAAGTACACTGAGGAAATATAATATATACTACATCCACAGATTAACACCTCCCAATTTTAAGATGTCAAACTTGTGTAATCATTACCGGTAACATAGATTTTCGTTAATGTTACTACTTTTCGGTATTTAAGTAACAAACCTGTAACGTGAAGCGAGGGTTCAATACAAGTTTGCATTTTACTGTAAATTATTTTGTACTTGTTTTGTCTTTGAATTTAATTGAGTGTGATTGATTGATGTATCTCCATACATCAACTGATAGTGTCATTAGTTCAGTTAGCGTATTACTCCGGGGGCGGCAGTGTTTTCCCCATTGGATGGTGCGATTTGGGGCCGACCTTCGTATCAGCTTGCTGGGTATTTCCCCCAGCATGGCACTGCCGTAGCCAAGTCAAATCCTAAACCCTGGACTAGTGGCCTGACATGAGAAATATAGTTGTGCATTTAAGAGACATGTACGTGGAAAAGATACCAGGTTGAGGAAGGGAAGCTCACGCAAAGTCCATGATATGTGTGTTAGGGTACTTTTCTGAAATATACCTGATGACAATTCCTTGAGAAATCATGGAAAACTGCCCATTACAGTAGTCCGCTGCCAGAATTCTCCAGACAGAATTGGACCTATAGCTCGACAACTTAGAAATGAAAACCTCGTCTGCACATGCGCGAAAAGTGGCGGATGGGATAGTTCCTTCTCTTCGCGCCAACTTCTCCGCCCGAGGAGCCACCGCCACCTCAGCCCAGCAGGGAGGTGAGGGCAAGATGACCTGGCCTTTCGGAGTCAACTGACGATAATTGTGGAGGAAGGTCAGAAATGCCATTAGAGGGATCGTCTATTGTTTTCTGCTTCTAAAGGGAAAAAAATCAGAAAGGAAGAAAATAATAAACGTGGACTTTCACCGGTCCTGTTGAAAGACAGAAAATTAATTTCTTTTGAACAGTGAAACAAGTGTTCCATTCTTGATACACATCATGGCTTTTAAGGAGGATGACATACATGATTGTTTAAAGGAATACTTGCGAAGAAATTAAACGAAAATCGGTTACAAAAAGAGGCGCCAATCTTCTCGGATAAATTGTATTACGCGTCCGGACATTGTGACGTGGCGAATACTTCCCCTCCAAGAAAAAGAAGTTTAAAAAGACGGTTGGTAATATTGTATACTGATGAGACCGCCCAAAATACATTTTGAAATTTTGTCACCTTTTCGGTTTCCTAATAGTATAACCTGTATATTACTTTAAGAATATTAAAGAAGAGTAAAACATCGCCCTAAATGGAAATTTTTATTGAAAAAAATATTCTTTTTAAAATTTTTTGTAATTTTTAAAATTTTTGAGTTTTCTGTGAGAAAGTTAGAAAAAGAATTTTGAGTTAGTTGAACATTAAATCACAAATGCAATAGGTTTACCAATTGCGGAAATTTTAACGGGGTGAGAGATATTTAAAAAATTCATTTGTATAATTTTTGAAGGAAACAAATAATACCGCATAATAAACTATATGTCATATTAAACAGTGCAATTAGCACTATCCGTTAGAAACGTTTGAAGAAAAAATGAGAAGTCATTTTTGTGAAAATGGCGTTTGAGCTCATTTTCACAGAAAACTGTTGAGATTTTCGAGAAACCTTATAGGACATTATTTAAAACACATGTTCTCGGAAATACAGTAATGTTAACAAATCGTCACTAAAGTAAATATTAACGTGAGAAAAGTTCACAAAAATCTATTTCTTTTTAATTTTTGAAAAAAGAGAGTAAAACAATATGACGTTTATCTTATTTTATAGAGTGCATTTACCATTATCCCTACCAAAAGTATAAAAACAAATTTGAAGCAGTTTTCGAGAAAATTTTTTATATTATTTATTTATTTGTTTTACGTCAAAAAGAGTTAAAAACTATGTGTGACATGCTATGGAGATGTCAATTGTGTACACGTTTTCAAAATTCTGTGATCGCTACACTAAGACATATACTACTTAAATTTTGAAAACAATGTAGAAAAGAGAATTTTGCAGGCTGTTTATATTTGTACAGTCCAAATGGTATATAGTACCTTAAATATCACTGTTAAAATTAATGTTACCATACTTTCCGTGTGATGCTCAGTATAGTCGCTAATTGTATTGAAACTGTGACGCAGCAGTAACGATTTCACTTGGGATTTAAACTTTTCTATCGAATTTAATCGTTTAATGTCATCTGGCAAAGTGTTGTAAAATAATGTACATGTTTTGTATGTGCATTTTTTGTAATAAGCTGTTGATACTGTCTCCTGATGAATATGATTTCTCCGTCGAGTGTTATAGTTATACACATCTGACTTTTTTGAAAAATATATTCCCGCCCTTGAGTCATTTTTGACAGAAACTACTGCTGATTCGTAAATCAACAGACAAGGTAATGGTAAAATTCCTAGATTAATAAAGAGAGGCTTAGAAGAATCACATAGGTGGGATTTGGTTATTATTCCTACAATCCTTTTTTGTGATCTAAACGTTTGGGGGCTATAAGATGTATTTCCCCACAATATTATGCCATATCTCAGAGGAAATGAACATTCGCGAAATACACAGAACCAGCAGTATGAAGGCTGGCTGAATTTGCAAGAATTCTGAACGCGTAGCATAATGAACTTAATTTTGTGTTCAATTTATTTAAATGGACATTTAAGGTTTGACTGAATTGAGAGACCTAAAAATTCTCTCAATCTCTTGTTTTTGTATTTTTTTTTTTTAATTCCACATATTGCATGCGATATTGCGCGAAAACTACTAAATGTTTCTAAAGATGTGCAGGATATTAATCAAAGAACTAATTATGGAGAGCAAATTTCATTGGAACGAAATATCTCTATCTTGAATATTGTAGTTGTAGGAAGTTTACGAAATTATGGAGTTCTGAGTTAACAGTGGAAAACAGACCTATGCCCATTTAGAAGTATTACTTTATTCTTACAAGAAATATAGGGAAAACAGTGAACCATCTTTGAGAAATTTTTGAATATGTCACAGAGTCTCCATGTTAAGTACCCCCCAAAATTAATGAATGTTTCAAAATCTCAGAGCTTCGACTCAAACCCAGATCGACAGGGGTTTATTCAGTTTGGAAAAAATCGTACGCACAGTTTTGGCGCTACTGTTGTTCACATATACTAGACGGGCGGACGTTTTTGAGAACGATTTTCCGCAGCATTACATAACTTTCTCTATACTACGTACATTACTCCGTATATACATACGTATACGAGAAAGTAAAACCTGTCGATCGTTCTTGATCCAGTTTCTCGTCTCCGGGCTTTTGTTTTCGAATCATCCTATGTAAGAAAAAAATTAGTTATTTGATATTGACACGAATTTGCATAAAAAATAAAATAGAAAATTTAAATATAAATTTTACTTTATTGCTACCGTTTACTCAATAGAGAGAAAGTTACGTATTGTTGCGTGAAAAACGGTGATTTTTTGGCAGATTTTTGGGCGCTTTATTATCGGGCCGTGATAACGAAAAGGTGAATAAATACATTTGCTAAATTTAGAAAATAGTCCTCTAGCGCGTGGTGTAGCTAGAATCGCTTTTTTGTGGGTCCTTGATATCGAAAAATTGTTACGGAGAAATGTCAGTCTGTTTGTCTGGTATATGTGAACAACACTCGTCTAAACCATACGTAGGATTTTTCAAAATTGAAGAAACCCCTGTAGAGCTGGTCTGAGTCGAAGCTTTGCGTTTCGTTAAAACAATCATTAATTTTTGGAGGTACTTAACATGAAGCCTTTGGGACATTTTGTAAATTTTCTCAAAAATGGCCCCAAATTTTGTCTTTCAATGAATAAGAAGAGTAAGAAGAGAGAAGAAATTAGTAAGAATAAAGTAAAATGCACTTGTAATGGTGAAACTAGGTCCGATTTTCACAGTTTACTCTGAATTTTCGATAATTACAAAAGTTTGAATTTTTTCGGTGACTTCCTGCAACTACAGAAATGAAGATAGAGGTTTATTCTTCAGAAGAATCTTTCTGCCCAAAATTAATTCTTTCGTTGTCATTTTTTGAAACTTATAGTAGAGTTCGCGCAGTATTGCGTGCAATATGAGCAATTTTAAAAAAAATTACAAAAACAAGATTTTTCAAAATCGAGACGAATTTCTCCTTTGAACTTTTGGTGAGGTTAATACTAAATGTACTCTGTAAGATGACGTCGATAATATTGATATTAGAGACGATTTCTTCACTTTATTACATTTACAGGGTGGCCAGCGAACCTGGAATCCTTGAAAACCGAAAAAAACGGGAATTTGAACAAGCCTGGAAGAACCGGGGGGAAAACGGAAATTTGATTTTAAAACCGAGATTTTTCGTTATTTTCAGATTTTCCCTCAACATTTAGCACATTTACATACGCCAACCAACCGTTACGAACAGACACTCCATTCAAAGTTTGAATTCAAACGGTTAGTTATGTGGTATCAACTGACTGAGAGTGAGGTATTCCGTAATGTTTCCGTGAATGTTCTGCTGCAGATGTAATTCAATGGGATAGCGTTCCCTCGCTATGTTTAGCACCTGATGTGACAAAACTAGTTACGAAACGTTGTGCAATTGCTGAAATAAATGATTGTCATAAAATACTTTGGATACTTTTATTTGTAAAAATGTTTCTTCACAATTGAAATTGTAAGAAGACGCAGATTTTTTTAAGTTTTGGAATAATGGGGCATATCAACTAACATGAGACCTGCACCATTCTCTTAAGCGTCCTTTACGCTATCTAAGGTCCAAATTGAAACACAAATTTCTGCCGTTTTTTAAGTAAAAATGTTTTAAAAAGTCAACGTTTGCACAAAATTTCGAAAAAAATGTCATATTTTCGAAAAATTGAACATAATATTCAGTGGTCTGTTCTTGATGAACATATTTCACTAACGAAAGAATATGTTCTTAATTGTAGCTGTAGAGAGGTTGCAAATTTCAAAAATCATAATTTTCAACGAACATGAGACCAGCACTCTTTAACGTCCTAAACTATATCCGTGGTGAAATTAAAACAAAATTGTAGATGCCGTTTTTCAGAAAAGCTTTTATAAACACAATTAAACATTGCCCATATTTCACACACAGATATGCGAAAAGTACTCAAAATTTCGAAAAATTGTAGTGTTTTCAATGACGAGACGTGCACTATTCTCTTAAACTTCCTTCACTATCCAACAAAACAAATTAATCAAAAACGATGGTGCCATTTCTTTGAAAAAAATTGAAAATGTCCTAGGGACTTCATGTAAAGCACCCCCCTTTAAAAATTACTAAAATATCAATTTCAAATTTAAGGTGTTGCGGCATCGCCAGATCGATTAAGGAATATCAATTTTCAAGAAAATTGGCTGGACGATTTAGGTTTACTGACGGACGGATGTTTTTCCGTCAACAGAGTTTTCGGGATCAAAGATGGCTACAACTCGTGTTACCATACTCTACACTGGCTATAACTCGTGTTAGAGAATTTCTTTTCTAAATTTTGCAACTGTATTTATCCACCTTTTGCTTACCAGGGCCCGTCAATAAGAGTGTTTCTGCCGAAAATTCGAAGTTTTTCACCACATAACTTTCTCTCTACTGCGTAAGCGGTAGAAGGTAAAAATATGTTGTAATGTGCAAAAAATAACCTGGAAAATTTGTATTCTCAGACCTGGAAAACCGTGAATAAACCTTGAATTCCAAGAAGCCAGATCGCTGGTCACCCTGAAACACTAAAATGACATTTTCTCAAAAACTGCTCTATATTTTTCTTCAAGTGATTCGTATGGATAGTGCTAATAGCACTATTCAAGATGACAAAATTATTTTTGCTATTATTCCCTCCCCCCAAATACACAAATGAAATTCTTTTGTATCTCTCATGCCTTTTACATTTCCGGCAATCTGAATACATTATTGTATTTGTGAGTGGAAATGCTTCTAATGACGTTTTACGAAAACTCCAAAGATTTTTGTGAAAAAGAGTTTCAAATTTCGCATTTACAATAACGCCTAGACACATTTTTGTAAAATTGACTCCAAAGTTTTCAACGGAAATGTCTTTATAAGACGAGATTTTACTGTTCTGTAATATTCGGAACGTAATATTTCAGTTCTATCATTAGAAAACCAAGATGTTGATAAAATGTTAAAAAATATGTACTATGGGCGGCGATAGATGGCAGCTGGCTAGTGGATGCGGTCATACCAACAAGCAAAACCAGACCAAAGTAATTAGAAAAGTTTCCTGGGTCTATGTAGCTATTATCGCCGGTATGTTTTGGATTTGCCCACATCGTGAAACCGCTGACTCAGCTGTCCGAAGAAAAGCGTTTGTTTCAATGGGATCAAGATTGCCAGCACGCTTTCGAAAAACTTGCCTGCGAGCCATGCTGAGTGCCCCTGTATTGAGCTATCAACTACCTCAAGGGAATTATGTACTGGATACTGACGCAAGTAACGTTGGCATTGGAGGGGTATTATCGCAGATACACGATGGACGAGAGAGGGTCCTCGGTTATTACAGTAAAGTGCTATCAAATGCAGAACGTAACTATTGTGTAACCCGGAGAGAATTACTTGCTGTGGTGAAATTCGTTGAGCACTTCTACAAATATCTCTACGGCAGAGAATTTCTTTTGAGAACGTATCATGCTGCTTTGAAATGGCTCCTAAACTTCAAGAATCCGGAAGGTCAAGTCGCCAGGTGGATTGAAAGATTGCAATAATTCACATTTAAAATAGAACATCGGAACGGAAGTAGTCACCGGAATGCCGATGCTCTCTCCAGAAGCTCGTGTCCTGAAAACTGCAACCATTGTTTTCATGCGGAAGAGAAGTCTCGTACGTTAATGGTCACTGTCAGTAATGACCAATGCCAACCCAGAGAACTTAAGAAAGAGGACGCAGAAACGAAACATGTTTGGAAATGGAAAGTGGCAGAACGGAGACCCAGTTGGCAAGAAATAGCTCTGTTCTTCAGCAGTAAAATCGTATTGGGCGCAGTTGGATTCGATTACTGAAGAGGAAGGTGTTCTTAAACGAGTTGTGGAAAGTGAAAATGTCTCTCAGAAGAGGACGCAGATATTGTTACCAAGAATAAGTATTCTGAAATATTGAGGGAAATGCATGATGGAATTGCAGGAGAACATCTCGGTATGACGAAAACGCTAAAGAAAGTGTACGATCGATTTTACTGGGTTAATTGCAAGCAAGACATAAAGATAAGGTGCACAAAGTATCAAGTTTGTGCTACTAGTAATGGACCACATAAAAAGAGAAGAGTGAAGATGAGGCAATGCAATGTTCGGAGCCCTTTTGAAAGAATGCCATTGACCTGGCTGGCCCGTTTCCAATGTCAAATGATGGGGATAAATACATACTTGTGGTCATGGATTATTTTAGCAAGTGGGTTGAAGCATATCCCCTACATAACCAAGAGGCCACTACTATCTCCGAAGTGCTGGTTGAGGAATGGGCGAGCCGATTAGGTGTGCAACTTGAATTACATTCAGACCAGGGACGGAACTTTCAATCTGCAGTGTTTCAAGGTGTGTGTGAACTTTCAGGAATAAGGAAAATAAGAAATGTCCTACATCCGCTGTCAGACGGAATGGTGGAACGCGTGAACAGAACAATGGGAAAATATTTAGCGAAGGTCGTGTCAGATCACTATCGTGACTGGGACCAATACATACACATTTTTTTCTAACCTACCGCTCCTCTGCTCATGAGACAACTGGGTAAACATCCGCTAATATCCTCTTCGGCCGGGAATTCCGTCTACCATGTGATTTACGGTTTGGTTGGAAAACTAATGAAGAAATAGCCAGCCAATTCATTGGCGAATTGTGTCGCCCAGGATATAGATAAGGCCAGAGGTGTTGCTGCTGTATTCAAGAACAAATACGATAAAATTAGAGAACCAGCAACTAGATATTGGGAAGGTACTGCAACTGCACGACGTGAGTAGATATGTGTATTACATCGTCAAAAAAAAGTAAGTCACATAACAAAGCCTTGTCTACAAATCTTTGGGAAACTGATTGAATTACTGCAAGACAACATCCAGAAGATTTCCATGTCCAAACTGGGACGTGATTTTTTGATGAGCTAAACTGGAGAATAGTGAGAAGCATGAGGGAAGTACTCTTTCGGTACACTGGAGTTAGCATTTTAGTCTGCAGCTACTACCATGGAATGTCTGCATATCCAAAGAAGAAAATGGACTGTCATTTTTTCTTCACCTCCAACTGCAATAGAGGCTCCAGCTGCAAATATCTGCATGATTTCACTACACGCGCTGCGAGACGGATCGCATCTAAGGAAGGGGTAGTGTAACGAGTATTGCGTCTTCTGCCGGCGCCTTCCCGAACTAGATTCTTCCGGAGTGTGCACTGATGGCAAAATCTGCCTGAGCCCTCCCCCCCCTCACGAACTAGATTCTTTCGGGGTATGCGCGGATTGCGACGTATGCCGACGCCCCCCCGAACTAGCTGGTCCCGGTGTGTTCGCGATGTTTATCGCAAGTTCCAAAACATCTAGGCCGGCGCCAGCCGCTAATAAATACGCCTCGGCCGGCGGGCGCATGTCAGTCTGAAGTGGAAGCCAAACAGTGAAGTGTGTGCATCACGGTGAATGCCAGTGCAGTGGATTGACCTCAGTGACGTGAACCGTGGTAAGCGCCGTGAACTGCAAAAGAATTGAGCAGTGGAAATAAATAATCAAGAGAAGTGTAGTGAAAATAAATAAAGAGAAAGTGTGCCGTATTAAGAAATAATCAAGTAAAGATTATCTGTACATAAATCAAGTATTTTAGCTTACCTTTAAGAAACAAAATAAACGTTTTTGTTAAAATAATATCTTTCCGATTTAGATATGTTTCTTTGTACCAAAAATGTATTTTAGGTGATCTTGAACACACGTATGTTTTTATATAATTTCTAATATCTTTATAAATTCAATAGCTTCAGCGTTACTACATTTTTAGAAATTTATAGAATTGTCTGAAAATGTCTCTGCCAGTCCCGATTCTGAAGGAAAGGTTATCTGTTTCTCAGAGATTTTCAGATATGTTAGAGTTTCTCATATAAATTTCACACACAAAATTGTGTTAATCCTCTGGGGGGGGGGGTCGTTATGAACTAACACAATTTTTATGTGAAATATTGCACGGATCCAGGGGGGGTCATGATCCCCGTGACCGCCCCCTGTATCCGCGCCTGTCTATACCGTTAATTGTAGGGGAAAAGCTTAATGATATTATATTATATGTAAGTAATTTTTTTTCATTTCATATAGGAGATAATTATTTACGAAAAATGTATTGCTTTTGATTTGTTTTAAAAAAGTCATGAATTTTACACTTTTTTTCATAAACGTATTTTCGGGGGACAATTTTGTTGGCAAACCTAATATTCAGCGAGCCCAAAAATATATAGAAACCAAATTTCATAACCACCTTTTTTTTACCATTGGACAGGACTATTAGTATGTGGTACAAAGTATTTGACAACTTTCACATTTTGCCCTATTTCAGGATCTTTCAGCTAATCTCAAATGTGTTGGTTTTTTAGTACCTCAAGCTGCACCTACTTTTGAAGTAGATATTACAAGCTCATCTTCTGCACGAGTATCCTGGAAAGCTCTTCCCAGTGAGAAGGCTCGAGGTCCTATTTCTGAATATAAAATACAGTGGCGGCGACATGGTCATCCTTCTTCTAATTTGGAAGAAGTAGGAGGAGATGTAATGGAATACACCATTACAGGTATTTTTTCACTCATATATATATAAACACATCACCTACATGCATCTATGAGGCGGCTAAATACAGTAAGATCTCAATTTCATCAGAAATGTGGCATGGCATATTGTTGCCCCAAGATATATATGTATATACTCACAAACACAAGGTGTCCGGGGAGGTAACGTCGAAAATTCTAAAATAAGCTATCTTAGGACAATTTAAGCATATTTTGTCTAAACAAACTACTTGGATATTCTGAATGGCTGATCCGCAATAAGCACTCAGACGTTGGTTGGAAAAAATGCTTACTAGGCAAAAATTTGCATTACAGAAGCATGTAAATTGTTTTATCATTCACAAAAGAAATGAGTAGATTTGTTCAGAAATAAAAATTAACCTAAAAATAAAGAGATCACCCAATTTTCGCAATTCAACTTTTTATTTCTAGTTTATTTCAAATAATCTTATTTGACTCAGTGTGTCACATTAGTAGGAATATGGCCAATTTTTCGTTAAAACAGACACTTTATTACAACAGAAATTTATTTTTAATTATTTGAAATTGGTTAAGTTTGGTGTTACACCATGTAGAGCAGGCGGATGAAAAAGGCCTAATAGTTTTATATAACTAAATTCCACAATTAATTCGTAACTTGGAGTTTTTTTATTTATTAAAGAAAATAATTATAATATAATAACTAATATAATAGTAATAATTATTAAAAAGGATATAAAGAAAGAGGATAAAGATACGTACAAAAATTCGCACGTGTACCTCCAGAAGGATTTGATTTTTTATTAAGAAAAATACCTCAAGCAATTAAAAAGCAAGATACCGTATTTCTTGCGATTATAGACTTGCTTTGACGCCACGGTTTTTGGTCACAGGAGATACATACAGTTCTTTGCCATTTTTCTGTACAATTCTCCAACGTACAATTTTCCCAAAGAACAGAAATCCACGAACCACACTGGAACGACGCACAGACAGACAGATGCAGAAAGGCTGATCGAGTACGTGGACATATACCAAGAGAGCAAAACGTCTTCCAATTCTCCTTGAATATTTGTCTCCCAGGAGATTCGATTTCTCATCGATACTAGAGTCTTTACACTGCTCTCTCATGGAGACTTCGAAAATCTCTTGTGATGTCATGTCGCCGTAAAGAAGATCGCTCTACTGAGTTAACACGTGTCTCCTAACCTGTTCCGGAAAGGAAAGAGAGAAAACTCTCTCCGTGTAAATGCCTAAAACGTGCTCAGGAGACTTAGTTTCTTCGTATAAATGCACCTTAAAGGTACGGTTAGGCTGCATTGATCACATTTACAGAGACATCAAGCTAGTTTGTTCGTAATCTTTAAAAAACACTATGTTGTTTGGAAGGCCGTGAGCTATTTATGGAGAGTGGTTTATGGGGTTTGTGGCACCCCTAAACCCATTTTAAAAACTGTTTTATTGGTGTCGATGTTCTTGCAACGAGAACTTTTTGTCAGTAATATAGAATCGTAGGCTTCCGCGGCCGGCGTCATTAAATGCTTGGCTGTTCGGGATTAGCCGCGTCATGGTCGATGGAGCTGACGTTTCGGCCATCTTGTTGTGGCCTTCTTCAGAGCTATACTGCTGCCTTGATGTTTTATTTCAGCTTTCCTCCCGTTCCCGGCTATTCAGTTCCTTTTTTAAGGTGTTCATTCTGTTTAGTTCTTTCCTTTTCCCTTTCCGCCCTCCCCCCAACATTATCTGGTCTCCCGTTATCGCCCCTATCCCTTTCCGCCAATGGCGGGCCAGTATAGCTCTGAAGAAGGCCACAACAAGATGGCCGAAACGTCAGCTTCATCGACCATGACGCGCTAATTTTATGCTGTTCATTTTGTTTTAACTCTACTAGAAGGCGGTTCAGAGTTAAATGCAATTCCCAAGCCAACTGGGCGAAGCCGAGGAGGCCAAGAGGAGCGAGGAGCACGGAATGGGAAGGAAGAGAGGAAAAAGGAGACGAGTACAAAGAGAGAAAGAGGAAGAAAGGGAAAGAGGGAAAATATATAGTGGTGAGGAAAAAAGAGGAAAAAAAAAAAAAGAAAAAGGAGAGGGAAAGAAAGGGGAAAAAGTAAAGGAAAAAAAAAAAAGTAAATGAAGAAAGAGAAGGGGGTCATGGGAGGAGAGAAATAGAGGGAGAGAGAGGGAAAATGGAGGGGGAAAGACTGTGAAAAAGAGAGCTGAAAAATATTCTAAGAAGTGAGAGGGAGAGAGTGGAGAAAACATAAAAAGTGAAAAGAAATATGGAAGAGAGTCAAGAGAGGGAAAGGGAAAGAGGGAAAACAAAAAAAGGGGAAAAGGGGGAAAAAGGAGGGAAGAGGAAGGAAAAAGTAAGAAGGAGGGGGGAAAAAAAAAGTGAGAGGGAAAAGTAAGATGGGGAAAAAGAGGAGAAAAGAGAGCAGGATGTCTGCTGAATTCTGCTAGTACCTTTTAAATGCAATAGGTAATAGGTATTGTTGATAGAACAATTCTCTTTTTATTACAAGCAATGTTAAGTGAATATCATATCACAGCCACAAAATTCAATATGAAACGTTTCCTCAAAAATTTTAGACATGATGTTTATTTCCGAAACTTTCCTTTGAAGGCACCGCGGGAGCAGGTAGCCAGCTGAGCGCATCCGGCGAGGCCTGCAGCGGGAGCATCTCAGCTCATGCGGCGTTGCGTTTCTGACTGCTCTACCTTGAGAATGCATCACTTCACACCAATAACAATAATAATAACTAATAATGATAATAACAATAATAATGATAATGATAATAACAATAATAATATCAAAAATTAAATTATGACGATAATTATGACGAATAAAATAATGACGATAATTTATTATAAATACGACATACTCCGACATATAGTCGGCGTCTGTGCATGGCACCGACAAGCAACGAGCGTCTGTAGGCGGTATACCACAAATCAGAGGAGAAACAGGTAAACGTCCCTTCCGTCCTGAGACGGCTTACCACGAATGGAAAGGAAAATCCATGTCTTCCAGGGATGGCATACCGCGTTTAGAAGAGAAAGGAATTTCCCATCTGTAGACGGCATACCACGCTGAAGGGTTAATGCATCCTTATGCACCGGAACTTTTCCAGATATCTTCAAAAGGTGGTTAAGCCGCCCGTCAAAAACGGCAAAAAAATGAAATTCAAAATTATCGGCCTATTTCTCTTCTGTGTTTTTTTCTGCAAAAATATTAGAGGCTTTTTTACGAATGGAAACCGTACTCAGTAAAGATGACGCGCTATCAGATTGCCACCATGGATTTAGAAAATCAAAATATACGGAAACAGCCATATTTTCTTTTCTTAAAGATGTCGCAGAATCATTGGATCAAAATGAAGCACCTATTGGATTGTTTTTGGATATTTCAAAAGCGTTTGTCGTCTTTGATCATGACATTTTATTTTCAAAACTACTTTCATATGGAATCCGTGGTATTGCCGTAGATTGGTTATGTTCGTACCTTAAACAACGATCTCAGTGAGTGGAAATACCTTACTGGAATGATGGAACAATATGTACACACCTTTCCAATCTTTGGCCATTTACCCGTGGAGTCCCCCGGGGATTGATTTTAGGCTCTGTTCTTTTCCTACTATACGTAAACGATATGCCCTCGACGATTCGAAACGGATGTTACGAACATTTTGGAAGAGAAACTCCTTGCGGATGATACGAGCATTTTTTTGCAATAAAGAAACCGTAAATACTACAATATCATGTTTCAAATTGATTCCGCAATAACAAATTAATAGTAAATGAAAAGAAAACTGTTTTAATGTAGTTTTCCATATCAAATAAACAATTCTGTACTCCACTGAAAATAAACGGTGTACAATTGACTGATGTTAAGGCAACAGTTTTTAGGTCGCTCAATTGAGTCAAACCTCAAATGGAACGTCCATTTAAATGAATTGAACACAAAATTAAGTTCATTATGTTATGCGTTCAGAATTCTTTAAAATTCAGTCAGCCTTCGTACTGCTCGTTGTGCGTATTTCGCGAATGTTCATTCCCGCCTGATATATGGCATAATATTCTGGGGAAATACATCTTATAGCTCCCAAGTTTTTTATTACAAAAAAGAATTGTACAAATAATAACCAAATCCCACCCACGTGATGTTTCTAAGTCTCTCTTTATTAATATAGGAATTTTACTATTATCTTGTCTCTTGATTTGCATATCAGTGGCTTTCAAAAGTGACTTGCGGAAGGGCAGGAATGTATTTTCAGAAAACGACGATGTCTTTACTATAACACTCGACGTAGTAATCATATTCATCAGGTGACAGTATCAGCAGTTCATGACAAAAAATTCACATACAATACATGTACATTATTTTACAACATTTTACCAGATGACATTAAACGAGTAAATTCGATAGAAAAGTTTAAATCCCAAGTGAAATCGCTTTTGCTGCATAACTATTTCTATGTAATTAGAGGCTATACTGAGCATCAAAAGTAAAGCATTAATTTTAACAGTGATATTTAATGTATTATTTATTTTTGACAGTATAAGTCTAAACAACCTGTAACACGTATTGTACCGCAGCTTCTGCGTCAATGACCCCCATCTCGATCAGGTATTTCGTTTAGTTTGCCTCATCCTTTGAGGAAATGTTGTGAGGCCCCTTGTTTTGCTTCTGGACATAAATGTAACTTCATTATCTGTGCACGTCTTCTAGAAGTCACTGATAAGTATAGTTGAAGACCGGGCGGGGGAAAAGGGCATTAGATGCCAAAAAATTAAATTTTCACTTTTTTTCATGGAAAAGGGTGCAAGTCCTCCTGCCTATTCAATGGTAACAGATAAAAGTTCAAGTAGCTGACTATGTAGTTTATACATTGATCAACATATGGTGCAAAATACAACTAAATAGCACGGGATTTCTTAACATGAAGTTATTCAAGGTTGTCCATTAGGAAAACAAATTGATTTTCTGAACTTCTCGTAAATAACAAAAATTATTTTAAGATTTTTATTGAAAAAGGCGGTATACTCCATCATTCGAAGTGTCCCTGCATGACAGAAGATCCTAAATTGACTTCACATTTTCACCACGATTCCAAATTAATATTCATAACTTCTGTACCTAACCTCAAAATGGCCTGAGCAATGGATTGCACTGACGATTTCCTCGGAGCACGTTAGGACGCCTCGAGTGCGCCCTGATTTCGTGCCATTGTGCGAATGGAACATGCGGTTTCTTTGCGCTGGTGCGTTAGCAGTTGAATGGATCACGAAAGATGCCCTGTGTGCGCACCAGTGCGGCTAATGGAAATCGCTATAAATCGCACGAACCCCTGAAGGTTAATCATGACATATAAACTCGAAATCTTTAGGTGATACATCATTTATGTACCAAACTCAAGCGGAATAACCTTGGTGGAAAGAGATGTTGGGATTGCTCATTCTACTTCAGCAAATGAGCTTCAGTCACCAGAGCTTGCGTCATAATATGAGAAGGAATTTTAAATACGAAAAGTATGGCACTTGCAAGTCATTGAAACGGAAGATGAGAACTTTTTATGAATATTTTCCCGTATGCATACGAATATACGGAGTAATATATGTAGTATAGAGAAAGTTGTGTAACGCTGCGCGGAAAAACGACGGATTTTTGCCAGAAAAAAATGCATTGCTGAGACCTGATAACGAAGAGGTGGATAAATCCAGTTGCTAAATTAAGGGGGGGAAATCCTTTAACACGTGGTGCAGTCAGAATCACTGTTTTGTGGGTACTTGATGCCAAAAAAACCAATTGAGAGCAAAACGTCCGTCCGTCTGGTGTATGTGAACAAACGTAGCGCCTAATCCATGCACAGAATGTTTTCTAAATTGAAGAAACGCTGTCGTTTTTGCGCGAGTCGAAGCTCTGCGATTATGAAAAACATTCATTACATTTTGGGGGCAGTGTATATGAAGCCTCAGGGACATTTTCAAAACTTTTTCAAACACGGCTCCAAATTTTTTCTTTAAATTTCTTGTAAGAATAGAGTTAAAATCACTTATAAAGGTGTCGTATGTCCGATTTTCAGTGTTAATTCTGAATTTTTGGAATTTGTAAATATGCGGTTTTGGGGGTGGGGCAACTTCTTACAACTACAATATTGAAGATAGAGATTTTTCCTTCAAATCAAATTTGTTATCCATAATTAGTTCATTAAGGTGATGTACATTTTTTTCAAAATTTTAGTAGTGCCTGCAAAATATGTGCATTATAAAAAAATAACAAAAACAAGATTTTCGCAAGAACTACTCCAATTTTTTTCTTTAAACTTTTAGTGGTGAGAGTGGTATATGTAATCTATAAGATGCCACAAACACCATATTACTCTATCCTATTATTTTTTCAGAAATTACAAAAATTATTTGTATGACCTTTCTCTCATGTTAATATTTACATTATTGTATTTTTGAGTACATGTGCTTCAAATAATGTGAAATAAAGTGTCTCGAAGAGTATTGTGGCGTCGTGGTAGCGAAATGACTACACAGACACGAGCTCTAGTTACAATATTTATTTACAGAATATTATACAGTATGTACAGCTCTGGGGTTCCGTTCGCAATCTACCTCCGCGACTCCATGCACCCTGCTCCCATCTCCTGGCTAGTGCATCCTCCACCCAGACGCTTTACCGCGCCGGTGTCCCGACACCCGGTGCTACGCACTCACAGTGTCCAAGGAATGCACTACCGCCAACGGGCCGCAGTTGCGTCCGCACGCGAGGCGATCTCTTAACGAACTCCCTCCTTCCGGCTAGCTTCTGGCGGTCATGTCCCCACCCCCACCCCCACCCCCTAGCTTCTCTGCACGTGTGGGTGGCTCTGAGACCACATGGCCAGCCAGCCTCCCCTGACCGCCGGCGGGGGGTCAGGACCTTCTGCCCGGCCGACTTGCGTCCCGGGGTGTTAATGGCTCCCTTTTCAGTTGACAAAAGCTACTAACAGCTTTTGTACTAGCCGACCGGATGCCCATCCCCTCTGCTAAACTTTCTAAAGATGGTCGAACCTGGCCGCCATGTGGTGACGTTACAGTATAGTTTTTTTGTTGAAATTATCTCAAAATTCCGCATTTTCAGAAACGCTCAGACTCCATATTTTCAAAATTGGTTCCAATATTTCTCTTCAAATGTTTACAAACGGATAGTGGTAATTGCACTGCTTAATATCACAGAAAGTTCATTTTGGTGTATTGTTGCTTGTTTCTTTAAAAATCACACAAATGTAATTTTATTGAAATATTCTCATACCATTAATATGCACATTTCCATCACATTATTACATTTGTGAGTGGAAGTGCTTTAAATGTTTTTAAATGAACTTTTTCGAAAACTCAATAGATTCCCGTGAAAGAGAGCTTCAAATTTCGCATTTACAGTAATGCTTAGTCTCAATTTTCTAAAAAACAGCTTCAAATTTTTCAATGAAAATTTCTCTTTAGAATGAGGTTTTACTCTTCTTTAGTAATCTTGAAGTAATATTTTGGTTCTACTATTAAGGGGAGGAGTGGGTGAAAGTTTGAAAATTTACATCTTACATTTAAATAACTTCAAATTTTACCAGAAGAAGTAATACATTTTACTTATGTACCCTACAAAGTTTTGTTACTCTGCTGTTTTTAGTTTTGAAGAAAAAAAACTTTTTTGAATTTTTTAAAAAAATTTCTTATTATTTTATAAAATGCTCTACGTTCCACATGAAGGAACATTCATCACTGAATTTTTTATGAATTATTCATAAAAGGTATATAATTACATTCATGAAATATAATTAAAATAAATGAGAGCGTTTCTGAGAAAAAAAATAATAAAATATACAGTTTATACCTGATGGCTATAAAAAACACACATAAAAAAATAAATATTTTTAATTTAGTAATTAATGATTACAACACAAAAAGCTTCCATAGTTCTATGAAACTACATTTTCTTAAGATGTTCTAAAAGTTTCATTGTAATATATTAAAATTGTAGAACGTGGAACTTTTTGAATTCCATAAAAGGTCAGGAAAGTGAAATGCGGGAAATTGAAAATTTAACTTTATACAAATGCATTTTACTTTATCAACTTACATTTAAAATTCTCCAGAGCCATACGTAGTACCCTCAACAACTTTTCTCTCTTCTTCTAGAACTATATTTGTAATTTTGAGTTGCTTTTTTTTTTATTTTGAAAACCTGGTTGTGCAGCTACTTCACTTTTCTGAAGACGGCGTTTATCCCTCATTGCCTTTATTTTCTTCCCTTGAGGTGTCATGTTAATGCCAGTTATATTTGATCTTATCTTTTCACTTGCTTCACACCCCGTATTATATTGAGAAACTGCTGATGTGACAGCAATTTCTATTTTCTTCTTCGAAACAAATATTTCTTTGGGGCACTTACTCCAAATCAGGCTATGCAAACTTCGTGGCATTTTATGTTTTTCTGTAGCTCATTTGTTCCAGAGAACATCTATATAAAGTTCATGCCGGGAAATTCAAAAGCAAATAATTCAAAACTGCTATGAGATGAAAACGTTTGGAAACTGAAAAGGGGGCGTGGCCATCGACGCATTGAGAACTTTAAATGCTCGAGAAGCCATTTAAATCGCGATAACGAAAAAATAAAAACACCAAAATTAACCACACATTCCAAACAAAATTGTCACATCAAAAATTAAAAATCGTATTTTTCAAATTTTTTTGCCAATTTTCACCTACTCCTCCTCTTAAGAAACCGAAGAGTTGAGAAAAGGTCAAAAAATGCACTTTAGGCGACGATGGCAGATAGCAAAAGGATGGGGCAAGTCTGTAAAGCCAGTCCATACCATGGAAATTATAAAACTTTACTACAAGAAAGTCTGTGCTATTCTGTAGCACCTATATTTTAATATTGCATCTTTTATTTCAGTTACATCATTATCATGTTATTTTGGTTGGTCACCGTTGAAAATAGTCACTTTATGCTACTTTCAAACGCTTTTCTCAACACTTCTCGTTCTCCACTCGACACGGCGGCCAACGTCTGGTCTCGATTTTCAAACGAAATGCCCCTGTTGTGGTTCGTGACGGGGGTGGGGTCTCTTGTGCATCATATTACACTTCTGCCAGTCAGCTTCAGATGCCAAATTGCATCACAGTATTAGCAGTTTAAATGCAGGCAGATACCAAAATTATCACCTCCTTACAAGACATTGACATTTTTTTAAATTTATTTTATTTATTTATTTATTTATTTAGTCAAAAACTGTATGTGACGTATGGGGGAGGAAATCATCTGCGCACGCTTTCTTGAGTTTCAGAATCCCTTCCCAACAATTTAACTATTAATAGTTGAAAGATGAAAAATAATAGTAATAATTATAATAATAAATTTAAAAAAGCATTTCTATTAAATATTGCATCTTGTACACCTCTGTTTAGTTTTGGTTGGTTACTGTTGATAACTTTGTACCACATTCAAAATATTTCTCATCACTTCTCGCTCTCCATGCAATATGGCGCCCAGCATCTGGTCTGGCAGGAACAAAAGAATGATGGACGTGATACAAGTTCTCCAGTAGTGTCAGTGGTGTGAAATGGTGTTGGGGCACAGCAATTTTTTTGAATAAATTGCTGCAAGAATCAATGTAAGATTAATTAATAATTTACATTCGTTAGCTTTTTACATAAATTCAGGAAGAATAAGAAAATTGAAACTGCAAAAGCCTGGCAGTTTGCTTATTAACAAAAGGAACAATGTTTTTGCCTCTTGAATAATATATGAAATGTATGTATTATTTGTTAATACTTTATTGTATATAGCCTTCAGTTACTCCCATTTAGTTTTACATCCCAATGTTTCAAGATGTATGTTGGTGGGTGTGAATGTGTGTTTGTTTGTTCCACAAAAACTTTTTAAACATAGGAGCATTTGCTATCAAATTTTGTTCCAACTCTTTGAGAGATCCAGAAGGAACAGGGGGTACACAAACTCAAAATATTTTTAGAAATGTTACAACCTGCAATGGGTTTTTTAACTTTGTTGAGGGAGTGCACAAGAAGGCATGGAATGGTGGGTAGACCATGCAGGGCAAGATGGGTGATACTGCTTAATAGATGATGGGAAATATAAATCCACTGGCAACCACTTATCAGCTAGTAATTTACCATACCCTGACATTAGGTAGTAATTTAGATAACGGCACTCCTTAACATTGCCTTTTCTTAAAGGTCTTCAACCTGGACAGACATATGAAGTTCGTGTTTTGGCAGCTACAAAGAAGGGATGGCCAGATTTGACAGATGATCAGCTTTTATGGAAGATCATCAATATGCCTACTTTTGGTCCTCAGAATGTTCCTGAAGCACCCATCGTAAATCTAACTGCCATTAACTCCACTTGTATTGAGGTGAGTTTTAGGACAGTACTTAGGCATATTGAAGTCTTGTACTGGAACCTAAATAATTGATGCTAAAACTGAACGAGTTCATATTTCGCAATAAAATATGAACACATTCAGTCTTAGCATCATATACATTTATTACAAACATACATAGTACACATTTATGATAATATTGATTGAAGTGAGTAAATTGTAATACACAAAAAAATATTGCTTTAGGTGACTTGGTGTTTGCCTGCTGATAATGAATATCCAGCAACAGAGTACAAACTCTTTTATCGAAAACAGACAAGTCAACAAATTGGACCAGTTTTATTGCCAGCGAATGTTACACGATATGTTCTTGAAGGCTTAGGTAAGTTATTTTCCGAATTGCATAAGAAAAATGAAAGAATGTTCACTTTTGGAAATAATGTTGAAGTTGCTATTATTGAGCACTTGAGATTAGAATTTGTTCAGTGATGTTTTATATATATTTTTTATATATGATGTCAAGTGTGAGAATTGTATAACTGGCAATGAATTGACTATTGTTGGACCAAGGTATAACATAATTTAAAATAAAACTTTTCTTGTCAATTTTGAATATTCAACATACATTTTCCTTTATTATCTACTTTTTCTGGACTCCACTGCTCCAAAGCTTTGATCATTTCCTCACTTTGTCTTAAGGTACAGGCAAGCCAAAGATACCTTGCTGTTAGTGGTCAAGGTTGATATATCAATAACACCTCTCTTTAAAACAAACCTATAGAATTGAATGTGGCGATGCACACTGGGGATACCAGCAACCTTGTGGTCTACATCAAAGTTTAGCACAGAGGCACAGTCCATATTGTGTATTACCATCGCTCTAGCAAGGTAGGCGTCGTGATTACTCAAATCTTGATTTACTGTTGACTCCTCAGCTCACATTGTATCAGTGACTGGAAATGAAAATCGGATTTAAACTGTAAACAGTGAGGTACCTTTCGCATGACCATACTCTTAAATATTAATATCAAAACAAACTTATTCTTTCATATCTATTTCCGTCTAATACATCATAAACAATTATAGAGATTCAGGGTGGCAAGCGATCTGACTTTTTGGAATTCAAGGATTTTTCCTGGTTTTCCAGGACTGAGAATACAAATTTTTTAGGTTATTTTTTGCACATTACAATACGTTCTTACCTTCTACCGCTTACTAAAAGCACTACTAAACAAAAAAAATGTTATATGGCGGGAAAAAAAGCGGCGAATTTTCGACCGAAAAACTCCTATTGCCGGGCCCTGAAAACGAAAAAGTGGATAAAAAAGAAAAAGTAAAAAACGAAAATGTGGATAAATTCAGTTGCTAAAGATAGAAAAAATTTTCTAACATGTGGTGTAGCCAGAGACCATGTTCTATGGGTCCTTGATACCAAAAATTTGATTGGCAGCAAAATATCTGTCTGTGAACAGCGCTAGCAGCTAAACCGTTCAACCGATTTTCTCCAAAGTTAATATTCCCCAATTGATCTGATTGATGTCGCGGCCACTTCAATTTGAAACTGATATTTTAATTTTGGAGAGTACTTTACATTAAGCCCCTCGGACATTTTTACAATTTAAAAAAAATACAATTGTGAAGATACAATTTTTTCTTAATGAAATATGTTCATCAAACCAGATCTTGAAATAAGGTCATGATGACTTTTTCAAAAATACAAGTATTTTGTGTGTAATTTGTTATCAACCATAGTCACACGTTTCGAATTTCATGCGCTTCGCGAACACGATTTGAGAGGTTTTTGGAAGTTATTTGTACTCTTATTAAAGAAAGTAGATTGATGGAGGGTAATAACATTCACTTTGAACTAACAAATTTCTTCTTTACTTCAAGAAATTGTGATCGCTGATTATGGTACGTTTCATTTGTAAAAGTTTGAAATGACTACTGTTCCTGGCTATCGAAATAAAAGCTGGCATGTGCACAGGTGCTTTGTTTAAATAGGTTGGGTTTGGATTACATTAGCATTATTTCTAAAAATTTACATGAAAGAAAAATAGAAAAAATTGAGTGCCAGAAACTTCTAGCAACATTTTAACTTTAATTTCATATTACTACCTTGAAGAACAATGCTGCGAAGGAAATAGGCTCTACTCTACTCAACTGTCAATCCGGGCACAGTCACTCTTAATCTCCATGTAGGTAGGCTATAAGCAAAGATGGCTTTGACTGCGCTCTTCTAGAAAATAAGTTAAAATTCCCTTTGAACATCATGGACGTGATAACATGGTCGTTTTGATCGGAAAAATAGCAATGTGGTACCGCGCCCGTGTCATCAAAAAAGAGGTGCAACACTAATAGAAACTCAGCGATTGAGTTCCCAATGAGACGTTTGTTTCGAAAATATTTCTTCCATGCAAGTGCAACCCACAGGCAACTATATAGGTGCTCTGAGTTGCTTGGTACTCCACCAATGTTGCACCTACACAAGGGGCAGTGTTTGACATAGTGTTACGTGTGAGTAAAGAACTTCACAATTCTCAAGCAAACATATGACAGTTCTCATGTATACTTCTATTTAAACACTCGATGTTATCTTATACTGAGTTGAATTCTGCACTTTACTGAACATGATGTCGTTTCGGAATTTGTGCTAAATGTTGGAAATACTCTGAAAATAAGAAAAAATCCTGGTTTTCAAATCAAATTTCCGTTTTTTTCCCGGTTCTTCTAGGCTGTTTCAAATTCCTGGTTTTCAAGGATTCCAGGTTCGCTGGCCACCCTGAGATTATACTTATGAAATAATTATTGAGAACACCAAACTGGCTAACATCAGCACTATAACCAAATGTACTGAAACGAGAAATGCGAAATTTACAATAATAGTTCCTATTACAATGATTTGATTATTTTATTTTGCACACAGGTGCATTACCTCATGAATTAGCGACACATGTGTAAATAATGCTAACGTCATGATATATTTATGCAATCCGTCAGTCAATAAATCAATCAATAAATTACACTGATTGTATGCTTTAAGAAAGGAATTTTCTACCCTCAAATGTGGACTGGACTGATGAGATGTCGTCCTTTTATAGAGCCCATCCTCTTGAATTTTTTGGATAGGTCAGGACACCCGAATATCCTCCTGTAAAACTGTAAATTTAATGTCCCACTTTTCCATAATATTTAGATGTGCAATTTCCAAACTAGGAGGGCTTTCCAGTGAGCTTCATTGAATCATGTTCCTACATGGTCTGAGGTTGAAGAGAGGTCTGCATTCATAGACAAGTAATGCTTCTTTGATATGGATGAAGACACTGATCTATTGTATGAAAATACATGTTTAGCACGGTAGGTATCACCAGAAAAGGAGGAGAAAAAAAAGAAAGAAAACAAAAAAGAATGAAAAAAAACAACATTGTGTAAAAGCTTGTGGTGACCTTGTAGGTGTCGTTTTTCAGAGGACAGACATTTTTGTTCACTTTAAGGAGAATAATGCAGGCATTATCATCTGGCATGAGCCTTCAATGAATTTCAGTTCTTTCTTTCCCTAATGAGTTCAAATACATTTATAGGTAAAACTTCTGAAACCCATTATGATGATGAAGATTCGGAATAATGTAGTGAGTTACTAACACATTACATGAGTTACTTTTTAACACATTACTTTTGTAGTACATTTCAGGTGATGCTATTTTGTAAGCAGTCCGAATACATTTTCTGATAAAGCAATGCACTACTAATTTCATTCAATACATCTACAATTGTAATTTAATTTCATAATCGTTCTATAGTCCTAAGTATATTTCAGGTAATACATAAATGAAGTCTGTGAGTGCCCACCATTGATAACAAAAATCTGGTCAGTCTAACTGAACATGCATTAGGTGAGATAGACATTTATGGGATGCAATGTTCTGATATAGCAGTGGTCCTAACAGTGTTATCAAAGGCTATTGTGAAAGAATGTACACCAGTGGTGCTTCAACATGACATGAATCACGGATCTTGTATTTGTGGCGATTATTATAGTTCTTGTAATTCTATTGCAAGTTATACTCCTGTTATTTCAGCCATCTCTAACAAGTTTCTCACTGATCTCTTATGACAACACACTGTGTGTCTTTTTTTAAAATCTTAAAATCACATAATAAATCTTGCATTGTGGCTAAATCTTGACCAACAGTTCGTTAATCAAAGCTGCAACTAGCAGTTAATTTGTGAAGACTTATCTTTATGAAAAGTAAACAAAACTTAATCATTTGTTAATATTTCAGAACCTCAGACACTGTACGAAGTGCACATTGTTGGAGTAGGAGCATCTGGAGATGGAGATGTTGGTGTGCAGTCCATTCATACTCGACCTGATTCAAGTGTACAATTTCTGGAACCACCTGGGAATTTACAAGCAGAACCTACTTCTTCCACTTCAATTAACTTGACTTGGACTCCTCCTTTCTCTGTATTGGATGTAGCATACTACAATGTCAGTTACTCCTCTGTTACATCCCGTCAAGCAAGTGAAAACATTGTGCTCTATGTTCATACATCGGGTACAGGAGTCGAAATTGGTGGCCTAAGACCATTTACCCTGTACGAATTCAAAGTTTGCACTCATAGTCATCATAACAGACACGGTCCATATAGTCAAAAATTAGAGTGCCGAACAATGGAAGATGGTAAGTTTTGTACGTTGCAAAATTTTTGTAATTATTGTTTCAAAAATATTATTTTGTAAGTTTAAATTTCTTCAGTTCCCAGTGTTGTCAGAGAAGTACAATGTAAGCCTTTGAACAGCAGTACTCTGCGAGTCACATGGAAAGAACCGACACAAACTAATGGTATTATTAGTGGTTATTCAGTACTATATACAGAAGATGCGCCTTGCCTATTGATAAATGGAGAGAACACAAAGTTCCTGGGAATAGATTTAGTACTGAAGTAAGTGGCTTTCAGACTTCTATTTATCTCATTTAGTCATCAACTGTAATTGTGACATAATTATCTTCTCGTTTATTCATTATTAATTGATTTGCAGTTTTCTGTTAATATGTGTGCAAATTACAATTTTTCTTTCCCTTCACACACTTTGTATTTTTATTTAAATATTTGTATAGATACACTTCAGTTGTCATTAAGCTTTTTCTGCAAAAACAGCCTACAAACATTTAATTTTTGGTACACTTTGGGTCCAGACACTTCAAAACTGAGATGTATGAAACCTGTTAGATACCAGGGTTCATGGGGTCCTGGAGAACCTGTAAATGTCAGGGGGGAAAATAAACATTGAAAATTCTTGGTAAAATCAGGAAATTTTATGTAAATTACCTGGAATTTTGTTTTGTCCAATTTAGAAAAAGTTTGGTACTTTCCTTATAGGACAAGGTTTTACTCTTTCTTTAATATTCTTAAAGTAATATCTATCATTAAGGCAACGGAAAAATTCAGCAAAATAAAAAAAAGTGTACTTTGGGCAGAGATAGATGGCAGCTGGCGAAGTACGCAGCAAGTCCGGAAAGATAGCCCAGACCAACGGAATTAGAAAACTAACTAGTTCAAGAAAGTTGGTGCCAATCTGTTGCATTACTAGTTTTGACTTGTCTATGATCATTAATACTTACATTAGCCAGGGTGGCCAGCGAACCTGGAATTTTTGATAACCCGGAAAAAAAACGAGAATTTGATTTGAAAACCGGGATTTTTTGTTATTTTCAGATTTTCCCCAACATTTAGCACAATCAAATACAGCATCGTATTTAGTACAGTACAGAACTCGACTCAGTACATGATAATGGCAAATGTTAAATTCGAAGTATGTATGAGAAGTGTTCAAGTTCTCTTGTGGATTGCGAAGTTCTTGACTTACGCATAACTCAACTACAATCACTGACGTTTGTATAGGTTCAACATAGGTAGAGTACCTAATACCCCATAGCACCTACAAGGTTGCCTGTGGGTTGCACGTGCATGGACGAGATATTTGCGGAACCAACATCTCACCGGGAACTCAGCAGCTGAGTTTTGATATTTTTTTTTTTTTTTTTTTTTTTAACAATTATTATTATTTATTAACACAACACAATACATGTAAGTTTGTTTTCAGTTTCGTTTAGTGTCACACCTCTTCTTTCATGACATCGACGGTACCACTTTGCTATTTTTCAGATTGAAACGACCTTGTTATCACGTTCATGATATAAAAAGAGAATTTTAACTTCTTTTGTAGAAGAGCACAGTCGAAGCTATCTTTTCTTATAGCCTATACAGAGATAAAGAGTAACAGTGTCCGAATTGACAGGGAGCTCGAAGAAAATGAACATGCAGAGATCTTGACAGGGTTGTGCGCCAGGAAATATGAGTAAACCCTCTTTCCATCGCTGCGGTGTATCCTAAGGCAGCGGAGGTAATAATATAAAATGAAAGTTAAAATGTTCATACAAATTAATGGTACTCAATTTTTTTCAATTTTCTTTCGTGTAAATTATTTGAAATAATGCTAATGTAATCCAAACCCAACAAATTCAAACAAAGTGCCAATTCAAGCAAATTGTTTATTTGATAGCTAGAATCAGTAGCCATTTCCAACTTTTACAAATAAACCCTAGCATAATCAGCGATCTAAATTTCTTGAAGTAAAGAAGTAATTTGTTAGTTTGAAGTTAGTTTTATTAACTTCCAAGAACATCTCAAATTATGTTCACGGAGCGCAGGAGCTTCGAAACGCATGACTATGTTACATTTATATCCAGAAGCAAAACAAGGGGCCATCTCAGCATTTGCCCAAAGGATCAGTCAATCTTGACGAAAAACCTGATTGAAATGGGGTCATTGACCCAGAGGCTGCTGTACAATACTTGTTGCAGGTTTTTAGAATTATACAGTCCAAATGATAAATAAAATATTAAATATCACTATTAATTTTAATGTTACTTTCTTGTCGATGCGCGTATACAAATATGTAGAAACAGTTTTGCAGCAGAAACGATTTTACTTACGATTTAAACTTTTCTATCGAAGTTAATCGTTTAATGTCATTTGGCAAAATGTTGTAAAATAATGTACATGTACTGTATGTGAATTTTTTGTGGTGAGTTGTTGATACTGTCACCTGATTAACATGATTCCAATGTCTAATGTTTTAGTTCTAGACATTGGTGTTTTCTGAAAATATATTCCTGCCCTTAAACAAGTCATTTTTGACAAAAACCACTGATTTTTAAATCAACAGACAAGATAATGTTAAAATACCTAGATTAATAAAGATCGGCTTAGAGAATCACGTGGGTGGGCTTTGCTTATTATTCGTACAATTCTTTTGTTTGTAATCTAAAAGACTGGAAGCTATCAGATGTATTTCCCCAGAATTTTATGCCATATATCAGGCACGAATGAAATTCCGGAAATAGACACAACGAACAGTATGATAGCTGACTGAATCGGAAAGAATTCTAAACACTTAGCATAATGAACTTAATTTTGTGTGTAGTTCATTTAAATGTACGTTCCATGTGAGGTTTGACTTCATTGAGAGACCCAAAAATTTTGTGAGCTTAACATCGGTCAATGGCACACCATTCATTTTCAAAGGAGTACAGAATTGTTTATTTGAAATGGAAAACTACATTGGAACCGTGTTCTTTTCAGTTACTATTAATTTGTTATTGCAGAACGAATTTGAAACATATGATATTATAGTATTTATGATTTCTTCATTGCAAAAAAATGTTTGTATCATTCACAAAGAGTTCCCATTCCAAAATGTTCATAGCATCCGTTTCGAATCATGGAGGGCATATCGTTTACATATAGTAGAAAGAGAATAGAGCCTAAAATCATTCCCTGGAGGACTCCACGGGGAAATGGCAAACGGTTGGAAAGGTGTGTACATATTGTTCCATCATTCCAGTAAGGTATTTCCACTCACTGAGATCGTTGTTTAAGGTACGAACATAACTAATCTACGGCAATACCATGGATTCCATATGAAGGTAGTTTTGAAAGTTAAATGAAATGATCAATGGCGATAATTGCATTTGAAATATTTAAAAATAATCAAATAGGTGCTTCATTTTGATCTAATGATGAGGCAACATCTTCAGGAAAAGAAAATGTGGCTGTTTTGGAACGGAACCAATTTGAAACATCTGATATTGTATTATTTATGATTTCTTTATTGCACAGAATGTTTGTATCATCCGCAAAGAGAATTGTTCTTCCGTTTCGAATTGAGGGTATATCGTTTACGTATTGTAGGAAGAGAATAGACCCTAAAATCGATCCCGGGGGACTGCACAGATAAATGGCAAAGGGTCAGAAAGATATGTACATGATCCACTATTCCAGTAAGGTATTTCTTCTCTCCAAGATCATTTAAAGTACGAACATAACCAATCTAGGACAATCCCACGCATTCCATATGAAGGTAATTTTGAAAGTAAAATGTTATAAAATGACTTCAAATTTTGAAACAAAAATTTTAAAAGAAAATATGACTGTTGTTACATGGAACTCAAATTTTTGAAAATTTTACATGACGTAATTTCAAAATCTATCTTTAAGGAACAGATTTTTTTAAGAGAATGCTTAATAAATGTAGTTGTATGAAGATACCGAAAAATGTTAAACTTTTGCAATTTTCTAAAAATAGGGGTTTTCAACGAAGATGAGACTTGCACCATTCTCTTAAGTGACCTTCACACAATCCAACAACAAAATTTAATAAAAAACAATGGAACCATTTTTTATAAATTTTTGAAAATGTCCTAGGGACTTCATATTCATTACCCCCGAAATTAAAATATCAATTTCAAATTTAAGGGGCCGCGGCATCGTCAGATCGATTAAGGAATTTCAATTTTCAGAAAAATGGGCCGAGTTGTTTAACCACTAGCGTTCACTTCCGGACGGACAGACACTTTGCTGTCATCTGTGTTTTCTGTATCAAGCAACTACAAAACATGGATTGTGGGTACTCCAGGTGTTAGAGGATATCTTTTGTAAATTTAGCAACTGGATTTATCCACTTTTTCTGTCCCAGGGAATAATAAATAAATTTCCTGACAAAAGTTCCCTACTTTTTCTCGCAGCATGGCAACTTTCACTCTACCGCATAAGCAGTGGAAGGGAAAAATATGTTGTAATGTGCAAAAATGAACCTGGATAATTGATATTCCCAGACCTGGAAAACAGGGAAAAACTTGAATTCCAAAAAGTCAGATTGCTGGTGTCCCTGATTAGTAGTGATTTGTTCACATCATTGCATTTATGAGTACATGTGCTTTAAATTAGTCTAATAAAGTTTCTCAAAAGTTTTCTGTGAAAGTGAGCCCAAAATTCTGCATTTTCAGAAATGCGTGAATGCCATTTTCTACAAAATGATTCCAAATTTTTTGTTTGAAGTTTTCATTTGGATGATATAAAATCCATTTTTTTTTCTCTCTCACATCTTAAATATGCACATTTCCAGTGATTTGTATACATTATTGCATTTGTGAGTGGAAATGCTTAAAATGACATTCAGTGAAGTCTTTTCAAAACTCGAAAGTTTCTTTCAAAAAGGATGTCAGATTTCGCATTTCTTGTAACACTTAAAGACTTTTTCTTTTTTTTTTTCTGCTCTAAAAGTTTTAAGTCTCAAATGTTATAATCATCTTAAGGTTATATATTTTGGTTTTAGAATCATGAAACTAAAGAATTGAGATAAGGAAGTGTTTTAGTTAGCGATAGACGGCAGCTGATATGAGGATGGGTTCGAAGCCTAAAAATTAGGCCAAATCGAAGAAATGTGACAACTAATTAGTAAGAGATCTTCTTCTTCTTCTGTCACACTATGGCCCTTTAAGTTTAGCCTTGGCGTCTCGAACGATCAATGTCCATTCACTTCTCTCTTTTGCCTTTCTTCTCCACCCCCTCACTCCCATCACTCTCAGATCCATCTCCACATCATCCAGCCAGGGTCTTCCTTTCTTTCTTCTTCCTTCGGGTTCTTTACAGAAAATAATTTTTGGGGTTCTTTCTTCTTCCATTCGTAATAGATGTCCGAGCCATTGTAGTCTTCTGACTTTAATTTCTGCAACAATATCTGTTGTTTTATACATATTGGTGAGTTCTAAATTACTCTATATCCTCCAATGCCCATTTTCACATGTGGGGCCGAAAATGCACCTTAAGATTTTCCTCTCCCAGGACATCAGCATACATTCAAGTCTATTTGTTAATGTCCAACACTCGGCACCATACAATATTACTGCTCTTATAACAGTCTTATATACTTGGATCTTGAGGTATCTATGTATATTTCTTTTCCTTAATACATATCTTAGTGCTCTGAAACACTTATTGGCTGAGGTCATTCGTGCTTTTATTTCCATTTCTATACTATTTGTGGAAGTAATGAGAGATCCCAAATATTTGAATACTTCTACTCTTTCATATTTCTCTTTACCTATTTCAAAGTTTGAGAGTGGTTCATAAATCTCCCAACCTCGCTCCTATTAGCAAAATATAAGTACTTTATAATTGAAAATTTAAAACTATACTACTTTTTTTGGGGGTGGGGGTGGGGGGGCAGTAACTAGTGACCTCCATTAATCCTAAGGGTAGTGGAGGTCATAATGTTCACATCAACAGATCATTGTTTGCCATACTTTCAAAGATTCCGGATACGACATGAATCACTTAAAGTGTAGCCACGATTCGGTGATACAGTTCTGCCTCGTTTCTAGACCTTGCATATTCAAGAGTTTTAATGGACCTAGAAAAATAAAATAAACGATCTGATGAACATGGTGTCCATGCAATCGCTACCCACCAGTTAGCAAATTGCTTATTCAAAATATTGCACGCATGTAATGTGCAGCAGAATATCGTTGCATTGTATATAAGCATTGTATTGAAGCCAGAACATACACCCTCTAACAAGGGCACACGTTCAAGAAGTGTTGGTAAACCATTTCTAAAACTGAATATACGTGTGATAGTTTACACATGGTGGCAAGAAGTCAATTAACACATCCTCCTCAATACTAGCACAAGCATTAACAATGTCTCTTGAAAGTTGCATGTGTTTGTGACACACAGGTTTCTCTGAGCCCAGAGGTGCTAGATGTTTTTGTTGAACTGTCCCTGCCATGTAAATGAGATCTTGTCATAAAAGAACAATGGGCTTTCGAATTCAGAATAATGTTGGTGAACAAGCTGTCG
This sequence comes from Teleogryllus oceanicus, assembly GCA_964035755.1. Classification (NCBI taxonomy): domain Eukaryota; kingdom Metazoa; phylum Arthropoda; class Insecta; order Orthoptera; family Gryllidae; genus Teleogryllus; species Teleogryllus oceanicus. Next base: position 124,163,646 of record CAXIVR010000002.1, read on the forward strand.
GTAGAATTGTGTCTTGTGAGGATCTTAAGGGCCAAGGTACTGCACAGTTGAAACTTGAAAGAATGTTGTTTACTTGTATACAGCATCGTCAAAACAGACATTTATCTACCTTGTACACCATGAGTGATTAGCCGTAGTGACTGCTGAAGGACTACGGACCTGCTTTCGATCACTCAACCCACTGCAGTGGTTCGTATCATTTAGCATGGCACGCGGGGGTAAGCACTATGCTCTTGGTTATCTCTGTTGTTTGACAGTTTCTGGATATGCTTGGCGAAATGCGGCATTCAAACTCTCAATATGAAATTGTGAGTGAAACAGTGCTATGATTTTGAGTGCGAGTTGATTCTTGGACACTTTTAACACCCGGCTATTCCTCGCCCAGCATTATGAGAAAACTTCGAAATGATATTGTAGTTCTGAAGAAACAAAAAATGTTTGGTTCACATATATTTGAAGATTAACTTTTCATGGTGCAGAAAGACCGCCTTGCCCTGCATATTAATTTGACAACTTAAGATACCAAAAGATATGGGATACACTAGGCACTTTTATGGGGTCAAGTTACAGATTTACCTGCTTGGCCAAAGAAATGAGCTCAACAAGAGGAAGTAATTTTGAAAGTAAAAGGCAAAGCCAACAAAAGACTCCAGTAATATTGTTTGAGTTCCTGATGGATTTTGGAATTTACGTATACTTACAAAATCAACTACAGCTGAGGAAAAATCATAATATTCCTATCATATTGATCACAATCCAATGAATTTTAGTTTTACACTCGCCTTAAACATTAACTCCATCATATGTTTATAATCACAGGTACGAGCCGAAGAATTCTATAGCATTTCACAGCAATTTCAATATAGGCTTCAGGTGTTCCGTTAATTCATTGAAACGAATGTGGAAAAATAATGCCAGAGATATGTGCGTTATTTGGATGTTTAAAAGACAAGATATCATGCAAAAAATACTTCATATACCCAATTTCTCAGTAACTTTAAAAAGACTTGCCAGGATATTCAATACATCTTGCAATGACTACACAAAAAAGCCACACCTCGCCTCTGGTGAAGGGTTTAAACTGCAACTGGAAATTAGATACACCATATATCCCCATCAAATATGGCAGACAGAAATACTTCTCCAGAAGAAAGTGGGCATGTCTTACCATACGACACCACATCTAGCTCTTACTGATGGTTCTTACCTCCACCATTAAATTCTCGCTTCGCCATTACTTGCCGCACAAGGTCCGTTGATTTTTAATAGGGTTTCGATGATTTAAATTAAATGAATTTTTTGTTGAAAAATCGCTAATTTAATTTTTTTAATGTTGGATTAAGTATTTATTTTGTTTTGATTATTTCAAAGACCTAATAATTGTGAATTATATAAAGAAATGCATTTGCAAATTATACAAAAACAAAGCTGAAATAATTTATTCAGAATCTTGATAAAAGTAATTCAGTGGTGTGTACTGCTTTCATGCCCTGGGCTACCGCTGACCTTAGAAATTGTGTAGATTGTCTATTGCTCTACCACTCTCAAAAAAACCTTCAACTGCGCATGCCCGAACGTGGCCTCTCCCTCCAAAGCTCCTAATATTTCCCCGCCTGCCTGCGCTCTTTGTCACAACATAGCTCTCCCTCTGTCTTTCTCTCGTGGGTCGCGCGGTAATTCAACACTGAGTTTGGTGATAACAAACGGATGAGTGAGAAGGATCAGACGGAAGGCAGTTTACGTGTTTCTATAGTAGGGGTTGTCCAAATGATTAACAGAAAATAGGTCGTGTCTTGGAGAGTTTCGGTCTCCAGTCCCTGTTTTACCGTGGCTAGTGAGCAGTGACAGTGTCCTTTACACAGTAGCTGCTGTTATTCACAAAAACCCAATTATTACAAATAATTCAAAGTATATCCACTGAAAAACGATAGGTCATTGATCAAATAATCATTGAACATGACCACATTCCTCTCCGTTTTCCACCGTACCATCCAGATCTAAATCCAATAGAACTTGTTTGGGGATTTATAAAAGGGCGCGAGGCAGCAGAAACTATTGGCGCATCCTTAAAAGAAAAGGAAATATTTTACAGAGAAGCGTTTGCAAAATACGATGTATTCATTTCTTTGGACGCTCCTGGGATTGCGAGTTCCTCTTTTGACGAAGAGGGTAGTGATGACGAGTGGCGGTCAGCGCGATCGCTGCGTCTCGCAGTCGCCTCTCCTTCGCGCCTACGCGCTTCCCTTATCGCCGAGAGGGGAAATTCAGATGCCGCAGGGTGGGGGCAGCTTCCGAGACTTTACCAAAGGTACGCCCGCCATGATGGCTTTTTTGCGAGCGGTTCAGCTATAGTTTGTACTTCTTCAATAAACGCCGTTCAATACACTTATTCTCAAAAGACAAACTTCTGGAAGTGTGTTGTGATATTTTTTAAAAATATCTTACCAAATATCTGACAGTGGTTAACTTTGACACTATCAAATACTTAATATGTTGCAATTTTAAAATACTCTTAATATAATCCATTATGTTCACTCACCAACAATCGTGTGTCGTGCACAAAATCGCACATCTAATTTACTATGTCCGTTTACTGCCCACTGCCTGACAATCTGCTCCGAGCGAGTGAAGCTCGGGAAATCGGCAACCTGAGCCTTTGGCTGGCCCTTTCTAACCAGTAGGAGGGGGGAGTGAGTCATGCAACGAACCCTCGCTGTGTGGTTGCCGCTGAGTGCCAGCTGTTTCTTCGGTGTTGCCGCCTCCTAAGAGAACTGATGCGCCAACTAGCGAGGGATTTAATACACATCTTTACAGAACAGATTATATAGAATTTTGAAAAATGATTGTCATCGAAAAAAATGTGGCTTATAATTATTTTTAATATAATATATCTTGTCAGATATTTTTCTTATAATTTTCTTGGGCTACCGCCGCACAGTGGTGCATTTTGGCGATTTCCTGGCCAAAACTTCTGAGAGCTACAGTATGTTTTCTACGACGACCAAACTTATTTTTGGATTATCTTTACAATGTAAGAGAGCTGGGAACATAATACCAGAGTAATGCACTGCTTAATAAATATAAGTATATATTTTTCTATACAAACTTTGTTAAATTGTATCAATTCACAAAATTGACTTTAGAAAACCGTAGGGATTACTTACATATTAATTGACAACATTTGGCATAAAGAAGCTTCATATTAATGCCATATCATGCCCTCTGCTAGAGAAAATTCATTTACAGTGCCCGAAGAACCGGAAAGGAAGAGCATATTTTTCACTAGGGCACATTTCTCCCTTCAGTGATATCGGTCTCAGGCAAATGAGACAAAGCATGTTTGTTCAAGAATGTTAACTTTCTTTTGGGAAGATCCCTCAAGCTGGAAATGAAAGGAACCGAAGATCTAAACATGTCCTGAATTGTGTGCAGTCTTGAACATGTTCGCAAGAATCCTTCTCCATACCGTCTTATATCTTTGTGAATAGATTCCAGGTATGTAATAGGTACCATGAATATTTGGAAACATATTTCTTTACAGTTTCTAGTGCATACTACTAAAGAAAAGAATGCTAATGGCGTGTCCACTGGACATTGCCTATACAATTTTTCTAAATCTCATCTATCCTCGTTATTTCTGAGGAATCTTTAGATTTCTCAAAAAAGCGTCTGCTGAATGACCGTCGTTGCTACTACCAGAATCCTGTTTGGAAAGCTCTACATTCAGACCCATTTTTTCTTTTGAATTGCATTTGAATGCTTTTTTTTTCATATTAAAACTGTAGTTACAGTATTATTTCATTAAAAACAATATAATACTCATTTATAACAATAAGAATGTAATATAACTAATTGCTGATATGTAACTTAGGAGTTACGTAAACAAATATTACTTTCCGATCAATTGATTTTCGATTTAAGTTTTAAACATTTAAAAAGTAACGTGTTACAATGAGTTTCTTTGATATCACGTACATATTTGACCTTTTATCGAGCGTACACCGTAAATCAAAATTTCTTCCCTAGGAACTGCGTTGTAAAAGCAATTCCCGTTCTCAGGACAGATCTCGACGAGTCAGATTCGGCGGTCACGCGCGCTCGACGAAAAGTTAATTCTTTGTAGTTACTAATGGGGCAAGTTGGGGAATGATTTTACTACTGGATTCGAAAGAGGATGGATTCAGCTAGTAAATGAATTTAGAAACCGCGATTTCATTTTTGAGTTTTGGCCAAGATTTCTGGAAAATGCACCACCGTACGCCGGTAGCCTCGGTAGCCCTCAGTATATGCCACTGAAGTAATTAAAAATAAAGTTTATTTAACAGTCTACACAACAATGATGAATTTTTACAAGTTATTCCGGTATACACGGTACAGTTTTCGGGCAGATTGGACGTACAGAAAACGTGCAGTCCAGACTGCACGTTTTCTATATGAACATGTTCATTATTTTTCATGCAGAAAGCCTACAGGTTGACTCAAGCGCATGTAGCGGCAGAATTATTCACTAACGGTGATTGGCCGGTGATTTTTTGGTTAGGTGTGTCAAAGTGCGATTGTGTGAAGTGATGTATTGTGATAAACTTCCTTTTTTCCCAATTCTTGACTTCCTATTTTTATTCTCTATGGTTAATTAAAACCAAATAAAGATCATAACCAGAACGCACACACAGAAATACCACCACTGACAGTACTCGGAGGGCGCAATTCAGTTGTTTCTCTTCAGACCCCCTAGCTGCGGCGTGTGGCGTTCAGAAAACGTATAGCACTCGCCCACAAACTTTTTAGAATTTCTGTTCAGAGAGTGGAGTTTTGACCTGATTATTCCCTTCTCCTGGTTTTTACTTTCTCGTATACAGACGCATACACGGGAGTAATATATGTAGTATAGAGAAAGTTATGAAATGCTGTGGAAAATCGATTTCGAGTTTCTAACGGAAATACACGTTTTGGGGTCTGCGAAAAGTTGTTGTTGTTTTTCTCCTTTCAAAACGTCTGTCCATCGTATGTGAACAAACCTAGCGCCTAAACCACACATACGTTCTTTTCCAAATTGAAAAAACCCCTGCCCTGCTCTAGTTGATGGTTTGAAATTTTGAAAATCATTCTTTGAAATTTGGGGAAACCTTACATGAAGCCCCCGAACATTTTCATAATTTTCTCAAAAAAGGCTCCAAATTTTTTCTTTAAATTTCTTGTAAGAATGGGGTAAATTACACTTATAAAGGTGGCATAGGGCCGATTTTCACGGTTAACTATTAATTTTCGAAAATTCCAAAAGTTTGATTTTTTGGCCAAAAAATTGAAGATAGATATTTTTCTTTCAAGTGAAATGTCGTACATAAGTAGTTCTTTCATTAAAGCCATGTGTATTTTTTCGAAAATTTCAGTAGGGTTCGTGCAATAGTGCGGGCAGTATTTGCAATTTTAAAAATTACATAAACAAGATTTTCTCAAGAGCGACACCAATTTTTTTCTTTAAATTTTTGGTAGGAGTAGTGCCAAACAAACCCTATTCGATATCATAAACGTCATATTGCTGTATTCTTTTGTTTGTTTTTTCAAAAATTACAAAAATATAAGTTTTTTTTATTTCTCTCTCACGTCTGTAATATTGTAAGGAATATTGCGTCACCGCCCGGCACCACCACGAACTACCTGTATGCGCGGATTGCGTCATCTGCCGGCGCCACCACGCGCTGCCTGTGAGAACGGCACTCGCCGAGTTACGCGGCGGTCGACGACCGCGAGTCAGTCTTAAGTCCGCAGTGGAAGCTGAGCTGTGAAGTGTGTGCATCGCGGTGAATAGCAGTGCAGTGAACTGTGGCCTGTGCGAGTGTGTAAGAGAAGAGTAGTGTAAATAAATAATCAAGAGAAGAGTAGTGTAAATAAATAATGAAGAGAAGTGTCGTGTAAATAAATAAAGAGAAGTGTAGTGTAAATAAATAATCAAGTGTTTTCAGTGATTGTGTTAAGAAACAAAATAAACGTTTTTGTTATAATAATACCGGAGTTTTAATTCACCACTTAGAATCGTAACAATATTTACATTAGAAGAGATTTCTTCACATTGTTATATTTACGAGTACACATGCTCTAAATAACATTAAATAGAGTTGCTCGAAAACTTTATAGTTTTTAGTAAGAAGTAGCTCAAAATTCCGAATTTTCAGAAATGTTTAAACACCATTTTCTTAAAAATTACTCCAATTTTTTCCAATGGATAGTGGTAATTGGAGTGTTTAATATGATGTAAAGTTTATGTTGGTGTGTTATTTTGAAATACACTGTTCATTCTGTTAATATACACAATTCCATCAATTTGTATACATTATTACATTTGTGAGTGGAAGTGCTCTAATGGACTTCAAATGAAGTTTTTCGAAAGCTCAATAGATTCCTATGAAAAAGCTTTGAGATTCGTATTTACAGTAACACTTACAGTAAAACCCCGTTTTACGTTCCGCATTTTACGCTTTCCTGCCTTTTACGCCGTTTTCGTTGGTCCCGTTAAAAGCCTATATTTACAATGCATTCTTTTCCCGCAATTTACAACTCAATATTAAAGAGCTTCCCGTCTTTTACGCCGATTTTTTTTTTTTTTTTTTTTTTTGTCAAAACTGATGTTTGAATCAATTTCGGCGGAAGTCGTCGCATGTAACCCGTTTTTTCAGGTGGTGTTAGCCATTTCCTGTTATACCGCATGCTTTATAGACGGAAGTCAGTGATAGTCTCTCGTCTCGTAGTCAGCTTGTGGTGCTCGGTGTGTTTGTGTGAAAGGTAGTTGTTGAAGATACGTGTTTTTTTTTTTTTTTTTTTTTGTGTGCGTGTACATAGTTCACGTGTACACAGTTGTTGAAGATACGTGTTTTTTGAAGGTAGTGGAGGCGATAAAATATGGAGAAGACAGGAAATGCATTTCTTTGAAAGAGAAGATAGAGATTTTGCGTCGTGTTGATGCGCATGTGGGAACACGTGTTCAGTTAGCGAAGGAGCTTCAACTCTCGGTTTCCACGTTGAAAACTATTATTAGAAACAGATGCATTCCAAGCATTGTATAGTGTTGAGGGGCAGGTTGAAGAAATACAATTACAGAAAAAAAAGAAACAAATGACAATTTTAATTTTTTTTAAATAGTAACTTTGTGTATTTAAAGTATAATTTGTAAATGTATTAAAAGTGTGATATGTGTTATTGAATAATAATTATGTAAACAAGTCCTTGGAGTAAAACATGTAAGTACTCGCTTAGACTATTGTTTTTTTAACTTTCCTGCAATTTACACTTTCCTGCATTTTACACTTTTTTCCTTCAGTCCCCTGAAAAGTGTAAAAAAGGGGTTTTACTGTAATTACCATTTTCTTAAAAATGGCTTCAAAATTTTTAATGAATATTTCTATTTAGGATGAGGTTTTACTGTTCTTAAATATTCTTAAAGTAATATTTTGATTCTCATATTAAGACACCGAAAATTACTATAAGTGTACTCCACCCTAATAAAAAAAAATCTGGAGCCATTTTGAGATTTTTTCTAAAATTTAAAGGCTTTGTGACACTAATTTAATTTGTCGCTGCCACGTAGCACCACCAAAATAAGGCAAAATTACTTTATTAATAACGTTTGAATAAATGGCCCAATTATCAATCAGTAAACAATATTAGATTCGTACTTAATAAAGACTTTACCCTACTCTGTCTGAAGTTCATGCATTTCTTTTAATGTAAAAGTACTCGAAAGTAATTATCATGTACGTACATTAAATTTAATGCACACATAGTAAATTTCATTAAATTTAATGACATGTACATTAAATGTACTGTACATGTACATTAAATTTTATATACGCATGCACATTAAATGTACTGTACATGTACATTAAATTTTATATACGCATGCACATTAAATTTACTGTAGTGTACTTTAAATTTAATTTACAAGTAGTTTAAAGTTACTGTACATGTACATTGCATACATTATAACTACTTTCATGTACTTTTACATTAAAAGTAATGCAGAAATTTCCTACAGTGTGCGCTCTACTTCTCCTTCAAGTGCAAATTCTTCTACTCCTAAAACGACATGGCAACCCATGCAGATGAATGATGTTACACATTGACAAATGTCAAATTAACATTTAGTTAATTACTGAAGCAGTAATCTTGAATCATTAAAATTAGGTAAAAATTAAATCTAGGTGCCACGGACATTAAGTTGTTTTAAAGGACAAAAATCCTTTTATTGCTAGTATTATTAGAACCCTTGTAATGCCCTTGGCGCATAAAATAACCGTTAACTTGTATACCAAATATTAGCGAATTAATATTACCAAGAATTTATTTAAGGAATTTGGAAGAATGAATAAATATTTTACTTTTATTATAAAACAAAAATTTATTTTATTCAAAAATACAAAACTATCAGTACTTGAGAAATGAAAAATTTACATCTTATTACTATATACTTTTTATTGTAGTTTGTCCATATATTTTGCCAATTTAAAAATTGCTGAATCAAATGTTTTCCACCTTTTTTGTGGCCTTTTGTCTCCTGTTGGTTTCAGTTTCATAATTTCCGTGAAAGTAATAATTTTATTGTTAATAGATAATATTTATTTACCATTACCGTTCTACAAAGTTAAAACAAATAACAATAAAAGAACTGACAGAGGCTATGGATTTGTTCGTACACTGAGTATAAAAAGGAGAAATATATGTGCAATAAAAAAAAAAAAAAAAAATGAGAATGAAAATTGATTTAATGTAAAATAAAGCTATTTGTAATATTATTACTAATGGTAATATTATAATTATATAATGTTAGTATCTTTCTTCTTTGATAATTCTGGAAATTACTAAATAGAAAAAGTGTTTGGTTTGTAATGATACAATCTATTCTCTAATTAACAATATCCATTTTGAGTTTTCTTTAATGCAATTTTACTATTAAAACTAGGCGAATTTCTAGTTTATTAAAAATTAACAATGTTGTAATAGAACTTTGTTCTCAAATGTTCTATCGATAGCAATAATTTATTTAATGTAACATTATTTTTAATTTAATGTGTAATAGTAATACAGCTCTAACTTACCTTCATATGAATTCAAGTGTGGTTTATTTTGCAGAATAGGTATATCTAAAAACGAAATAGCTGGCAAATATTATCACATCTTCAAAAATGTCTATACAAAATACTGAAACTTTTTTGTTCCAGGATCACAGTTACTTACTTTAAACTTACTATGTAACCCTCATTTCCTGAACTTCAGTTTTATATCTTAATTTGTTTGATCCATAGTTACATTTAAGCAGTCACTTGCAATCTGCAGCACATATACATCAATAGGTAGAGATTAACCAATTTCACGTTTCATGAAAATAATATTATATAATATTAATAATGAAAATAATATTAAATTACTAATTAATAATCAGACCTAACCACAAATCCAATATGCCTGAATGCTTTCAGCGTCTCTTCATGTTAACCGCCCACCGCTCTAGGAAACTGCTGTGATGAGAACAGGAAGTGAGAAATAACATTTAAACGTATCACACATTTTCGTATTGGAAAGTTATGACTTTTTTTTATTGTACACATGTTTTAGGAAAGACTACTATTGCTCTACCACGAAAGAACTTGACTGCAATGCTTCACGATACGAATGAATGAGAAACTTTGAGTACCTAAAATAGGCAGGCTGGGAAACCCGTCGCCCTTTGTCTTGCCTGCAAGAGACAGAAAGGGTTCGGAATTTCTTAAACCGCACCTAAAAATAAACCCGAATGAGACCTGACAGCTGGCAAACGTTGCAAAAACGCAGCATGACTGGGAATATTTTATGTTCAAACATAATATTAAACTAAATGGTTTTGTAGAAAAATGATAAATTATTGTAAATAATAAAATATAAAACTCAAACAAAAATATTTTAAATTTATTATACATTAGGTTAAATAGTGAAAGAAAATAATTTGAAGTTTTTAAGCAGAATCTGTGTTTCATGTGTTCCTTAATTATAAATCAAATTGGGTGAATTTTATTGTATACATTAAATTTAATGATGAATTATATTTCGTCTCTCTTTAATGTAAAAGTACTAAGTTTCAAGTACTGATGTACATTAAATTTCATTGATTTTAATTTAAAATTAATTTCATTTTAAATTATTTTAATTTACGCATTATATTTAATGTACAAGTAGATTAATCACCCTGTAGTGTGCAAGTTACGTTAATATTAATGTACAGTCGTACTTAAAACATTAAATCTACATTAAATTTAATGTAATTTCTGACTGTAATATGCCCTTTGAAAAAATTGAAAAACTAGTTTTGGAATTGTTTTAGTATTGTTCTAGGAAGAAATTTAAAAATGTGAGCTATAGCGCGATGGCGAAGTGCTTCCTGATCCCAACGTCGTGTCAGTAGTCCAAATCGAACGAATAGTCGCGTCGTAAAGTGAAATTTGGCTAAATATAATGTTGTCCCCCATGCCGCGCCGGCCCGCCCCGCCCCTCTCCCACCGCCTCCACGCAAGCGCCCGGCCCACACCGCCTGGTCTAGATGGCTGCGGAGGGCACGAAAGCATTCTGTAAGAGATAGGAGGAGCGACCTCTCTTACGCTGGCACTGCCAAAATCGGTTACCACAAAATCACATATGCCACAATTTAGAACAATTTAATTGCTAATTAATTACGCTTTTTTCTCCTCAAATGTTTGCGTAATTAATGATGGCTCCGGAATTGGATCTACCACAATTAGTTACCACAAAACCAAATATACCTTCTTGTAGAGCTATTTAATCGCTAATTAATTACGCAAAAATTAACTTATATGCTCTTCAAAGTTCCGAGGAGTTAATTGTGAACGGAAGCAGCCGGCAGGGCGATCGGCCGACCGACTGGCCGCGTGACGCCACGGGTGATGGGTATCCAGCGAGCGCACGATACAATTAAAACTTAAGGTGATGATGGTGAGCATGCGATTGAATGATTCTTACAAAGGTCACAATTTTTGATAAAGTTATTGCGGCTTCCTACTTTAATTAAATGTACACAAGCAGAAAAAAACATTTAGCCGTTGCAATAACATGCCGTATTGTTTGCACCTACGCTCCTGGCTTCGTTTACTAAAGTCTTTCCGCACCTCGGCGGGGGCAAGGAGCTGTTAATAACCCGATTGCGGGTCACTCACAAATTGTCTTACTGTGTTGACGTAATGCCTTCGTCCTCGTCGGCGGGGTACCGGCGGAGCGTAGCGGGTGGCGGTCAGAGAATCGCTGGCCCCTGCGCGGTTTTGAAAGGGTCGATCGGTCGCTCCTTCGCACTCCTTCGTCCATGACACATCGCGTAGCATTTCAAGGCATCACGCCTCGCCTACGTAAAGAGTGGCGCTCCGTTACCCGCGCTTGTCCCCACACGCGAGAGATGGTAGTGCGGGCTTTTTATTACATGATGCATTTTTTTGAACGCTGGCGCTGAGCGGGACCGATCCGCCTTAAATGAAAATAAAGCTGTTACCATTCTAAACTATTTCGTGGGCTGTGCGGCGAGGCTCGCGCTCGTCACCTCGGGCTTGAGTTACGAAGGATCTCTGTAGGTTTGTAAATCCACGTCCGCTCTGTCAGCGACGACTTTCTCTATATCGACACAAACTGCCAAAACATATTGATTATTATCAAAAGCTTCATGAATGTAATTGTTAATGCTGATGAATGGAGATAGAGTACAAAGTCCATGTCGAAATCCAAACTGTTTCTGATTATGTGTGGTTGTTCAAGAAGCCAAACAAGTCTTGAATTAATTATTTTTTCAAGTAATTTACACATGTTGCAAGTTAACAATATCGAGCTATAATTTGTAGATTTTAATTTGTCTGGATTTTGGTTTGATATTTGGTATAACAATTGCGGTACGCCATATTTTGGGGAACACATTTTGTGTCCAAATATAGTTATATGTTTGTAATAATTTTTCTATGCCTTTCATTGGAAGATTTTTAAGGAGAATGTACGGTACACTGTCAGGTCCAGGTGAAGAGTTCTTTACATATTTCAGTGCTTCTTGAATCTCTTTAAGAGTAAGAAGATCATTAAGTTTGATTTGTTCACTTTTATCAAGAGTTATTAACAATATTGTTAGCCTTTCTTGATCTTCGAATATCCTAAAAGTGTCTGAATAATTTGATGAACACGAGTTTAGAGTGGAGGTTTTTGCTAAAATATTAGCTATTTCTTGTGAATTATGAGTTATTTCATTATAATTTTTTTAATATAGTTAGTTACAATTTTTGCATTTACCTTCTGTGACATACCAATATGGGGACATGTTTTATTACTTAATATTTGTCGTAAATGGGCGAAATGGTTAGGGCAAATAATAAGCAATATGGCGCCTTAGTAACGACGTCGTGGTTTTTTGTCAGGAAAAACATTCATCTGACCGGGGAGGTGACGGCGTGAGTAGGAGGAAATATAAGTGATTTGTGGATTGGTTGAAGAAGCGTCACTGATTATTAAAACGGAAGTTCGGGGCATTTTGTCGAAACAAGATAGAAGGCGAGGCATTGTGGGTTTTAAAAGGGACGATAAAATTCATTCTGTCGCATGTCATGACGGTAAGCAGTTCGCTCGCGAATAGATTAATTTGTGCATGTTTAGGACTTGTAAAAATTTCGGCGGTCTACAGTACGTGTTCAGACTTTGAAATAATTTCGTGTGGTAGAGCAAGAATCGGACTTGAGGACATATTCGGACTCTGAATATTTTCGTGGCAGAACCAGAAGTGAACTTGTGATACTCTCTAAGATTTGTGGAACGTGTCGAGTTCTGAATATTTTGCTGTGCATCAAAATAAGACTTGGAAATTTTTTGCGAGTGAACTCTAATCATTATTGAACTTATAAATGTATGCGGTTTTTTTCTTGCTATAAACGGAAGATAGACCTGAGAAATTTTTGCTGTGTAATCATAAAAGCACTGGATATTTATACGGAGAGAACGGGCATCAGACATAACATAGTGGAGCTAGAACAAATATTTGAGTGGTGCGAAACGGTGAATCGGCAGTGTTCGTATTTAAAGAAGAGAAGAGGATTCTTTCTTGAGGTTCCGAAGTCCCGAAGTCCAATGACTTCGGGATTTCGGAACCTCAAGAAAGAAGGGAAGGCGTTTCTTCGAGGTGGCATCGATTAAGAGCACGCGAAGACCAGAATCACTGTTCAGGCCACCGACCAGAATCAAGGTTCGAACCAGGTCATGACTAAAGAAAGTTTCTCATTATAAATTTTTACATTTTAATAAGAAATAAACATTAAGTTTCTCTTTGAAAGAAAGATAAATGATTTTCATTGGCCAATTCAAGCTAATAAGTAGCTAGAGAAAATAATCTGTTTTCAGATTCCTCGCCATTCTGTGTAGATGGCAGATCGGGTAATCGGCTGTTAATAGATAATAGCGATTATTTCTGACGTGACCCATCGACCCAGCTAGCAGGATAATATTTAGTTTTTATGAGAGTAATAATAGTTAAAATATTATCGTAACCTTTTTCCTGGCGCCCATGTTATTAGAAATTTGGAAACGGTTTACGACGAATCGCCCAATAATTGTAGCAGTTAGGGGTATGTTTCACTTCATTGACATTGAAATTATTCCATGATATTTTATGATTCTCTTTAAAGATTTTTCTTGATAGAGCTCTCATTCTTTTGGATTCAATTTGGTTTTCAGTAGTTTTGTGTTGTAGTTTTTTATAACTATTTAAAGCATGTTTATAATTCTTATGTGCTTCTCTACATTCTTCATTCCACAATGGTATTGGTCTTTTTCTTTTAGGAAAGGTAAGAGGATCCAGTGTTGTGTTTTCTGTGTGAATGATGAGATCTATGAAGTTGGGAACAATATCATCTATATTCTCAGTGACTAGAATATCATTATTTAAATTTTTATTTTTTTTTTTTCTTTGTATACATTCCAGTTTCCCTTTATAAGTTCCAAATTAATGCAGTTTGATGTTGTATGGTAATATGATCTTGATATATGTCTAATCACGATTAGAAAATGGTCACTGTCATGTAAATCATCCAGCACTGACCATTCACAGTTATGTATGAAGTTGGGTGTACACCTTGATAGATCAATTGCACTACAATTTCCATTGCTTCTATTAAAATGGGTAGGAAGACCTGGTTTTAATAGATTGATCTTACATTCAATTGTTAAGGATTCTATTTTAATTCCTCTTTGATCAATTTTAGAAGAACTCCATACAGGATTATGGCTGCTAAAATCGCCTAATAATATAAAAGGTTTAGGTAATAGTCCCAATATATCTTTAATTTCTTTAATGTCAAATGAGTAGCTATTAGGAAGGTATACATTGCATTTATGATGTGTAAATGGAACATAGATTTTTACAACTATGACATCAATATTTGTTTAAATTGTAACTTCATCTGCCAGTAGATTATCTTTAATGTAAATTATAACACCTCCACATGAGTGGTTATAATTTATTCGATTTTTATATAAACATTTATATCCCTTGATATTTCCATAACTGTGTTTTTTGAAATTAGACTCTTAAAGGCATATAATACATGGATCATATATTTGATTGAGTAATTGGAGTCTTTTGTATCTAGTATAAAAACTATTAATGTTCCATTGAAATATAGTATACATACTGTTTATAAATTTATTATTATTCTCTATCAGAAAGGGACAACTCTAATTCAGATGATTCATGTTCACTACTTCTTTTTAGTTTATTTTTAATTCTTGTGATTCTGGATTTAATTGAACTTCCTGTGAGAAGGGGATAGATTTCAGTCATCATTTTGATAAGAAAAGTGATATTGTTTGTATAATCTGTAGAGATTAGAATTGAATCATTGGAGCCAAATGTGTTTTCATAGAAACTTTTGAATTGTTCATGATTTAGTAGATAATTTTCTAAGTTTGATTCAATATGTTTTTTGATTGGGTCAGTTAGTTTCTCAACAATTTTTAGAGTAGTCTGATCATCTGAAGAATTGGGGTTGTTATCCTTGTTTCTTACTTTTTTCCTTGGTTTTTTAATAATTTTGAAATTTCACTTTCTTGGGAAAGTGAGGGAGAGTCAGATGAATGTAGTCTTATAGTAGATGAGTAGTCTTATAGTAGAGAGTCAGATGAATGTAGTCTAGCTGGTAGAGGTTTAAGGGAAGAATCATTATTGAGAAAATCTTATTTTTGTTATTTTTTAAACTTGCAAATATTTCACACAGTATTGCACTAATGCAACTAAAATTTTCAAAATCTACAGAACTTTTATGAAAGAACTGTTTATGGACAACAAATTTAATTTGAAGAAAAAATCTCTATCTTCAATTTTGTAGATTTAGGAAGACGTCGAAAAAAATTCAAACTTTTGCAGTTTTCGAAAATTCTGAGTTAACCTCCGGAAAATCGGACTATGCCACGTTTATAATTGTATTCTTTTCTTACAATAAGTGTAAAGAAAAAATTGGAGCATTTTAGAGAAAATTTTCGGGGGGCTTCATGTAAAAGTACTCCCAAATTTTAAAGAATATTTTTAAAAATTTCAAAGCTTCAACTAGAACGAGATGGACAGGTGTTTCTTCAGTTTGGCTAGAGTGTTGGCTATCATACGCATGGTTTTGGCTATAGTGTTGTTCACATAAACCAGACGGACGTTTTGAGGGAGGGGACATACAAAAAAAAAACAAAACATTTTCGCTATCAGGGGACCCTAAAACGTATTTGCGTTGAAATCTCGAAATCGATTATCCCCAGCATTACATGGCTTTCTCTATACTACTTATATTACTGGATTTATACGAGAAAGTAAAAACTATTGTATTGACTGTATTTTGAGTATTAGAAGTATTTTTTAAAGAAGTATTTAAATACTAAATTTATAGTATTTTGTCCAACCCTGTACGTACATATGAATAAATATCCGTAGTGTAGTGAAAGTTATGTTATGGTGCGGAAAATCGATTACCGGATTTCAATGAAAATGCATATTTTGGGGCCCCCTGATAACGAAAAAGTGATCCCCCATCCCAAAAAAGAGATCCGTCGGTCTGTCAAACCATCTGTGAACTAGCACATTATTCCTAGAATTGGCCTGTCTGAAAGCTTAGCTTGCTTGAAAAAGATTCTTTAAAATGTTAGGATACCTTCGAAGAAGTCCCTGCGACATTTACAAAATTTTCTTATAAATGGCTTCAAACCTGTACTAATATAAGTGAATTCAACGACATGTAAACGACATCGATTCCACAAAAAGGAGTGTATGAAACGATATGAAAAATTTACAGGCTCTTCTTCAGGAGTTACGTAGTGTCCTTGCAAAGTTTGGTAAAGATTATTTCAAAGCAAATGCGTAAAATAAATAATTTAAATAATATGCTGGTAGATGCACCACGAGAATTATTTTTCGCCTGTCGCTACGAGACGTTCCTAATATTTTCCGCCAGGGGCCAGCAGCGATGCAGTAGAACAGCAATGTATGCATAGCCGTACCGTTCACCGATTGCGATAAAACTTAAGTCAACTAAGCTGCTGGCCAGCTAAAAGCCGAACTAACAGGACAACGTTTGAAAATGTCATGTCGGATGAGAACATACATTTATACTGATTTAGGGTAGTTTCGTTTCGTTTTATGTTGGCAAAGTTGTTGCCAACCGTCACACAAATACCCTGAATATATTACCTTCAAGCGGTAGGACATTTTTAAAATTTAAGTTTGCAATGAAACAATGAGTACTTCCGTAGATACCGCCAACATTCAAAGCCATCCAAGTGAAGTTGTGTTAGTTTACGAGTGTTGCTAAAGATTTGCATTTTGTGTTTTGGTGCTCTTCGTTCTTTGCGTTTTATCGTTCAATTTATTTATTTAGTAGTACTAGGCGTTTTTGAGTTTTATTTATTATTTTCCAATTGTTTTCTTTAGTAATAATAATAAAGTTAATTGAAATAGTTATAGTAGTTCATTATTTGTTGTTGTTGTTGTTGTTAAGTGTCCCTTTAGTATTTATTGTTTTAAATTAATTATATTATATTGTTATTATTTTTCTGAATTCATTTTAATTATAACTGAAAATAATGGATAGCCCAACAACATCTGGGTCTATACTTATATGAAACTTGAAGATAACACGTATTCAAAGACTGTCACTGGTATCAATGGATAAGTTATTGAAGACTTACTTACACTAATGATGAATTTCATAATTTTTTTGAACTTACTTTTAAAAGCTAATGAGTAATTGAACAGATAAATTAAACGGATGCATTTGCATTGATATTGACATAACTGGACTGTTAGGAACAATTCATTAGATCACTTAAAAATTATCATGTTATCACGTTAATTAACTTCAATAATTGTGGTATTTATTTACGTTGAATAAAACTCATTACTACCACTTCAAAACGTGAAGGAACTGTTGACACACATCTCAAAAGCATTAATAACATAGAAGTATGACAGCAGATAACTTTTGAGGTTGTATTTTTCATTTGCACTTGACACTTTTTAACACTTCTTAAGCTCGCAATAGTTGATCATGATAATTCTTAATTAATTTAATAATTATTCACAGCGTTAATATTCGTTTATAGATGAACATCTCTTTTTAATTCTACCGAAAAACGAAACATGTATTATTGAACAGTGGACAAGACTCGAGACCGCGCGAGGATTGTGAATGAGACAACAAACAAAACAAAAGCGAGAGACTTGATCAGAGTTTTAGTTTCATAAGTTGGCTATTCCGACAGGAAATCTTTCAAACTGCCATATTGCGAATTTAGTGCGGCCTAATACACGGCCTGGAGTCTATTGCTTGCACTTGTAGGAATGGTGTAGGCATACTACAATTTTTGTAACTGCGGTAGATGGCGCTGCAGCTCAAAATGTCGATTTATGCAATTTCCAATACAACTGAACTTCATTGTTGCTGAGCGTTGCCCTGTGACCTTGATCAAGGTCTTGAAGGGCAGGAGGAGCGAGCGGAGATGGAGAGGGATAAGAAAGAGGGGAAAACAAAAGAGATGAGCGAAGAGAGGAAGGGAAAGAGAGGTAAAGGGAGAAACAATAAAGTGGAGGGAGAGGAAAAAGAGAGAAGAAAAGTGACAGATTGGAGGGAAAAGGAGCAGGGAAAAAAAAGAGAGAGGGTGAGAAAGAGAAAACAGGAAAAGAAAGAGATGGAAAACAAAAGAGGGGGAAAAGAGAAAGATAGATGGAAAAGGCAGAGAGGGAATAAGAGAGGAAAGAGTGAACGAGAGAGGGGGAAAGAGAGAAAGAAAAAAAGAGATACAGTAACTTAAATAAGAATAAAGAACAAGAAAGCTCTTTCAAATTTCAAACGATATTTCTACAAGAATTTATTCTGCGGCAGAAACGCGCCGAGTAGACGCTAGTTTGTTATAAGAATAGATTGAAATACGCTTCTAAAGATGGCATAGGTCCGAATTTTTCTGTCAGCTTAGAATTTTTGAAAGTTACAAAATTTTAAAATTTCCTCAGTGTCTCCTCACAACTAGTATTGAAGATAGAGATGATTTCTTCAAGTGAAAATTAAAGCAGCTGAGTAGTAGAACACACCAGTGCATCTCTTAGATTTGATATAGATGCTACACTGTACATCAACAGCTATAGCACTGTCCCCGCGAATCAAGCAGCCGGTTCTGTTGGAGATCTTATCGTGACACCCAGCAAGAAATTGGCAATGATGATCAGAATATAGATGAAGAACAAGGAGCAAATTGCACGCCCACAATCGACATGTTTTCTAATGCTTTAAAAAGTGTAAGGGACCTGAATATTTTCGCCGTAAATAAAAATTTCACTGACTTCCATGAACAGTTGTGTAGTGAAATTAAAGTTTATAGACAAGTACCACTGAGCAAATACAAAATAGTTAAGACTGACAGACGTGTAGAGATCTAATGGCAAAAAAATGTACTGTGACACATTTATGCAGTTTTAAAGCACAGCATTGTAATATAATATTAATATAGAGCCATGCATTGTAATGCATTTATTCATGATGCAATGATTCGTTTTCTAACAGCAAAAGTGTTCGAAGGCCTGCATCTAAGTAAGTCTAGATCGTATTTTTAAGAGAGAAAAACTAGTTGGGCTACTTTCGTTTGTTTGCAAGGTTACATCGAGAATACAAATTGTAGAATAGAATTAAAGTTGAATTAATATTGGAATTTTCAATAGTAAATTATTATAATTAAAATAAAATTAATTATTTTTCATGTCCTTTTGATCCATTCCTCTTCTCCGAAATATATCTCGTGGCCGATATCTAGAGGAACATTTGTATATTTAATTCAAGTAGAAATGACGCGAAACTACTAGCTTTTTAAAAAATTGTTCTACATTATCTTTTATAATCAGCTGATGTTTTAGAACATGTTTTTAAGGCAAAAAACTCTATCTTCAATTTTGTAATTTTCATTTGTTTAGTTATTGGAATTTTTGAAAATACTGAGAGTTCAAAGACAATGAGATCTGTACCATTAACCGTTCTGTCCGTGGGGGAAAAAAAGGAGTGGTTTCTGAGTGTTTTTTATTGCATAAATTTTAAGCACAAATTATGTAAAAACTACTAGTTCTTTCAAATAATTGAACAATATATATTTTTCTAAGATCTAATTTTTTAGAACACAGTTTAAGGCAAAAATCTCTGCCTTCAATTTTGCAATTTTCGAAAATACAGAGTTCGCCGAAAATGAGAAAAGCGCCACTTTTTTACCTTCTTTTGTTACGTACGAGGAGAAAATTAAAGACAAATTTGGAGCCGTTTTTTGAGAAAAAAATTGTTGGGACACTATTTGTCAAACGGGCACAAAATATCGAAGGTTCGGATATCATGTGAATAATTATATTTTCAGATTCAGCATAAAAGCAAGAAATTTTTGGTATTTTGGAATGCTATTTTTTATCTACAAAATCCAATTTTTTGATGATTTTAATACATTTTTCGGGTTTGTTGCATTAAAAAATTTCAAGCAAAAATTGTATATATATAAAGTTTCGTGTAATATTTTGTTAATCCTACCTACTGATGTCGAGCAACAGAAAAATTAACAAAAAAAATTTTTAATTGGGCAAAAATTACTAAACCTTTAAAAATCGGTAGAGAAAATACGTCGTCTTTTTTTCGATTTTCAAAAAAATAATACTCTAGATACTTGTGCTTTATGCCTACAAAATTTCGTCCTTGGTTATTGAAAGATTCAGAACTACGAGCATTTTTATTACAAAATTTGTGATGAAAAGTTTTTTTATCTGACAAATTAATTTTTTATTTGGAAAACATAGGGCTCATTATAAGATTTTTCTATTTTTTTTTTAATATTCGACTGCAATGTTCAATTTTTTCTGAAAAATGGCTCCAAATGCTTTAATTAAACTTTGTCCCCAGATAGCGTAAAGGGCGCTTAAGGGAATGGTACAGGTGTCGTGTTCCTTGAAGTCCCAAATAGCTTGAATATTGCCAAAGTGCAATTTTTGGGAGCTTCTACCTACAACTTTATTATTGAAGACAGATTTTTCCTTAATGAAATCTGTTCTTCAAAGACTGATCTTATATTAAGGCAATGTTCAATTTCTCGAAAATATGAGTCGTTTTGTGTAATTTTGCGCGAGATATAAGCAGTTATAAAATGACAATTTCTTTCTCAAATACCCTCCAATGTTGTTGTTTTCTTAAAATCGTCTCACATGTAATAAAGGATGGTAAAAAAAATATGGCGCTAGTCGCTTTTCGCAAACTTTGTTTTTCGAAAATTCCAAAAAGTTAACATTTCTGAATATAAAATTTAAGATAGAGATTTTGGCTCAGTCAAAGCGTGTTTTCAAAACTGTCGTGAATAATTTATTGGAAAAAATGCGTAATTTCAATTTCTCGAAAATATGAGTCGTTTTGTGTAATTTTGCGGAAGCAGTTATAAATGACAATTTCTTTCTCAAATACCGCTCCAATGTTGTTGTTTTCTTAAAATCGTCTCACATGTAATAAAGGATGGTAAAAAAAATATGGCGCTAGTCGCTTTTCGCAAACTTTGTGTTTTTCGAAAATTCCAAAAAATTAACATTTTGAATATAAAATTTAAGATAGAGATTTTGGCTCAGTCAAAGCGTGTTTTCAAAACTGTCATGAATAATTTATTGGAAAAAATGCGTAATTTGTGCTTGAAAGAATATAGCTGAATACCAAGCCAAATCCATAATCCCGATACTCATAGGGGAAAAAGACAGGCAGTGGATTCCCAAGGCTATCTTTTGCAGAGGTAAAATGAGAAACGTTTTCACGTTTTATTTTGTTCTCAGATTCTATTTCATGTATCTGACTGGAAAAAATTGCAGTCAGGAAAAAATAATTGAACTTGAAAGTATTTTTGTCAACCAATTTTGGCGCCCAATTGAAATAGAAAAAAATTGAAATTGATTTTCGATGCAATAACGTTGAAGTAGTATCTCAGTTTTTTAACCTAGAATATGTCTCACAACATTCTATAACTTTTCAATTTTACTTTCTCGCTACTCCTTACGCCATTGAGAGAAGGATTCGTATGTAATGCTGCGGGGGAAGCGGTGAATTTTGGGCAGAATATCTTATTGCTGGGTTCTGGTAACGAAAAAGTGGATAAATCTACTTGCTAAATTTAGAAAACATCCTCTAACACGTGGTATATTCAGAATCTATGTTTTATGAGTCCTTGATACCGAAAACTCGATTGGTGGCAAAATGTCCGTCCGTGAACAACGCTAGCGGCGAATCCGTTTAGCCGACTTCTTCCAAATTTGATGTTCCCTGGTCGATCTGCCAGTGATATTGTGGCCTCTTGATTATGAAACCGAAATTTTAACTTTAATTTCGTATTACTACCGACACTGCCTTGCGAAACAATGCAGCTATTGAAATTTGAGAAATGCATTGTTGAACGGCGACAAGATAAGGTAATGAAATTTCTTGAATTCTTGTATCTGTTGAACATTGACATAGAACCATTACGAGGCTGTTCATTCGTATTTTGAAAAGAAATATTACGTTTAATATTATTTAGTTACTAAATTATTTAAAATAGCGCCCTTTATCCGAGTTAAATGTGAAAACTAATAGATGATTTCATTTTGTATAACAAGATGTGAGAATGACGAGTAATCCGTGGGTGGAGGGTATTTTTGATGTATAAAACAATATTATACGTAATTATTATATTTTCTATTAATTTTCAATTGCATGCTGGTGGTATCAAAATGTTAATTGACAAAATGTGTATCCCATACGAATGAGCGGTCAATGTTGCTTCTTGCAACATTGTAACGCCACAGTGATATCAGAAGACGATGCCGGCTGCGGTTCGTTGACGTTAATATAAACTAATATTTTATTTACGGTTAAAATACGTGCATCGTTGATACATAACGTGAATTCGCTGAATTCAACGGCAGAAAGCTGTTTTCGTTTAAACGTTTGAATTTCAAGAAAAATATATTCATTTTTCACGCATCGTTTGTTCAAGAATTTTTGACACGGTAATTGAAATGTAAGACAGAAATTGTCATGCTAAAATATTACATAGCCATTAACAATATCGCGAGAAAGTACGTGCTGTTGTAGCTTTGAAAACTCGAAACTCTCGAAAACTCTAGTTTTCGCTGAGAATGAACTAAAAATTCCGCATTTTCTGAAACATTCAAACGCCATTTTCTCAAAAATTGGCTCCATATATTTTCTTCAAGTTTTTCGTACGGATAGTGCTAATTGCACACTGTTCCTGCAGACATAAAATTCATTTTGGTGTATTTGTTGTTTGTGTAACAGTGTGTGCGCGCGCGTGTGTGTGTCTAAGAAGGATAGGACAAGGAATGGGAAGAAAAGATTGCACGCGGTCCGTTTGGTAGGGTACTTCGTCCTTGAATGAAGGAACAGCGATTGGAAGTACGCTGTGATGAGCCACATCAAAAAATAAAAATTCAAACTTCAATAAATTATAAATTTTCGCCACATGGCCCAAAGCCGAAGCAACGAAGCGGGTAAAATCACTGCGTTGGGAAAGAGAGTGCTCTGCGGAAAACATGGTTACAATTCTAGACATGACTTTCCCAAGAGCACTTTCAAAAACACTCGAATCATATATACGGGACGCACGAAGCAACAAGGAGCTCAGATCTCGGATCTCAGTCCTGAGCCACCGACGTTAGTGCCGCTACAGTTCTGCAAGCCGAGATTGGTGCCATGGTAAGCAGCTGACGCCATCACGTGCGCCTCTCGACTTTCCTTCATCCTCCATCTTCCTATTCTTCCTTTCTGTCTGCCTCTCTCTCTCTCTCTCTCTCTCTCTCTCTCTCCCTCTCTCCTCTCTCTCTCCTCTCCTCTCCTCTCCTCTCTCCTCTCTCTCTCAGTACTGAATAATAAATTAAATTACAATGAACATACTTGTTCTCATTTCCCTCCGCTTCACTTCCCGACCACTCAGATCATTAACTTGAAAACTTCTGAAAAGTTCTGCAAGAACTTCGTTTTCCGCCCAGCAGCTGCAAGCTCTGACGATGATCGCGACGCGATCGAAAAGATCTTAAGACGAAATATAGATTTGATACCAGACAACCTCTGTTTATTTATTGTGAATTAATAAGGTATCTATATCACCAACATTCTAATTAAAGAACCCTAAATGCTTGAAATATTTATAATATGGCTGTATGCTAAATAGCGTACAACACTATATGAAAAACTAATACTGATATGCACTTCTTTTCTTGGTTAGAAGTTTTATTTGTTCCAGCGTAAAAGCAACAGGTCTACCAAATTGTAAAGTTGTGGTATCGATTTGAAGAAAGACGTCTAAATTACAGCAAAATCATCATGAGAACTGATACCACTACTTGTATGAAAAGATAACTTTAACCTAACCTTTTCTAAAACATCACTAATTTCATTTGTATTGTACAAACTATCTTGGTAGTGCCTGCAAGTTTGAATACTTTTTTACAATAATAAATACTGAGTTTCAATTCCTTATCCACCACAGCTGAATTGATTATTTTAGGGACAGAAATACAATGTTGAAAAATAATAGTCTTCCTTATTAATGATCGTCCAAAATAAGCAACTCCAGTTTGCTTCCTAGTTCATTAAAAGTAGTGAAACATATTTCATTTAATTTTGCAATGTTTTCTTTTGCATTTTTTCAATAGCAGCAAGCTGATAGTCGTTTTCTAAACTCAACCTTCTTTTCTTGAAGACGTTCTCGGAACTCGGTTCTAGGAACTGCTTGGGCGAATCAAGGAAGCAGGACAATTAGGCTACAAAAAAAGACATAACTCCACGAGACAGTCGTGTATGTTTTAAAGGATGACTGATTTTTAGTCCATTATCACAACAGAACGCGGAATTCTTCTCAGTTTTCACGTTCGCAAGTGCATTTCACAAAGTTGAAAGTAAACACTGAAATTAGCAACTTACGCTTTTCACTTTTTACCATAATTCCCTCACTTGGGGACACTGCCCTTATTCTCCATGATTCTCACTATTTTAACAAAAGACCACATCTACATAAACACAACTCAAAAGCTGCACGTGCTACTAAACGTACACAACTGCATCACCTCAACTCGAACAAGTCGGCCTCCTCTACCCGCCATATTGGCTTCGAAAAATTCCAGTGCGCAGGCTTTGTATGTCTAGGGGGTGTTGGCTGAAGGGTGGATCAGATTGGGAATTGGGGCATACCGATTCGTGTCGTGGTGGTGAGCGGATCGTTTGTGCGGTTTTTCTTGAGGTTAATTATCAAATCGGGACTTGTAATATTTCGTGAGAGTGAACATTGGACTTGAACTTAAAATATTTCCGCACTAGTTGTGCAACGGGAACTTGTAAAATTTATGTTTTGTACCATTGCAAACTCGGACTTGTAATATTTTCATGAGTGAACCGGAAAATGAACTTAGAATATTTTCGCGGTGGAGTTTAGCCTTAGAAATTTTACCAGTGAATTGTGAATTGCCATGTTATTCCGACCTGGGAAAGTAATCAGTTTGAAATAGGTGCCCACCTGAGGCGCAAGATAAAGAGTATAGGCAGAAGAGTATTTGTGAAGTGGTTGGAGGAAGTTTCGACTTGGTCGCTGATCATCGTGGATTTCAACAAGACGATTGGATTATTCTTCGCAGCGACATCGAACGACGTGCGCACGAAGAGGCAAGAAAAGGATAAAAGGTTCTATAACGTTGTTATTGCAAAACCGAGAAAAAATGATCATGACCTAACAATAACTTGCAATAATCAATGATAGTCTGATAAATTTTGGCATTCATAATAAATTATAATTCATAGTTTGAAAGAAAGCAGATTCTTATTTGCTTTTACATGCAATCCTTGAGTAGACATGTTAGAATTATTTTCAGATTCCTCGCCACTCCGAATGGATGGCAGATTGAGTAATTGGTTGCGGAGAAAGTAGCAACAATTATTTCATAAGAACCCATCGACCGAGCTAGCGGGATTTACATTTATTTGTAATATATCCAAAGACAGTATTAGATAATCAGGAATTCAAGTGTAACCTTTTCCTGGCGCCCAAATTGTTTATAAATTCGGAAATTGGTTATATTGACATTTAGTAATTTATAGAAACGTTTCACTACTTATAACATTCTATAACATATGTTGTTGCTTTTCAGATTTTTAAACAATGTGGACGATAGTGAAAAAACTTTTTAACCAATTTTAAACCCTTCAAAAATTTGAATTTCGCGCCAAAATGTGATAGGAAAAAATGTTCACTCATGTTTAAACCATGTACTATTTAAATACCATTAATATTTAAATTATTGAAAAGTTTCACTGACAAGTATGATTTACAACTTTTTGCTGACAAATGTTTGTCTTTATATGGAAATTCTTTATATTCATTTATGAAAATCTCGCTCGTGGCACAGAGCAAATTCGCTAGCCTTTCGCCACTGAGGTGCGGGTTCGATTCCCGTCGAATCTCATGTGAAATTTGTTCCAACAAAACGAGTTACGCTGCTTCACAAGGGCTAGTCCAGCTCTTGTGAAGTGTCCTAAATCCTGCCCCTAGCCTTCTTCCTTCCCAATTCTGGCCGCTGGGTAGTGACGCAGGAGGCGCGCACGCGGAGATGCTACTTGGCGGTCCTCTTGACAACGAACTGCGACGTGACGCGACATGACAGAAAGTTAATGGAGGATTACTCCACAAGCGCGCAATGTAATGGAGGATTACTCCCCAGAGCAGAGTGCTCAACGCCCCTTAAGGGGCTTGGAGAGGCGTTGCGTCAAAATGGTAGACGCGACAAATTGAAAAAAAATATATATATTATCGAAATAAAATCATCAGGCCCCTTTTCTTTTTAGATGTATTGTTTCTAATATATATCAAATTACTGTTTTAGATATGTTAATAATTTGTTTATAATATAAATCAAATTACTCAATTGTAGATTTATTAATTATTGATAATTAGACTACCATAGGCAATTAATCATTGTCACTATCTTCTTCAATAACTGGGGTCACACGTACCTTTACGTATAAACAGTCTACTCAACATTTCAGACAATTTAACAATTTGTGCCAAGTAATAAATGATCGCAGCTATGTAGGAGCAGCATCCCAGGCTTTGACTTCCGTTCTCACCTTCACAATAATATTGTTTCATCGATATTCCTATGATGGAAGGAGATAGTTGGGCACCTCAATTGCACCGATTTTTGCTCATACTGCACAGTGCCAGTTTGCATTACGAACCACGTGACTACAACACGAAAAGCAGACCAGGCGTTGGCCGCAATGCTACAGGGAGAGCAAGACGTGTTGAGAAACATTTTAAAAGTGGCGTAAAGTGAGAAGTTAGTTTAAACAAGGGGTAGTGTCACCAACCAAAAATAACAGGATGAAGGTGTAATTGAAATATAAGTGGCAATATTTGAAGAAAAAAAAGAAAAAAAAGTGCTTGGAGACAGAAATATTGAGAAAATTTCAAAAAAGTACTCTGGGCAGTGATAGATGGCAGCGGAAAAGTGGTGGGGGAAAACTGAAAAGCCAGCCCAGGCTAAGATTTAAAAACTACCTGGTACGAGAGAGTCTGTGCTATTTTATAGTACCACTAGTGTTCTATTGTGAGCTATATTGATGTTTGTGATTTTGGAATGTTTTGTTCTCGTGAAAGTTCATTATTGTTCCGTTAAGTCCTCTATAATACTAATGAATCTTTCTTGTTAGATCATAAATATTTCTTATCCAAAACAATCTGGAAAAGAAAGAATTTACTGTAATAGTCATAACAACCACTGTATGTATGTGCTAAGAGTGTATTTCTTTTCAGGTAATTGAACTTGAGCCAAAGACTCGATATTTTCTTTCATTACGTGCTGCAACACAAGCTGGCTGGGGTCCTCCATCAGGTTTGCCACCATCGGGTATTTGTAATACACCTGGAATGCCAGATGAACCAACTGAAGAACTTGCTGGTAATACCTTGCAGACAACACAGCATTTAGGTAGGTTTGAATTAACTGAAACACCTTTCCTGTATGAGGTGGATAAGTCAACTGCCAGATAGGGGATGATATTATGTGTTCC
Organism: Teleogryllus oceanicus; assembly: GCA_964035755.1. Lineage (NCBI taxonomy): Eukaryota > Metazoa > Arthropoda > Insecta > Orthoptera > Gryllidae > Teleogryllus > Teleogryllus oceanicus. The sequence continues at coordinate 124,191,287 of CAXIVR010000002.1, forward strand.
TTTCACCAACATCCATTCTCTTGCTCTCCTATTCATTTCTCACCTGTCACCGTCATCCTTTACATATCTGGCCATTCCTGAATGCTGAACTTCACTAAGGTTTTTGCCTCGCATAGTGTCCTGTTTGGGAGGGAATAGTTGATCTGAGAGGCAAAAACTTTGTTGTCATGATGTTGGAACTGTGGAACAAACTTCTTCTTTAGAACTCTGTTCGTTGGGTGCACCGCAGTAAATCCTGATGTCTGTGGGAAGGTGTGCACTGTGGGCCACGATACACAAGGCCTGTTAATAGAACTTGCTCCATTGTCATTAGAGTTTTTGCTGCATTTGAGCAACAAAAAGCGAGCGGTGTTTCCAAATCACATATTTTCTTGCATTCTATCTAAACGCTCTGCAATATTATACTACTACATAAATCTGCAAAAGTGTTTTTAACCAGCAAATTTTTTTCTGCTCTGAGACCTGAACTCAGATCTTCAGAATTAACTTGCCGATACTCACAGCACTATGTCATATAAGCATGGTATGGATCGAACTCGAGCAGAGGCATAAAAAGGTAAATGGTGATTAAAAAAAATAATAATAAAATTAAAAAGAAGCAATCAAAATATCCTTTTGAAACTCCCGAAGCTTCCAGTCCGTTCAGATCGATCAGGATACATTAATTGTGGAGAAAAATGACTGAACCTGTTTAGGCGCTAGACCACATTTTAATAATTGATAATGATTCCGGGTGCGTCAACTCCTAAGGTCCAAATTAAGAGAGAAAATATAACCTTTCAATGTAGTATGACATCATGAAAATCAAAAAGTAGGAAAGAGTCAAGAGTATAATGCGTTTTCAGTACTAAAGTGATTACTGCAAAACTGCATATGTTCCATTCTTTTTGTGGGAGAGATAATTGATAAACATTATTTCTTCATTTTAATTATATTTTCTAAATACTAAATATAATAAATTAAATATTAAATTATATAAATAGTTCTGAAATAAGCTTGTGTTATTTTGCAGGTTTTGTTGTTGGTTTAACAATTGCTGTAGGATGTATTGTGGTTTGTATGGCTGCTATGATTTGGAGACGTCTGTGTGTTCGAAGAATCCCCCCCACACAAGCTGAGAGTGGTGTGCAGCATGTCAATGGTAATGGTTATTATCGAGACTGGGAGCAGCCACAGGAAGCAGAATTGCAAGAATTAGAGCTACATCTTGCGACAATGGCACCTAATATTCCACCGGGTAATCATAATTTGTTGGATACCAAGGTAGGTGTTGCTTTTTTATTACTTTTTCTTGGGAAAACTCTTTGACATTGCAAACTGAGTCACTCATAATATATTTGTCATATGGAAGCAGCATTGCTGATAATACATCATACAGTACTACGTTACAACAAAACTATCATAAAATATGATTTCATTTGCTTATCTTGAGTATCACAGTTTGTTTGCACTTGCATTATTATAGATTGTTTCTGGTCTTGCCCAGCTGAGTTTTGAATGATGCAACACTCCTTCCACATAAACCACATTCCATGTGTTCACCACTCTATTTGGGATAAAGTAGGATCAATGGTTGGACTCTCTTCTTCTGCGATGTCTCGGCCTGTTTTCGGACAACCTGATGAAGAGATCATGAAAAATGTTAACATTGTTTTTTCCACAAAATATCTTGTATGTTGCAATCAGTTGTCTCCTCTTTTCCGGGTTCAGTAGCTTCAAGAGTCTGCATCTATTCTGATATTCCACTGTGTAGCTCTTTCGGAATTTCAACTGAACCCTCCATAGTGTTTTAAGATGTTCAATATCTTTCTTGTATGAAGAGGACCAGATTAAATTGATATTCCAGCATTGGTTTCGCATATATAGGTTTTTTGAGCTGTCCCATGTCCATTTCAACAAGTTCATCTGTGTCAGATAAATGTAGTTAGATTTATTGACACAGCTTGGGCTTCGCTTTCCCACTTCAGAACCCCAGGATATCACTCCAAAGTTCATTCTGATGATTCTGTTGATATAATACAATTATTTCCGATGGTAGATCGAAATTGTTCTTTCTCAAATGCAAGGGAAATGTGTGAAACGACACAAAAATTTCAATTGTGTAATATATAAAATGAATAATATGTAAATAAGGAAATGACTGCTAATTTTTCGTTTAAACTTTTGGTAGGAATCGTGCTAAATGTATAAGATGGCTTAAAGTCATCTTTGAGAATATCTTTTTCTTTTAATTTGTTTAATATTGCCCATATTTCACACAAAATTGTGTGAAAACTACAATTTTAAAAAGAATTACATGGCATTAATGAAAGAAATAATTCGTAAAACAAATTTCACTTTTAGAAAAAATAATCTTTATTTTCAATATTGTGGTTGTAGGAACATGCAGAAAAATTTCAAACCTTCGCAGTTTCCAAAATTACAGATTTAATAGGGAAAATCCAGGCTATGCCATCGTCATATACTTGTCCTTCACTCTATTTTTACAAGAAATTCAAAGAAATGCGTACTAAGTCGGTTTTGCCCACTTTGGTTTCCGCTGCCATCTGTTGGTGCGTGAAGTATTTTTTTTTTCAAGATTTCTCATTTTTTCGGATCCATAAATAACCTACCATATCTCAAAATGGAGTTTATTCAAGCTCATTTTGAAACAATATTTTCCAGTTTTCTAGAACCACTACCACCACCCCACCACCCACCCCCTCCTCCTCCTCCTCCTCCTCCTCCTCCTCCTCCTCCTCTTCTCTTTCCCTCTTCCTCTTACTCTTCCTCTTCCTTTTCCCTCTTCCTCTTCCCCTCCTCCTCCTCTCTTCCTCCCCTTCCTCCTCTTCCTCCTCCTCCCCCTCCCCCTTCTCTTCTCCTCTCTTCCCCTCTCTTCCTCCTCCTCTTCCTCCTCCTCTCCTCCTCCTCCCTCCTCCCTCTTCCTCCTCCTCCTCCTCCTCCTCCTCCTCTCCTCCCTCCTCCTCCTCCTCCTCCCCCTCCCCCTCCTCCTCCTCCCCCTCCTCCTCCTCCTCCCCCTCTCCTCCTCCTCCTCCCCCCTCCTCCTCCCCCTCCTCCTCCTCCCCTCCTCCTCCTCCTCTCCTCCTCCTCCTCCTCCTCCTCCTCCTCCTCCTCCTCCTCCTCCTCCTCCTCCTCCTCCTCTCCTCCTCCTCCTCCTCCTCCTCCTCCTCCTCCTCCTCCTCCTCTCATCATCATCATCATCTCCTCCTCCTCTCCTCCTCATCATCATCCTCCTCCTCCTCCTCCTCCTCCTCCTCCTCCTCCTCCTCATCATCCTCTCCTGTCCTCCTCCTCCTCTCATCCTCCTCCTCCTCCTCCTCCTCCTCCTCATCATCCTCCTCTCCTCCTCATCATCATCATCCTCCTCTCTCCTCCTCTCTCTCTCTCCTCCTCCCCCTCCTCCTCTCTCCTCCTCTCTCCCTCCTCCTCCTCCTCCTCCTCCTCCTCCCTCCTCCTCCTCTCCTCCTCCTCCTCCTCCTCCTCCTCCTCCTCCTCCTCCTCCTCCTCTCTCCTCCTCCTCCCTCCTCCTCCTCCTCCTCCTCCTCCTCCTCCTCCTCCTCTCCTCCTCCTCCTCCTCCTCCTCCTCCCCCTCATCCTCCTCCTCCTCCTCCTCCTCCTCCTCCTCCTCCTCCTCCTCCTCCTCCTCCTCCTCCTCTCTCCTCCTCCTTCTCCTCCTCCTCCTCCTCCTCCTCCTCCTCCTCCTCCTCCTCCTCCTCCTCCTCCTCCTCCTCCTCCTCCTCCTCCTCTCCTCCTCCTCCTCCTCCTCCTCCTCCTCCTCCTCCTCCTCCTCCTCCTCCTCCTCCTCCTCCTCCTCCCCCTCCCTCCTCCTCCTCTCCTCCTCCTCCTCCTCCTCTCCTCCTCCTCCTCCTCCTCCTCCTCCTCCTCCTCCTCCTCCTCTCCTCCTCCTCCTCCTCCTCCTCCTCCTCCTCCTCCTCCTCCTCCTCCTCCTCCTCCTCCTCCTCCTCCTCTCCTCCTCCTCCTCCTCCTCCTCCTCCTCCTCCTCCTCTTCCCCCTTCCCCCTCCTCTTCCTCTTCCTCTTCCTCTTCCTCTTTCTCTTCCTCTTCCTCTTCCTCTTCTCTTCCTCCCCCTTCCTCTTCCTCTTACTCTTCCTCTTTCTTCCTCTTCCTCTTCCTCTTCCTCTTCCTCTTCCTCTTCCTCTTCCTCTTCCTCTTCCTCTTCCTCTTCCTCTTCCTCTTCCTCTCTCTCTCTTACTCTTCCTCTTCCTCTTCCTCTTCCTCTTCCTCTTCCTCTTCCTCTTCCTCTTCCTCTTCCTCTTCCTCCTCCTCTTCCTCTTCCTCCTCTTCCTCTTCCTCCTCTTCCTCTTCTCTTCCTCTTCCTCTTCCTCTTCCTCTTCCTCTTCCTCTTCCTCTTCCTCTTCCTCCTCCTCTTCCTCCTCCTCCTCCCCTTCCTCCCCCTTCCTCCTCCCTCTCCTCCTCCCTCCTCCCTCCCTCCTCCTCCCTCCTCCTCCCCCCTCTCTCCTCTCTCCGTCCTCCGTCCTCTTCCTCGTCCTCCGTCCTCGTCCTCATCCTCCGTCCTCGTCCTCGTCCTCGTCCTCGTCCTCATGATTATTATTATTAATATTATTATTATTATTATGGACAACAAATATCATTTGAAGGATAAAATCTTCAATTTTTAGTTGTATGAAAACGCTGAAAAAATAAAACTTTTGCAATTTTCAAAAATTAAGTGTTAACCGCGAAAATCAGTCATATACCATCTTTATAAGTGTATTTTACTGTATTCCTACAAGAAACTTAAAGAAAAAATTTGGAGACGATTTTGAGAAAAAATTGAAAATGTCCTGGGGGCTTCATGTAATGGAAAGTAAGGGAAGAAGTCTCTATCTTCGTAATTGTAGTTGATCGAAGAGTTGGAAAATGTAGAAGTTTTGCAAGTTTCGAAAAATCAGGGTTTTCAACGATCATGAGACCTGCACAATTCTCTTAAGGGGCGTTTACATGGTGAGAGTTTTCTCTCCTAACTTTCCGGAATTGGTTAGGAGACACTTGTAAACTCTCAGGAGAGCGATCTTCTCTCCGAAGACATGACGTCACTGGAAAGCTTCCAAGTTTCCATGAGAGAATTCTCTTAGCTTTACACGAATGGAAATATCTCCCGTAACGCGAGTCTCCTAACTTCCAGGAGAGTAAATGCTGAGAGCAAATGTGGCTTTGAGCAAATGCTGAGATGGCCCCTTGTATTGCTTCTGGACATAAACGTAACTTCATTTTCTGTGTACGTCTTCTTGAATTCAGTGGGAAATACAATTATTCAAGTTACTGTTTCCATGTTGTCGCGGCAGGAAATATTATTCCGAAGGATAACATGGATAAGAACCCAACATTTATTGCTTATTTTTCCTTGAAAATAGATTTTATTACATGGGATTTTTTTTCCCCTCTCGAAATTCAAATAGTATATGACTTAGTGTAGAGATCACAGAATTTTGAAAATGCGCACACAATTCACTTTTCCGCATAGCACGTCATACGCAGTTTTAACTTTTTTGACGTAAAATAAATAAATAAACAAGAGTAGTTTCCTGAGATCTCTCCGGAAAAGTATCTCCTTGCTGTTCACACTTGCAAATGTCTCTACATGTTCTTTGGCGCCACCATGTTGAATATGCTGCCGATGAGCAGCGGCGAGTAGTTTGAGGTTAGAATGTGACAGTTGTCTGCAAGATTGCAGATGCCTGTACCGCTTTAATAATTTTGAAGAAACGGAGAAAAAGAAAGAGACAAATTGCGAGTGATTCTTTTTTACAGAGAAGAGCTGAGTATTTATAAAACTTTGATGAAGGATGAGAATTTAGAAAAAAAATGCACTACCTGTTCAATTGCATTGCAATTTTTCGGATTAATAAAATAAAACAAGTTTTAATTAGTGGAGGACTAAAAATATCTATTGGAAAACGTGATCGTATTCGATAAAATAGTTTTGACCCAACGTAATTTTTTGAAAAATGGTTAAGTTGATAATTTGTTATAGAATCTTTAAGTGAAGTTAAGTATAAACGATTTGAAAGAATCAATTTTAAATTATCTGTTATTTTGTTTATTGATATAAACTAGGAAGCGTGTAAATTTTTGGAAAGAATTTATCTGACTTGAAAAATGGAGGTTTTTTTCTTTTTAAGTAAATTTAATTTTTCCCTTCGCACCCAATTACACTACTCCCTCAATTGTTACTTTGCTTTAATTTCACTTGAACACTTTCACTGCCACGATGGAAAAAGTTTCATGATACGTATCGTTCCACCGTCGTTCCTCACTCGCTCACCTGCATGCCCGACATATGTCATGCCGCTCGTAATGGTACCGTTCGCAACCCGAGGAACGGCAAGATATCTCGAGGTCGCCTGTGAACCACCACGATCCGCAGCTGCGTGCCCTCCCCCCCCCCCCAATTGTTGTGGCCTCTCGCCATTACACCGCTCAAACTCTTGCTTTGACACTGGTCTTCTCTCTACTTTGTGACATACCAATATGGAGACATGTTTATTTACAGAATATTTGTCGTAAATGCGCGAAATGGTTAGGGCAAATAATAGGCAATATGGCGCATTAGTAACGACGTCGTGGGTGTTGTCAGGATAAACAAACATTTGTCTGACCGTGGAGGTGGCAGCGTGAATAAGAGGAAATATAAGAGATTTGTGGGTTGGCTGAAGAAGCGTCGACTGATTATTAAAACGGAAGTTTGGGCATTTTGTCAAAATACAAGAAAGGCGAGGCATTGTGGGGTTGAAAAGGGACGATAAAATTCATTCGGTCGCATGTCGTGACGGTGAGCAGTTCGCTCGCGAATAGATTAATTTGTGCATGTTAGGACTTATAAAAATTTCGGGGGTCTACAATACGTGTTGAGACTTTGAAATATTTTTGTGTGGTGGAGCAAGAATCGGACTTGAGGGACATATTCGGACTCTGAATATTTTCGTGGCTGAACCAGAAGTGAACTTGAGATACTTCTAAGATTTGGGGAACGTGTCGAGTTCCGAATATTTTGCTATGCATAAAAATAAGACTTGGAGTTTTTTCGCGAGTGAACTCTAATCATTCTTGAACTTATAAATATATGCGGTTTACAAACTATACCGGACTTCGCCTATTTTCTTGCTATAAACGGAAGATAGAACTGAGAGATTTGTTTTGCGGTGTAATCATAAAAGCACTGGATATTTATACGGTGAGAACGGGCATCGGACATAATATAGTGGAGCTGGAACAAATATTTGAGCAGTGCGAAGCGGTGAATCGGCGGTGTTCGTTTTTAAAAAAAGAAGATTGTGAAATTGACGATTTCGTACTTCAAAAGGAAGAAGATTCTTCAGAGAACCACATTATACTATAGACTGCAAATTAGTAGTCGCTGTTTTAGTTTCGAAAGAAAAAGAAATTTTTAATTTTATAAAATTCATTATTTTATGAAGCTCATCGTCCACATAGCGATAATATCACTGAATTTTTATCGATTACTCATAAAAATATAGTACACTTCATGCGCAGTTATAATAAAATTAAATGAGAGCGTTCTGAAATATAAATTAGCAGTTAGTTACTATGGTTTAACATACCAGCTTAAATTTTCAATTTAGAATTAACTGATTTACACAAATGCTTTGTAGTTACTATGAAACAATTTCTTAGAAAGTTTTAATTTTGCTTCTAATAGTATAATCAAAGTTTGAGGACAGTTTCGAACTTTTGCTATTCATCAAAGGTCAGAAGAGAGGAAATGCAGGAAATTGAAATGATAAGTTTAACTTTATGTAACAAATTTATTTTCTTTTCATTACATCTCTAAAAATTTTGTGTCGAATTCGCAGTTTTCCCACAATTACATATTTCTTTTCTTCTAGAACTTATTGTGAATTTGAGTTGCTTTTTTGCTTTTTAAATCTCAATGGTAAATGTATTTCAACTCTAAGACCGTTTATCCTCTGCCAGAATTCTTGCCTTGAGGTGCATGTTAATACTTAGTAATTTGATCTTATCTTTTATGTTATGTAATACTGAAAACTGCTCAATGACGCAATTTTTTTCTTCTTCGAAACTCATTTTTTAGGTCAATCTTACTTAAAATCAGTATAACAAACTTGTTATTGAGAAGTTCAGTTTATTTTCAAAACATCTAATAGCAATTCATGCCAAAGGAATTCAACGAAATAAATTAAAACTTCTAGAGTGAAAACTCGAAATCTGAAAAAAATGCAAACATGAGATCTTAAAGCTCAGTTACAGTCGAAAACAGAAAGCAAAATTAAAACACCAAAAGCAACACATTATCAAACAACAATTATCAATCAAAAAATAATTTTGCAAATTTTCGACGTATTTTGCGGCAACCAAGAGACAGGACGGAAGATCTAGAATTGACATATATCGAGACTTCAAAGGAAGGCAGAATTATCTTCAAACCACATCAAGACATGCGAAGTAAAGTCAGACCTATCGTTTAAATTGGATAATACTAAGAAAGTTCTCTAATAGATAATAACGATTATTTCTGACGTGACCCATCGACCCAGCTAGCGGGATAATATTCAGTTTTTTTATCAGAGTAATAATAGTTAAAATATCGTAACCTTTTTCCTGGCGCCCATGTTATTAGAAATTTGGAAACGGGTTATGACGAATCGCCCAGTAATTGTAGCAGTTAGGGGTATGTTTCAACTTACTCAGGCTTCCAATCTTCTCCACACTCGAACATAAACGTGCGCCCTCTCCACGAATTTTGCTTTTGTGTTACTATTTGTATAGATCAATGTTCTTGCGCAATGTTCTTTATTTTGCTTCTAATAGTCCACCAGAGTCACAGTTTGACGTGTGCTAGTTTTCCAGCCTTGCTATTCACTCCCAAATTCTAGAAAACGGGAGAGACAGACAGACAGTGGCAGAGAATAGGACAATGTCTGCTAGGTTCTGCTAGTTTACTTTATGTAAAACAAAATTTATTTTCTTTTTTGTTACCAGGGCCCTGGAATAACAGTTTATGTGTCGAAATTTCGCAGTTTTCTGCCGCACAATTACAATAATTTCTTTTCTTACGTACGTAATGGCGAGAAATTAAAAATTGGTGGATTTGAGTTTCATGCGTGTGTGTTTTTCGTTTTGTAGCTTTATTCGTCAATGCAAGTACAATGTCATTTCAACAAAACTTGTTATATCCTGCTGCTAAGGAATTGCACTAGAGAAAAGAAAACTTTGGGGGTAAGACACCTTGTTAATAATCTTAGGGCATTTATTTTCTTTATGTTTGTAATACTGAAAACTGATCAAATCGCGCCATCTTTGGTTAGTAGCTTTTGTTCCGAACTCATTTTTCAATAGTCAAGTCAGTTACGATATAAAATCAGTAAAATAAACAAGATCAACATAGTATATTAAGAAGGACAGTTCAGTTTTATTTCAAAACACCGTGAATAGCAATTTGGCGCCCAACAGCGGGACTCTCGACACCGGAGAGTATTGAACATTTCATAAAAGTCAAAACATCAAGTCGCGATAAAAAAAAATGCAAACAGAGACGCCATTGCAAGCAGCGTCAGTCTACAGTCGAAAAACACAGACATCAGCAAGAAGTCGGTTGAAACAACACCGACAAGCAGCAACAGCATTAATCAACCACAACAGCGGCATTAATCAAAGCTGGAATAATTTGCGAATTTGATCGACGGTAGTTTTTTGGCGGCAACACAACGATCGGACAGCGACGTGGCAGAGAACCACAATTGCACACATAAAATCGACAGAAGTACAGGTCAGTGAGTCGCCATAAAATTATCCTTTCAAATTCCTAATTTCATTCAATCTAAGTAAAGTCAAAAACATTAACAACTCATTTTTTAATATTGTATTAATCAGCACCAAAAACAATTAACCCATAAAATTCCAAACCTATTCGCCATTCAGGATGTCGCAATTCGCAAAGCTAAAGCAAAGTCGTGCACGAGTAAAAGGTTTCTTGACCAGAACAGCCAATTCCATCATCGAAACCACCACAGTGGCAGAAGCAAACGTGAAGTTAGAGAAGATTGACGAATCATGGAAGAACTTCGAAGATATTCAGCATGATATCGAGGAATATACCTCTACAGATGAAAGTGCAATACAGGACTTTGACTTGGAATACGAGGGTGTACGTGCTTTATTTGAATAGCAGTACTTTTGAAATAACTACCAAGCTTCGATCGATTCGGCAACAGAGCAAAAAACTGTTGTTGACAATCAACCCAATCTTCAAAATCAAAATAATCCTCAAGTTAATCCATTCAATAGGAATGCTCCGAAGTTACCAGAAATAAAACTTCCAGAATTCAGCGGTTATTATGGGAAATGGTTATTCTTCAAAAACAGTTTTGAAACCACAATTCACTACGATGAAAGTATATCCAACATTCAAAAACATCAGTACCTCGTCAGAGTATTGAAAGGAGAAGCACTAAATATCATCGAAGGATCCACGATCAGCGATGAAAACTACACGAATGCTTGGAATCTTCTAAAAGCCACGTATGACAACCAGATAATGATAATCGAGACGCATATGGAAGAACTCTTGACATTTCTTGACATCACCAAAGACAAGGCCGATTCGTTGCGAAAATTGAATTGGCACATTCAGACAAATATATCAGCCTTGAGATCTCTAAATCAGCCCGTAGATCACTGGGATTCATTAATAATACATTTAGCAAAAAAAGAAAGACTACGCAGAGCAACGCGATTGGCAAGAGAGAAATAAGATTCGTACACCAGAAAATATGCCAGAGTTAACTAATTTCACAAAGTTTCTGACCGAGAGATGTCAGTCATTGATTTTACTACAACAAAACAGACCCAAATCTTCAAATTCCAAGACATTTTCTCAAAAGGATAGAGCACAAGATAAAAAGCTGGTCATGATGAATCGTCCAGCTGCATTTTGTGTGGAAATGGGAATCATCTTCCTTTCAACTGCGAGGCGTTATTGAAACTATCGTCCGACGACAGAAAAAAAGAATAGAAAAGAAATGTTGTGTAAACTGCTTGAAGTATGGCATTTTGCTAAGAATTGTCGATCATCAAAATGTAGGCAACCTGGCACACAACACTTTACTTCACAAAGATGAGTCTAGTTTAAGCAATACGGATAATCCAGCAGTTTCAGAGAGAACTCCCCAAGTACAAAACGTTACGAACACTCCAGCATCTCAATGACCAAGTGTAACTTTGGCCAGAAAGACATCTTAAATTTTACTTTCGACCGCACTCGTCTACGAAAAAGACAAGGGAATAAAGTCAAATGCCGAGCGTTATTGGATCCGGGAGCACAGTTAAATTTAATAACAATCAATTTAAGCAAAATGCTTAAATCGCAACATAGAAATCAAAAGCTACGTTCAGCGGAGTTAATTGTGTCCAAGGGGAAGCAAAAAGAGGCGAACAAATACGCATTTCATCAATGCAAAAACAATTCGAGATAGAATTGGAATGTCGTACCTTCGATAATGGAACAGTTACCTCAGTCAAAAGTCAACGTGGACGAAGTACTTGTATCAAGTCATATCAACCTTGCAGATCCGTCATTCAAATAGCCAGGAGATGTTGACTTACTGCTTGAAGCAGGCATTTACTAGAAAATTGTTGACGAACCTAAGAATCACATCGATGGTCAGCCAGCTCTATAAAGACACGCAACTGGGTTGGATTCTTGGAGGTGAAGTACAGAGTAAAGGAAATGGAAAAGCCACGTGTCTGACAGTCGCCAATTATCACTTGTCACAACTGGGAAGGTTCTGGAAACAAGAGATCATCCCAGAAATAAAATATCAGACAAAAGAAGAACAACTTTGTGATAAACTGTTGATAAACACCATAACCAGATATTCAAAAGGTAGATTCATTGTGAGGTTGCAAACACGACCTGAGGTTGTTCTATGTGAATCCAAAGAACAAGCCCAGAGGAGACTTGAAGGACCCGAGCGAAGATTTATCAGGCAGCCAACTCTAAAACAAGCATAATGCAAGTTTATGGATACGTATGAGCAGCTCGGTCATATGTCGCTCATCGGAGACACACCACTAGAAGCAGGAGAGGCTTATTTCATACCTCATCACGCAGTTTTACGTCCGGATAGCAGCAGCACGAAGCTGAGAGTAGTATTTGATGCGTCTGCGGCAACCACAAACGGAAAGGCATTGAACAATAAATTAATGACTGGTTCAAATTTGCAAGCGGAGTTAATCAATATCGTGATTCAATTTCGTACTCACAAATATGTCATCACACCAGACATCGAAAAGATGTTCAGGCAGATTACAGTACATCCTGAAGACAGATCACTGCAACAGATTTTTCGGAGAAGAGACGCTCATATGCCCATAACATATCAATTAAATACGGTCACTTATGGCACGGTTTCCGCTCTGTTACATGCGATGAGGTGTCTGCGGGAACTTTTTAGCAACAAAAGCAATACGACAGGACTTTTACATGAATGATTGTGATGCATATGCAAGAAAAGCTGTTGCAGTTACTCAAGAAAGGAAACATGGTACTACGGAAATGGAGGTCCAATGACAAACAGACTTTACAAAGCTTAAAGGTTAAACAAAATACCCACGACTTGATGATATTGGACGAAGCAGAAGCCTGCAATACGTTAGGATTTGTTTGGGATTCTCAGAGAGACACTTTGCAAGTTCAAGTCACTCTCACAGAAACCAGCAAATACAAAACGAGATGTTTTATCCAAGATTTCTCAAGTGTTCGACCCGTTTGGTATAAGTCCAGTTCTCATCACAGGGAAGATTATAATGCATCGATTATGGGTAGATAGACTCGACTGGGATGAACCACTCAACAAGGAGCAGCTCGACATTTGGGACGAGTACTACATTTCATTGCCACTGTTAAATAAACTGACAATCATCCGAAATGTGAATCCACATAACGAAGAATTCAAATTCGATATCCACGGATTCAATGGTGCTTCTGAGAAAGCATTTGGAGCTTGCAATTATGCAGTCAGCAAAAATCATGATGGAATTATTACCTCCAGATTGATTGGTTCAAAATCGGCAGTCGCTCCTAACAGAACCATATCTTTACCTAGCTTAGAATTAGAGGGAGCACTTCTACTCGCAAAACTTCTGAGAGGTAATGGACGCAATCTTCCTTTGGAGTGATAGTACAATTGTTTTGGGTTGGATCAAGACAACCCCGACCACTGAAGTCATACGTTGAGAATAGAGTTACAAAAATTCAGGATGCAACTGAACATGCAACATGAGACCATGCCCTTTCGAAAGACAACTCAGCAGACCTTATATCTCGTGGTATCTCGCCAGAGGAGATTGAAGACAAGGAGCTTTGGTGGACCGGACCTGACTGGCTAGCTGCAACAACACCACGACCAAGTTCTCCAATGAAACCAGAAACCGACCTTCCAGAGTTGAATTTAAAGACACTAACCATAACGAATACTTCCCGAATTTTGCATAAATATTACTCCTCGAAATTATGTCGGCCGATTGCTTACTGGAATCTTATTTAATATTGGAAATATTAAATCCTGAATACATGTAAAGAATGGAAGGAAGAAACCGAAGGAAAAATGACTGGCTACTTAAAGCCTGCGGAGCTACGTCAAGCAGAAACTACAATCATCAGATGGACTGAGATGGAAGCATTATCTTCGTTCCGAAAAAGAACTTGATAAACAATGTAAATCAACCGAAAGGGAGTGCACTAAAATCATCGCTGAAGACTGCTTGATACGAGTCGGCAGAAGACAAACATGCATCACTCACGGAAGAGCAGAAACATTCGTTCTGCCAGCCAATCATCATACAGGGTAGCCAGCGAACCTGGAACCCCTGAAAACCGGGGAAAAAACGGGAATTTGGAAAAGCCTGGAAGAACCGGGAAAAAACGGGAATTTGACTTGAAAACCCGGGATTTTTCGTTATTTTCAGATTTTCCCCAGCATTTAGCACAAATTCACATACGGCATTGTATTCAGTAAAGTGCAGAATTCAACTCAGTACATGATAATGGCGAGTGTTAAAATCGATGCATGAGAAGTGTCACAAGTTTTCTGGAAGATTGCGTAGCTCTTGACTCACGCATAACACAACTTCAAACACTTCCGCTTGTATAGGGGCAACATGGGTAGAGTACCTAGCTCTACATGCATAGACTGCTGGCCAGCTAAAAAGCCGAACTAACGGGACAACTTTTGAAAAATGTCACTGTCGGATGAGAACATACATTTATACTCGATTTAGGGTAGTTTCGTTTCGTTTTATGTTGGCAAAAGTTGTTGCCAACCGTCACACAAATACCCTGAATATATTACCTTCAAGAGGTAGGGACATTTTTTAAAATTTAAGTTTGCAATGAAACAATGACTACTTCCGTAGATACCGCCAACATTCAAAGCCATTCAAGTGAAGTTGTGTTAGTTTACGAGTGTTGCTAAAGATTTGCATTTTGCGTTTTGGTGCGCTTCGTTCTTTGCGTTTTATCGTTCAATTTATTTATTTATGAGTACTAGGCGTTTTTGAGTTTGATTTATTATTTTCCAGTTGTTTTCTTTAGTAATAATAATAAAGTTAATTGAAATAGTTATAGTAGTTCATTATTTGTTGTTGTTAAGTGTTCCTTTAGTATTTCTTGTTTTAAATTAATTATTTTATATTTATTATTATTTTTTCTAATTCATTTTAATTATAACTGGAAAATAATGGATAGCCCAACAACATCAGGGTCTATACTTAATATTGAACCTTTGAAGATAACACGTATTCAAAGCCTTACTTACAGTAATGATGATTTTCATTATTTTTTTTAACTTACTTTTAAAAGCTAATGAATAATTGAACAGATAAATTAAATGGATGCATTTGCATTGATATTGACATAACTGGACTGTTAGGAACAATTCATTAGATCACTAAAAACTACCATGTATATCACGTTAATTAACTTCAATAATTGTGGTATTTATTTGCGTTCAATAAAACTCATTACTACCACTTCAAAACGTGAAGGAACTGTTGACACACATCTCAAAAGCATTAATAACATAGAAGTATGACCGCAGATAACTTTTGAGGTTGTATTTTTGATTTGCACTTGACACTTTTAACACTTCTTAAGCTCGCAATAGTTGATAATGATAATTCTTAATTAACTTAATAATTATTCACAGAGTTAATATTCGTTTATAGATGAACATCTCTTTTTAATTCTACCGAAAAACGAAACATGTGTTATTGAACAGTGGACAAGACTCGAGAACGCGCGAGGATTGTGAATGAGACAACAAACAAAACAAAAGCGAGAGACTTGATCAGAGTTATAGTTTCATAAGTTGGCTATTCCGACAGGAAATCTTTCAAGCTGCCATATTGCGAATTTAGTGCGGCCTGATACACGGCCTGGAGTCTAGTGTGGTTTTTAGTGGATTGCACGTGCGTGGATGAGAGGATATGTGTTCGAACATACGTCTCACCGGGAACTTAATAGATGGGTTTCGATTAGTTTCTTGTCAGTACAATGCATATTTACTACAATACGTGTAAGTTCGAGTTTCGATAACTCTCGCCTCTTTGATGACATCCGCGGTACCGCTTTGCTGTTTTTTCGATCGAAACGACCATGTTATCACGTCCATGATATTCAAAGGGAATGATTTAACTTCTTTTGTAGAATAGCGCAGTCGAAGCTATCTTGATGCTTATTATCTATACAGAGATTAAGAGTGACAGGGAGCACGAAAAAAAATGAACATGTGGAGATCTTGACGGGATTGTGCGCCAGGAAATACGAATAAACCCTATTTCTGTCGCTGCTGTTTCCGAAGACAGCGTAGATAATAATATGAAATTGAATTAAAAATGTTGGTACCAATTTGTGGTACCCAATTTTTTATTTTTTTATTTCATGTAAAGTAGTGGAAATAATGCTAATATAATTCATACCCAATCAATTCAAACAAAGCGCTTGTGGTGCATACCAGGGTTTATTTCGATAGCCAGGCACAGTGCAAACTTTTACAAGAGAAACATACGTAATCGGCAATCAAAATTTCTTGAGGTAAAGAAGTAATTTGTTATTTGAAGTTAATTTTATTACCTTTCATCAATCTTCCTTCTTTTATAAGAATAGCAATAGCTTCCAAAAACGTCTCAAATTGTGTTCACGACGCGCACTAAGTTCGAAACACGCGACTATGTTTGAAGCCCAATTACATAAAAATAACTCATATTTTCGAAAATTTGAACCTGACCTTAATTGAAGATGTCTTTTTGGAGGAACATATTTTATTAAGAAAAAAGTTGTATATTCACAATTGAAGTTGTAAAAAGGCACAGATTTTTTTTTTTTTTTTTTTTGAAAAATCAGGCATATCTACCAACATGAGACCTGCATCTTTCTCTAAGCGTTCATTACATTAAGGTACAAATTTGATTTAAAAAATGTGTGTGTTTTTAAGAAAAAATAAATAAAAAAGTAAAAAGTAATTTTTCATAATTGTAAAAATGTTTTGCAATTTTCAAAAATCAAAATTTTCAATGAATATGAGATCTGCACTATTCTCTTACACTGCCTTCACACTATCCAACAAAATTTAATCAGAAACGATGGAGCCATTTGTTTGAAATTTTTGAAAATATCCCAAGAGCTTTACGTAAAGCACCCCTCATAATTAAAATATCGGTTTCAAATTTAAGGGGCCGCGACATCGCCAGATCGATTAAGGAATATCAATTTTCAAGAAAATTGGCTGAAACCGCTAGCTTGTTCACTGACGAACAGATGGACGAACGTTTTGCCGTCAAGCGAGTTTTCTGTATCAAGGACCCACAAAACATGGATTCTGGCTACACCACGTGTTAGAGGATTTCTGTTCTAAATTTAGCAACTGGATTTATCCACTCTTCGTTTACAGAGCCCGGCAATAAGGTTTTTTTCTGTCCAAATTTCACCGCTTTTCACGCAGCAGTTCATAACTCTCTACTGTGTAGGTTGTCGAAAGTAAAAATGTGTTGTCATTTGCGAAAAAGAACGTGGGAAATTTATATTCTCAGACCTGGAAAACCGGGGAAAAAACCAGCACGATTGTCCACATGAGCAACTTTTGCATGCCACTCGACAAAGGTATTGGTCGATTGGTGGTCGAAGGGAAGCGCATAAAATTGTTCAAAAGTGTTTGAACTGCTTTCATTTCAACCCGTCCGTTCCTGAAGTCCGTATGGGCGATTTACCAAAAGAAAGGGTCACGAAGGTCACCAGACCTTTTACTGTAACAGGTGTTGATTATGAAGCCCGTTTCAACTTCAGAGTAAGCGGGGAGGCAGACTTCACATTTTCAAATGCTACGTAACAGTTTTCACTTGCTTCAGCAAAAAGGTTGTGCACCTGGAGCTTGTCTCGGACCTTACCACTGAAGCCTTTTTGGCAGCCTTACAGCGATTTACTGCACGTAGAGGAATCTGTACTCAGATGTTTTCCGACAATGGGAGAAATTTCGTTGGCGCTGCGAACGCGTTAAAGGAGTTGAATTCATTCTTGATTAGGGAGTCGTCAAACATCGCTTCACACTTGGCAGGACTGCGTATAAGTTGGCAATTGATTCCTCCTCGATCGCCACATTTTGGAGGATTGTGGGAGGCGGCAGTAAAAATAATGGAGACATTTGTACACTGTGTCTCAGAGACGCATATTGACCTTCGAGGAGCTGTCTATTTTGCTTTGCGACGTTGAGGCAATCCTGAATTCGCGACCCCTGACCCCACTCACTAGCAATCCTAATTATTTGAGTGTCCTCACCCCCGCCCATTTACTCATTTAACCCATGCAGCCAAACCATATCCAGGAACTAGACAATGATTTGTCAAGGTGGCAGCACCTGAAAAAGGTTCGTCAGATCCTGTGGCAGCGAGAATACCAGCAGGAGCTGCAGCGAAGAACAAAATGGAATACGACAGACCAACACATCGAGTTAGGCAATTTGGTTCTTCTTATTAAAGAAGGAGTACCGCCTTTGAGGTGGTCACGAGGGCGAGTAATCGAACTACATCCCGGACAAGACGGTGAAATTCGAGTAGTCACAGTAAAAATCCCCGAAGGTGTCTTCAACAGGAGCGTCAAAAAGGTGTGTCTACTACCAATCGACGATTAAGATTGTACTTACGACGAATATATCATTGTATTAAAAGTTTTGTTGAAAGCACACCTTTCAAGGAGGGCAAGAATGTTAATAATGTTAGGGCTTTTATTTTCTTTATGTTTGTAATACTGAAAACTGATCAAACAGTGCCATTATTGGCGGGTAGCTTTTGTTCCGAATTCATTTTTCACTAGTCAAGTCTGTTACGGTGTAAAATCAGTAAAATGAACAAGATCAACATAGTATATTAAGAAGGACAGTTCAGTTTTATTTCAAAACACCATCAATAACACACCTCTTGAAATGTGTGGGAAGGGAGTGGTACAAACAAAATCATGCACCCCGTGTGGTGCGCACTGAGGATGCACAATGGGCGAGACGGGCGAGGCTGTGTAATACCGCAGGGCCGCTCAACCATTTGCTCCGAGGAGGAGCCGCCGTTTGCTCCCTCCCCTTTCAGTGCAGCACCTCCGCAGAGAGAGAAGAGTACGTCATCGAATATCGAAAGCCATCATGCGTCTTCTTTCTACTGAATAATATTCCATTGCTCGGAATAAAAACGTCTTACTGCTCTGGGAAAGGATATTAAGACAGAAAATACAGATCATCAATAAACAGACATTTATTGGATATTTACTTGATATAAACATATTTGTGTGATTTGAAAATTAAAAGAATTTGCATTGCAGCATGGGAAGAAAGGAACCTTTTTGCAGATTGCGCCAGCTATGCCACATGTTTAGTTGCAAAAACGTGTTCAAGCACATGAAGAAATTTAATTGCAGCGACCTTACATAGATTATCATGCTGCTGAATATGAAATGTATTATAAAGGTTACCCAAAAAAGTCACTAAATAAACTAGTCATAGAAATTCTGAAAGGAAAGGAAATAAAAATTAAAAAATGAAGATGATTGTAAAATCAAATACTTTTCTTACACCTTTTAAGTGATTTGTCCCGCAATATACTTTCTGTATTTGGAACAGATGACTTAGTGTTGTTGAGCCGGAAAACGCATTTCAGATTGTGACCTGTAATGGAACTTCTCATTCGAGATTTACAAATTTGCCCAAAACAAGAAGAACATAGAGCATATTTTTTGTAAACTAAACATTTGGCATAGCTGCCGCAATCGGCGAAAAGATACTTTTGTTCCCAGGCTGCATTGAACATTGTCGATGTGGACTCGTTGGTCTGCTTGTGCTTCCGTCGACATCCACGTTTCCGCGACTGGAGTTATCGGGACACGATGACAGGTTATCGCGAGGAGGGCAACGCTGGGGCTCCGGTGACTTGCTCTCGGTAGCCAATGGCTCCGCGCTGCCGAATCGCTCTGTTTGAGCAGCCCTGCTCGCTGTACGGCGTACAGCACCCTGGGAATTAATTCCCTTCTGGAAAAGAATATAAATCGTCTCAGTGCCTCAAACTCCAACACTAAGCGGCTTGAAAAAAATATCGTCGGCAAAGGTCATAATCGAAGAAGTCTCCCCTGAGGTGATGGTAGCAGACCCGCAATGGGCACCTTACTGCTGGCTTTATGCCACTCAGTTTCACTGCAGAATCAAAGGCTGTGTCCTGCGTGGGCTACAACTGGCGGCCGCAACGCGCAATTGCTTGCTTCAGTTTCAATATTGGTGTCACTTGACATTCCCGGGATAAAGCGCGTTGAGTTCAACGTATGCGACAGGAAACACGCGACTGCCACAGCCTGGCGATATCCGCCTTGCCGATCGTGCTTTTCTGTTGCGGAAAATTTCATGGTCTACACGGCTTTTTATGGAAATATGAATGCCATCAACAAGTCCTATCACTTCTGGATACCTTGATTTATTTAAGAATTGAAATTTAATGTCATTCAGAATCTCTCAATCTGATGGAAACTACATAGTTCTCCATGTTACGTGCCAACATGTGTGAAACTTTATAGAGGTCTGTGCAATCTAGAGGAAATATTTAATTTTTATATATATATATATATATATATATATAGAGAGAGAGAGAGAGAGAGAGAGAGAGAGAGAGAGAGAGAGAGAGAGAGATTAGTGTAGATTATTAGACATAGACACATTAGTGTAGGTCGCCGCGATGTTTGGTGTTACGAGTAAAAAATGTTTTGTCACTATAAGAATTTGATAAAACGATGGATTGCTGTGAAAAACGAAAGAGATTCCAGGCTACAAAATCCATAATAGAACTAGAGGTGCTACAGAATGGCACAGACTTTCTCATAGTTATGTTTTCTAATTTCCTTGGTGGGGACTGGCTTTGCGGTTTTGCCTCATCCATCTATCGCCGCATACAAAATACATTTTTTTAAATATACATTTTCTCAATTTTTCTGCTTCCAAATAGTAGAACCTAAATATTATTTTAAGAATATTAAAGAAGGCTAAAACCTTGACTTAAATAGCAATTTTCATTGAAAAATTTGGAGCCGTTTTTAAGAAAATGGTGTTAAACGTTACTGAAAATGCGAAATTTGAAGCTCTTTTTCACAGGAATCTATTGAGTTTTCTACTAACAAATTCAATAATGTATACAAATCCATTGGCAGGTGCATATTAACGGAATGAGAGTTATTGAAAAAAACAAAACATTTGTGTCATTTTGGAAAAAAAACAACAAAAGAATATCCCAAAATGAACTTAACGTCATATTAAACAGTGCTATTATCACTATTTGTTGGAAAAGTATGAAGAAAAAATTTAGAGCCATTTTTTAGAAAATAGCATTTGGGCGTTTCTGAAAATGTGGGATTTTGAGCTCATTTTTACAGAAAACTTGTTTTTTAGAAACTTTGACATAACTTAAAGTACATGTACTCATAAATATAATACTTTGGAGAAATCACCTCTAAAGTACGTGTTACCGACGTGAGAGACAACTTAAAAAAATTACATTTTTGTAATTTTTGAAAAAACAAAAGAATAGAGAATATAGCATTAATGTCTTCGTGTAGGATTCGTTTGGCACTAACCCTGCCAAAAGTGTAAAGAAAAAAATTTGAAGCTGCTTTCGAAAAAGTCTTGTTTTTGTAATTTTTTAAAATTGCAAATATGCACGCACTATTGCTCGAAAACTGCTTAAATTTACAAAAAAAATATATATGACCTTATTGAAAGAACTATTTATTAACAACAAATTTCGTTTGAAGGGAAAATCTGTCTTCAATATTGTAGTTGTAAAAAGTTGCCGAAAAAAATTCTTACTTTTCCAGTTTCGAAAAATTCAGAGTTAATTCTGAAAATGGGACCTGACACCTATAAAGTGTATTTAACTATATTCTTACAAGAATTTGTAGTCATTTTTGAGAAAATTTTGAAAATGTTCCTAGGTATTCATATAAAGTCCCCAAAAAATTAATGTATCTTTGTCAAAATCGCAGGGCTTCAGCTCACGCAAAAACGATAGGGGTTTCTTCAATTTGGAAAAAGTCCTACGCACGATTTAGGCGCTAGTTTGTTCACATACGCCAGGCGGGCGGATGGACGGACGGATGTTTTGCTTTCAATTGGTTTTTCGGCATCAAGGATCCACAAAACAGGGATTCTTGCTACGCGACGTGTTAGGAGATTTTCGTTACTAACCACTTTCAAAACCGGTAATAAAGGTTTTGTCTGGCCATTAATCCACCTTCACGTGATGCAGCCTGCTAACACAAATGACACGCCTACCATTAAGTCAAGTTTGGGAGACAAAATATTTCTGAGGATTGGGGCTGAACGTACAGCACACTTGTACCCGATTAAAATAATACGAAATGCTCCTTGACGCTTACTTCTTATAGTAAAATGGGGGTTGAGTCATGTAGATGCAGAAAATCAGGACTGGAGTGCTCTTCTCTAGACAAACAGCTCTGAACATTCTCGTGACAATTCCCCTAATACTGACGAGGCTGGGAATTGCATTTCATTTATCAATCAAAATGTCGCTTACGAGGAAACCGTCAAAACCTTTTCTTTTTATGTTGAAGGGAGGAATTACATAGAACCTCGGTATTCCGAACTAATGGCGGGGGGTCGTCTGTTCGGATTTTGCGAGAAATGAATCGTAGATATACAAATACAACTATAGGATTACTGGACACAATATATCGTAGTGTGCGATGTGAAACAATGGTCATGTGGTGAACAACAGAGTACAGTATGTACATTACTGATCGCAAGCTACATGTAGTAGTGGCTGTATTGTTTAAAAAAGTTGAAGCGCATTTTTGTCGCAGCTGTTAACGGGTATCCTACGTATAATATTCAAAATTGGATTGACTTGCACTGTGTTCATGCTTTTTCAATCATAAACTTAATTAATACAAATCAGGTGTTTATTGTTTCCTCCATCCCAGATTTTGTTCGTATTACCCAAATTTCCAATTAGCGGGATACTACTGTAATTCAATGTGCCTCTTGAATAAGAAAGATTACTACAATCATTTTTAATTTTATTTTTAATTTTCAATTTTAATTTAATTTACTCAATGTACGCTATTTCATATCCTAGTAGGTACTAAATTTGATTTCGGTTACGTACAACTTTCAGTTTCTTCTATTGCATTCCTCTCTACCTATTTATACTGTATCGAACAAAATTAATAGTGAAAGTATAGATCGTAAAATACAACATGGAGTGTTTATTTTGTTTAGTTTTATCAGGGTTCCATAATACCAAGTAGAAATTCCAGTCAACCTTTTGTTCATTGCCTGGCTGTTTGAAACAAAATTCCCAAAATTAGGCTACACATCTTGTATCTCACTAGCCTTCTCGCCGGCTTTCTGATTCCTGTTTATCACACATCTGTTATTTCTCGTCACAGTATCGTACTTTTCATACCCCAGCTACCTCGTGTTGACTAATTTGAACTTCATCCGACATTTGTCTGAAATATGCTTCGAAACGTTTTGTACAATGGACTTTATCCATCAATCTTCGATAACAAAATTATTATCCGTTTAATCGGGAATTAACAAGAATCGCACTTTATTTACATCACACTGTGAATAGGCAAAGTACATACTTGCCATTTAATTATTTTTATCGGGTGAATATCCTGAGTTGCTTGAATATTTATCACTATCACCTGTTACACAGTCTTACCCACTGTGCCTGCTCAGAGCTCATTACAATGGATATGTGCATTGCCGGTTGCATGACTTTGTATATGAAACTCCCTTCCCACCAACCCCTCTAGGGGTGTCTTACCCCTACACAATTCTTTTCCCCATTGTAATTACCCAGTAACTATGTATACCAAGCGTTGTTGAAATGTCATTGTTCCCGCATTAAATGGTGAAGCTGGGACAGGAACACACATTCACTTTTTCTTTATTTATTTTCTATTTATCTGTTTATTAATATTTCTGCCAATGGGCACATTTGTTAGACAGTGTTAACACCGACGGTGTGATAATTAGTTGTATTAGTGTATTAATGATTGTATTTATTATAGATTGATAAAACATTTACAAACACGTATTTTTGCACACATTTTGAAGAGACGAAAAAAAATTATTTCGAGTTCGCTTATTGATTTACTTTTACGTTCTATGACAACTTTTGAATTTGTTTTTCCTTTACGCTTTAAAATCTTAAAGGGCCCATAACCTGTTAGAAATAACTATTTATGAGTAAAGACGCACGAACGTCTCTTCTAATCAGAACATTTATTTGCGTAATATACATTCATAAAACCTTAGGTGTTTCTTGACAAAAGACCGACACATTTAAAGAAATACTCAAGGCGACGCGAAGCCGTCTGTAATTATAATAGCATGGAAATTGTACATACTACTAATATCATGAAAGTTGTATTTTGTAGAATACTGCCTAAGAACTTAATCCGGATCCAGCATTTCCCCGTGAATTCCCCACTGTCGTCCATCTATCCTTCACCTGCACCCCAACTATCCCTCGTCATTTCTCCAATTGTCCTCTAAAACACGTCATCTTCTGAATATTACTTGTCCTAAAAATAGTCCTGTCCCCATGAGCCACACAGTCCTGCTGTAACCAAGCACACCTAGGCGCTTCCGAGTTATTCGCGATTATAATGTGGGTTGCAATAATTTTTTTGACATAATCTGCAAATTTTTATTTTTTCTTCTGAAATCTTTTCGATGTAGGATCGGATGTGATTCTCTATCCTCCAATATCACACTTACAAGGTTTTGTGATGATGGTTTCTTATAAACTGCCAAAAACTATCGTTTTTCCTTAGCGTATAATATACATGCGCAAAGGATTAGAAAGATTTAAAAAAATGATAATTTGTAACTACATTCCAAAATCAAAATATTACTTGGTGCTACATCAATTATATAAATGTATACTAAACTAAAGTAAATGCACAAAACTATTGAAGTCATTTTTAAAGTATATCTAAAGGCGGGGAAATGTTTTTTAATGCAGCTCAGCTGTATAAAAAAATGTGAAAATCATTAACAACAATTTTTGTTTTAAGAGGAACGTTAGAGTTTTTTTCGAGCCTTTCCATGGTTCTAAGACAATAAATATTATTTTTATGTTATTTTTTAAAAAATATTATTATTATTTTTGTTTGAATTTGAGTCTTAGAAAATATCAATAAATGTTTTTCTGATCGTATAAATTGTTTTCTTATTTATCATATTTTTTTCAGTCAGATAAAATAGTGTCAAGTGCCGAAAAAATAAAACACTTTTTCTGTAGAGGGGTATGAGTGGTGGGCAGGGAACTAAGAAACCTTTCAAAAATATTATTTTTATGTTAGAATTATAATGTAACCACTCATACGTCATTTGGTTTAGGGGAACTTTTTACCATCTTATCCGGGTACTCTTTCCGCTCGGTTAATGTGTGCTCTCTTTTAACCCAACAATACGGAGAATTGTTACACAATTTTGGAACAGGTTTTCCAAACCGTCCGCAGGTTCAACATATCAATCAATTGCTTTTATCGTATCATTAAAGTTGTAATTTCATTCTCCGTGTACGTGTTATTTATTCACTAGTGAAATGTGCCATGTGTAAATAAAACGGGAAGAGAAAAAGAAGCCGAGTATGGTCCAGAAATTTAGTCCCCCCCCCCCTCGTATTGTAGGCTGTGCACGCCTATGGGCAGGAGCGACAGAAACGGGCGCCTCTGATTTCCACGCTAGAGACCTGCGGTATCCTTAGGATCCTGCTTGCACTAAGCAAAGGGGAAGTCCATCCTTGATTTCGTATTAACGTGCAGCGAATTACAACTTTGTCGCTCAATAAGTAACACAATAAGTTTGTCCAAAGAACAATTCCTAACATCAATCGAAAATCTTTCATGCTAAAATCATCGGAAGAGGTGGCTCAGGGCATCAACTGATGTCATTGCAGTGTTTCTGATCGGGAGGTCCTGGGGTTTGAATCCCGACGGTGTGGCAGGATTTTCTACACTAGCCAGAGAGCTAGGTCAAGTTCTGTCGCTGTCTGGAGGAAAATTCTGCCGGCTGCCCTGATCGGTAGTTTTCCGGAGTTTCTCTGATCAGTTCCAGGCGAATGCCGGAGCAGTACCCTACCAAACGGACCACGACCGCGTACGATCTTTCCTTCCTCTTCCTTTTTCTTTCCTCGCCCCTTACTTGCACTTACATTCACTACTACCACACATGTCGGAAGATCGGAGCTTAGAGTTCGTCGCAGCTGGGGCGGTGTCCCGCTGGTGGGACATACCTGGTTGGGAAAACCTCGCTAGCCGACGGTAGGCTGACGTCAGATCTCGCCATCCAGTGGGGCAATATCACCACCACAACCACCTTCCGGGAGAAAATGCTCTACTTTTAGAGGACTAATGACCTTAGTTGACGCGCCCGCAATCACTAGTATCAATCATGCTGAAATCCCAGTGAACGAGCTGAGAAGAAATCCATTGCCAAGAGTGTCAGGAGCATGTAGGCCACAAACAGGCAATACACAAATGTTGTGCGGGTTGCCTGCACGTTGCTCCGTGACAATTTTCTTGCCATTACGCAATCGCAGATTATTCCATACTCCCCAAAACACATTAAATTAGACATATCTCAATTTTCCCGTGGGCTACGTAGAATGGCATGGTGAGCGATGGTTCGAGAACGATGGTCTATGGTGCTGATCCCATTGGCATTCTGGCAGCTATTTATTACCCTAATAAGCATTGGCTTGATGCCTTTTTAAGAAGAAATAAAAGAGGTCATCTTCGTCAACATATTATCATGATGACATATGACGAAGATGACCTCTTTTATTTCTTCTTATAAGAACGTCAACAACACCAAATCAGAATTCCCACAATTTTCTTTCTGGAAAACTTAGTTCTGCGACCAAAAACTTATTGAAGTCCAGTCAAAAAGTGCTTGAAATAGCGAAAGTCTTTGTATTTAGTTTCTATGTTTTTGCTGAACACGAATGCTAGGTTTACCAACAAAAATTTGGCGGGAAACAAGTTTTTAAGCAAAAAAAAAAGTGTAAACTAATACTGCTACAGAATGTCAGAAACTGTCTCGTATTAGTTAGGCTTCTAAAGTCTTTGGTCTAGGCTAGCTTTTCGACCTTGCCCCCACACTCTTGCCAGCTGCCATCTAACCCCTCCCAAAGTGCATTTCAGAAAATCTGTTTCCTAAGGAAAGAACTGAAATATTACTTTAAGAATTAAAGAATAGGAAAAGCTCTTCCTGTATGGAAATTTTCATTGAAAAATTTGAAGCAGTTTTTAAGAAAATGGTGTTTACTGTGAATGCGAAATTTGAAGCTCTTTTTCTCAGAAATCATTTGCGTTTTCGAAAATGTTTATTTGAAGTCACTCCAAGAACATCCACTTACAAATGCAATCATGTATACAAATCGCTGGAGATGTGCATATTAAAGGCGTGAGAGATATTTTTCAAAATTTACATTTACATATTTTTGGGGTAAAAAAATCAAACAATACACAAAACTGAAGTTTATGTCATCTCAAAAAGTGCAATTAGTATTATCCGCCCAATAAGTTTGAAGAAAATGACATTTGAGCGTTTCTGACAATGCAGAATTTTGAACTCGTTTTCACACAAAACTTACGAATTTCCGAGAAACTTTATGAGCACATGCACTCATAAGTGCAATAATGTGAACGAATCACTGTCAAAAAATTAAATATTTGTAATTTAAAAAAACGATAAAATAGAGAGAAACAACAAAATAGATAAATTTGGCGTTTATGTTATCTTATAGATCACATTTAGCACTATCCCTATTAAAAGTTTAAAGAAAGAAATTGGAGCCGTTTCTGAGAAAATCTTGTTTGTGTATTTTTTTAATTGCAAATATTGCGCGAAAGCTACTTTTTTTTTTAATGTAGATTACCTTAATGTAAGAACTAAAAAATTCTAGAGAGAGTGTAAGAAGGGAAAAAAATTCTATAAATTTTTAGTTGTAGAGGGTGGCCAGCGAATCTGGAATCCTGAAAACCTGAAAAAAAAAACGGGAATTTGAAAAAGCCTGGAAGAACCGGGAAAAACGGATTTTTTTTTAAAACTGGGATTTTTTTGTTATTTTCAAATTTATCGCCGACTTTTAGCACATATTCACTCACATCGAATTCAGTGAAATGCAGAATTCAACTCAGTTCATGATACTGGCGAGTGTTGAAATCGAAGTATGGATGCATTAGAGGTGCTATAGAATGGCACACACAGACTTTCTCGTAGTAAAGTTTTCCCATTTCCTCCGTGAGGACTGGTACTGTACAGTCTTGTCCCTCTTTCTTGCCTGATTCCATCTATTGCGGCCCAAAGAATTTTTTTTGGTTTAATTTTCGCAATTTTTCGGTTTCAAAATAGATTCTAAATTATATTTTAAGAATATTAAAGAAGGCTATAACATTTTCCTAAGTTGCAATTTTCATTAAAAATTTTAAGCCGTTTTTAAGAAAACGTCGATTAATCATTACTGTAAATAAAAATTTTTAAGGTTTGAAAAACTTCATTTGAAGTCATAAGAAATGCAATAATGTATACAAATCGATGGAAATGTGCATTTTAATGGCGTAAGAGATATTTCAAAAAATTACATTTGTGTAAATAAAAAAACCAAAAATACATCAAAGTGAACTTAACGTCATATTAAACAGTGCAATTAGCACTATCCATTGGAAAAATTGGGAACAATTTTCGAGAAAATGGCGTTTAAGCGTTTCTGAAAATGCGGAATTTAGAGTTCATTTTTACAGAAAACTGTTGAGTTTTCGACAAACTTTGTTTGGCATTTTTTAAAGCACATGTACATAAATCTGATGAAGTGAAGAAATTGCCTCTAGTGTAAATATTTTCGACGTTAGAAACAAGACAAAAAATAAACATTTTTGTAATTTTGGGGAAAAAAGAATAGAGCAATTTGGTGTTTGTGTCATCGGATACGGTGCATTTGGCTATCCCTACCAAAAATTTAAAGAAAACGTTTGAGCCGTTCCTGAGAAAATCTGGTTTTTGTTATTTTTTAAAATTGAGAGAATTTAAAGAAATGTTGCTGTCATATATTGCATGAAAACTGGTAAAATTTTCAAAAGAATCTACATGACCTTTATTATACACACACATAGTGGGGTGTACCCAGAAAGATGGAAAAAACAGCGTCTGGTGCTCCTCCCTAAGGGGAATAAATCTCCCGAAGATCCATCGTCATACCGGCCATTGTGTATGCTTGACACAGCTGGCAAGGTTCTGGAGAGAATTATTAGTACCAGACTGGAGAAAGCTGTAGAGGAGGGAGGAGGCCTTTCGGAAAATCAGTATGGTTTCCGCAGAGACCGCTCGACTGTTGACGCAGTCCAGCTTGTCATTAACACCGCCCAACAAGCAATTGGACGAAGTAAATGGAAGGGAGGCCCAAAACAGTACCGTGCTGTCGTTACGTTGGATATTAAGGGCCATGTCAAGCTAGCACAATCGCATCAAACCAAGTGGAATATTTAGTACTTATTTATTACTAATTTATTACCCAAAATTAAATTTATTACTCCTCCCGTTTCTGAAATAAAGGTGCTAGCGTGACTGTCAGGCTAGCACAACCCAATTCAAAAAATGAGAACAAACGATCCAAACTAATACGAATGTTTAGAGCACATTTATTACTAATTTATTACTCTAAAATGAAAGTCATTACTCAAGGGTTTACGAAAAAAAAGTGTCAAACATATTGTTATGTAACCCGCACGACATTTGCGATATTACTAAAGAGTACCAACGACCTCAAAACACTACAACCAATTACAAAAATACATAAACAATCAATAGTACACCCTCAGTTCAAAATTTTAACACCAAGAAACAAATTTTGAATGTGAAAACGAATTAAGAAAATTGTAAAAAAAAATGGTCAAAACATGCTAGAGATTCAAATTCAAAAATAGAGAGAACTAACCAGCACAATCGCATAACACAAACTCAACATTTAACAGACGTATCACACTATCACGTAACACTAAACAGAAATGTATTACTCCTGTTGTTTACGAAATAAAAATGTTTAAAAATCGACATACATCGCCATAACGCACGGTATTCATGAAGTAATTTTAGAGTATAGTAATCCACAAGTAAATGAAACCTATCCTGTACAAAAGTAGACATTATGTTCTGTTATCTAACACCTAGTAGAAAATTATTAACGCGGAAACGCATTTAAGAAATATTGTGTAAGCTCAAACGCAATGGTCAAAAAATGCAAGAGATTCAAACTAAAAAATATGCTCGCCTCAGAAACTAACTGGGATGCGGTGAGCGCATATGCGCAGATCATAATAGCTGAGCTCAGGAGAATAGAAAGGGAAAGAAGGGAAGTCGACTGATTCTCCTTGGATCCTTCCTACGATCTGGCGAAGAGAAGTGGCTTGTGACTAAGCCACTCTAATCCACTCCCCGTGATGTAATGCCTAACGGTGGTTCCGCGGGGAGGATGGAGGAGAAGAGAGGTTGGTTTTAGTGGGTAAAAATCTCGCACTATCATGTGGTACGGGCCACATGGTGTCTTTTAAAGATTTCCACCTACCCTCATAAAACACACACACGCACGCGCACACACACACACACACACCACACACACACACACACACACACACACATTTCATTTGTAGGAAAACACTCTCTTTAATTTTGTTGTTGTAGGAAGACGCCGGAAAAACTCGAAACTTTATCAATTTGCGAAAATTCACAGTTAACCGTGGAAATCCCCCTTTACCACTTTTATAGCACTAGATTTTAGGGTGAATGTAATGATAAATGCAATAATGTGAACAAAACGCTACTAATGTAAATATTATTAACGTGAGAGACTAGTCGAAAAAATTAAATTTTTGTAAGCATTGAAAAAACAAAAGAATATATGGTGTTCATGTCATCTCACAGAGTACATTTACTATCTGTACTGTATCTGAGTTTAAAGAAAATATTTGTAGCCGTTTTTGAGGAACTATTGTTTTTATTAATTTTTTTTTTTTAATTGCATATATGCGCAATGTAGCTCGAAAACTACTAGAAACTAACATGGAAAGAACTAAACATGGAGAATATATTTTATTTGAAGGAAAAATCTCTTCAATTTGTAGTTGTAGGAAGATGCCGAAGAAAATTCACTTATGCGTTTTAAAAATTTAGAGTAAACGGAAAAAACCCCTTTTCTTACAAGAAATTTAAAGAAAAGGTTTTGAGCCATTCTTGAGAAAATTTGGAGAATATCTCAGAGGTTTCAGGTAAAGTGCCCCCAAATTTTAAAGAATGCTTTTCAAATACGCAGCACTTCGAGTTGAGCGAGATCGACCTGAAAATATTCATTAAAAAACAACAACAACAACAACAACAACAACAACAACAACAACAACAACAAACAACAAACAACTTACAAATGATTTAGGTGCAAGTGGTGTTCAGAGACGGACGGAGTTCTTGAAAAATTAAAACACTTTTTTCGGTATTCGGGGACCCCAAAACGTTTATTTCCGTTGAAATCTTGAAATAGATTTTCCACAGCATTACATGATTTTCTCTATACCACGTATATTACTCCATATATATGTATGTATACAAGCAAATAAAACATTCTCTTCATAATTGTGGTTGTAGGGAATCTTTTTAAAAATTTCTGCAATTTCAAAAAATTAAGAATTCTAACGAAGATGAGACGTGCGTGATTCTGTACAGCATCTTTCGCGTTATCCAAGATCAAAATGTAATGAAAAAAATTGTTGCCGTTACTTGAGAAAAAAAATGTTAAAAACAATTTTTTTTTCAACCAAAATTACACGAAAAGTGCTGAATTTTTCAAAAACCTCTACATGACCGTATTTCATAATCTGTTTTGAAAGAACATAATTCATCAAGGAAAAGATCGCTTGGTTCAATTTTTTAAGTTGAAGGAAGATGCCAAAAAAAAATTGAACATTTGCGATTTTCAAAACATCAGGGTCTGTTAATGAGACCTGCTGTAATTGAATGTATTTTCATGATGTGAAGGTTATAAATAGTTTCCATGAGCGATTTATTATATTCTGCTATCATTAAGATTGTATGAATTGATACAAATAATTTCGAAATGTTGTTGATAATATGTGTGGCGAGTGAATTAATCTTTCAGACAACAAATATACTGTTAAACCCCCAAGTAGGCCTTATGAAAACTATCAAATTCTGTTGTTACTTTTGAACTTGCGTGCTCTGAACTTACAAATTAATGTATGTGCTATATAACGTTTTGCAATTAGAATAATTTATGTTTATAATTTCTTTTCTATTATTTAATCATTATAACTAAGATTAATTGAATAGGTGAAGACCAGAATAGTATAAGTGTCATTTTATAAATTCTTAGAAATTATGTTTATTTAATTCAATATCACTGTAAAATTGGGTTACTTTGTTTCATTATTAAAACCGTGGCATTTCATTTCTTTATTAAAAACACAAATTTAATTGACACATAAATATAGGCTACTAAAACATGTTTTTCTCAGAATTTATAAAATGTCACTAGTACCATTCTGGGTTTCACCCATTGTTATTGATCATTGACGTACAGATTTGGGTAGTGAATTCCAAAATTATAGTAATAATACTTAAATACTGTAATTCATTTGTTCAATAATTTATGACAGGTAAAGCAACGCTTAATTGAAATGTTAGTTATGTGTAATTAACACAAAACCACTATTAATTGCCATATTTTATTAAATTTAGGATTCTTCTGATTATATAACCTTGGAAAATATTCTCACTCTAAAAGGTTAAAGTAAAAAATAAACTTAAAAAAATAAACAAAACGCAAAATTTATTTATTTGTTATATTTTATAAACTATTTTTATATTATCCGGTTCAGCTTTTGACATCAAAATGATCATATTTTTAATTTATAGCATAGATGCCAAGATGTAAGTTTGTTTTAAAGTAAAGTAATTTTCAAAATAAGTTACGCATCTTTTATGTTTTTAATAATAAAGTATAATTAATGATTTTAAATCAAAATGAATTTTAGCTTAAATTAGCTTCAAAATAATATGATTACTACTTGTCACAAAGTATCCTCAATGTAGAAATGAAGCCTTTTTTTTTTTTTTGCAAAAGTTACAATTTTTTAAAAAATACTTCGAGTTAAATCTAAAAGTTAAAATTTTTAACGAAGTTTCGTAACATAGTGATCCACAATGTGTGCAATAATTTTTAAAAGGGTGTTATTTTCAATGGGTTGGTTTCTTACCAATGATATTTTACAAACAGTAACTATACTGTTATGTGTAAAAGCACAAAAAAATTTCAGGCTGAGATTCTATTCCTTGTTTGAGAAAATACTGTCTAAAAATAGAACTTGGTTCATTTCCGTTCCATAGATTTAATTGCAAATATTTCTCAAATAAAAACATAGCAGGTAGGTATGTAAAAATTCGATTTGTAGGCCAGAGTATACTGAATTCAATGCCTTTTATTCTAGAATGCTAGAACAACTCGGAGCTGAATAATTTTGAAAAGAGTAAATCTCTACAAACGCGAAAAATGGCGCACGGCGTAAAACAAAAATGGCCGCCATTTGTAAACCAGATACAATAAAAATAAATCAAAGATGCTTTTGAACGGCCAAAACATAAGGAAATGTATGTTCGAAATATGAATTTTTTTCGAGATGGTCAAGCGACCAGTGCTCGACCACTTAAAATGGATTGACACGCATATGATAGTCGTGAGCAATGTTTCCTGAGAAATTAGCGTGAGTTAAAAGAAAGTGTACAGAAAAGGGAATAGCAGTACGTCACTGAAGTACTTTACAAGAAGTCAGTTGACAGTCATTGCCCCAAATTTAACTACATTAATTCCCATTTTCTACGTTCAAGTTAGAAGGTTTAACAGACAAATAGTTTTGTCTGTTACTTATTTTATTTATTTTACGTCAAAAAATAGTTAAAACTGCGTACAACGTACCTTGGGGTGCCGTCAAGTGTGTGCACATTTTCAAAATTCTGTGATCACTACACTAAGTCTTATACTACTTGAATTTTGAATGAAAAAATAGCTCCCATGTAAAAAAATCTATTTTCAAGAATAAAAAGGCAATAAATTTTGGGCTCTTATCCATGTCCTTCGGAATAATACTGCCTGCCGTGACAATATGGAAACGATAATTTGAATTACTGTATTTTCCACTGAATTCTAGATAATGAAGTTGCATTTATGTCCAGAAGCAAAACAAGGGGCCGTCTCAGCATTTGCTCAATGGATGAGGGAATCTGGACGAAAAACCTGATCAAGATGCGGGTCATTGACCCAGAAGCTGCAATACAATACTTGTTACATATTGTATAGTCCAATGGTAAATAATACATTAAATATCAGTATTAAAATTAATGTTACTTTCCTGGTGATGATCAGTATAGTCTCCAATTGTATAGAAACAGTTACGCAGCAGAAACGATTTCACTTTCGATTTAAACTTTTCTATCTATCGAATTTAATCGTTTAATGTCATCTGGCAAAGTGTTGTAAAATAATGTACATGTATTGTATGTGAATTTTTTGGAATGAGCTGTTGATACTGTCACCTGATGAATATGATTTCTACGTCGAATGTTATAGTAATAGACATCGGCATTTTCTGGAAATATATTCCCGCCCTTAAGCAAGTCATTTTTGACAAAAACCACCGATTCATAAATCAACAGACAAGGTAATGGTAAAATTCCTAGAGTAATGAAGAGAGGCTTACAAGAATTACGTGGGTGGGATTTGGTTATTATTCATACAATTCGTTTTTGTAATCTAAGAGTCTGGGAGCTATAAGATGTATTTCCCCAGAATATTATGCCATATCTCACGCGGAATGAACATTGCAAATATACACAACGAGCAGTATGAAGGCTGACTGAATTTGCAAGAATTCTGAACGCGTAGCATAATGAACTTAATTTTGGTTCAATTCATTTAAATGGACGTTCCATTTAAGGTTTGACTGAATTGAGAGACCTAAAAATTTTGTTGCCTTAACATCAGTCAATGGTACACCGTTCATTTTCAATGGAGCTCAGAATTGTTTATTTGAAATGAAAAGCTGCATTAAAACCGTTTTCTTTTCGTTTACTATTAATTTGTTATTTCGGAACCGATTTGAAACATCTGATAATGTACTATTTACGGTTTCTTTATTGCAAAGGGTGTTCATATCATCCGCAAAGGGAACCGTTCTTCCGTTTCGAATCGTCGAGGGCATATCATTTACGTAAAGTAGGATCAGAATAGGACCTAAAATCGTTCCTTGAGGAACTTCACGTGCAATGGGGAAAGAGTCGGAAAGGTGCATACATAATGTTCCATCATTCCAGTAAGATATTTCCACTCTCTGAGATCATTGTTTAAGGAACAAACATACCAATCTAGAGCTATACCACGAATTCCATATGAAGGTAATTTTGAAAGTAAAATGTCATGATCAATGTCGTCAAAAGCTTTTGAGAGATCTAAAAATAATCCAATAGGTGCCTCGTTTTGATCCAATGAGGAGGCGACATCTTTAAGAAAAGAAAATATAGCTGTTTCCGTTGATTTTGATTTTCTAATTCTGATCTTTCTTCTTTTGATTTTCTGTTAAAAGGTCTGTTCATCTGTAAGCACTTAGAGAGACTTGTTGCACATTATTGCTAAATGCAATAAATAACTGATTGATTTGATAACACAACACAAAATGAAAATAAGGAAAGAATTCGCCATTTAAATATATTTTTGTCATTTAGCAAAGATGTTTATATAAAGAAGAATTTAGTAAGAAAATAAACATGAAATAGTAATAAGTAGTGAAAAATATAAACATAACGCAATTCTCGGTTATTTGAGAGGATGAATCTGGCCAACATATTTTCGGGAAAAGATACTATTCAGCTGCTCGCGCCATCCCTGCTTTTGCATGTACACCCCTTTCCGGATTTTAAGGGGAAATGAGTACAGAGTCAGAGGAAGTTGACCGTGCCCAAATGAGCACCAAGCACCCCAGGTGGGCAAGTAGCTCATGCTGGCGCGGTTTGACATGCCTGATTTAAACGATCATTGTCTTCATTCATATTTTCAGCTACCGCCTACATCTATGCATTCATTAAATCATTAGGTAAAGTTCTAATTTAATATTATGCAAGACTAGACGAAATTCGAAAGCATGTAAACATTCTAATATTTTAAAAATCAGACGTAATTAAAACCGAGATTAAATCAAATTAAATTTTATCTTTCCAGAGAAACTGTATTAAATATGAAAAAGTAATCCTTGTTTTAAAAAAAAGGCCGGATAAAATTAAAAAAATATTTGGACATTTTTAAAATTTTTAAATTAAGAAATCTAGGATGATACAACCAAATATGAAGATTTATTAATTCTGAAGTATTATTAAATATGAAAATATTACAATTTTATGAAGCGTACTTTTCCCATTTTCTGTGTAGTTAATCAAAAGAAAATCAGCATCATTTTAAGTAATCTTGAAAATGAAATATGGACATCAGGTAATCTACAGTTATTCTCTAAATTCGTGAGATTTTGTACTGTCAACAGCAGCCATCTTGAAAAAATATTCTTTCTTGCCTGTTGAAAATTGTTCACGGTAAACTATGAAAGGAATACGATACTTCAAATCCTGCATTGGCTTCAGTCAACTTTCCGTCTGAAAAAATACTTTCTTAAACATTTCAGAACTCTGAATGTGCTGAAATAAAAATAATCCGAGGTTTCTTTAATTATCATTTTTGTACAAAATTCTCCTGCGAAAATGTATGTACTCAGACCTGGAAAAGCGGGGGGAAAAACTTGAATTCAAAAAACCCAGATCGCTGGCCACCCTGATCTGGATGTTGCAAGATAAGTTCCTGTTGTTAAAAATCTGAAGTAGAAAAATGTATCTACATATATCTCATTTCATAAATGTTTATTAAAAATTAAATTCTAATGTAACAGTTATTAATGCTTTTCTACCACTCCTGATAGTATGTAGCTCTTGAGAAACCTGTAAAAGTACAAATAAAAATAATGATAGTAAAAAACACATTTCAATAAGCTAAAATCAGTTTAATAATAAAATATATTCACTATTTCACCAGAATATAACCACTCACTTGCCCTTGATGGAATAATACAAATTTACAACTTGCAACTCTGCACCTGAGAAGAATAAAAGTTGTCAAATATTTTCCAACCCAATTTCATGGGCACCCATATTCCTATTAATTAGAAACATCAGAGGATTGGTAACACCAAGAGGATCTTTGTCATCACAAGAGTCATCCTGTATATTTATTATTACTGCAATCTCTGAAGCCTCGTTTCTTACTACTACCCATCAGAATTCTATATTCTTCACAGTATGTGCTACATAATTATCCCACATATAGCATTGTTCAGAATAAATGAGTATGTTATATTAGTAACATTTCTCCAAAATATCTCAAGGAAATATTTTTATATTTATTCATTTATTTCTCCAAAGTAATCTGTTCTAATGCTTCCTTTCATTTTCTTGTTGCTTTGTGATTGAAGGTGGTATCATCATGACACTGATAATATCTTTTGTACTGGCTCCATATCAACTCGATAGTATTATAGTGACAATAAGGGGGAGGGGAAAGGCAGAACTCAATGCCGAGCTTCTATCATTTCATCTTCCCCACATCAGGTAATATAATTTATCAAATAGTAAGAATATTGACAAACATTATACCAAAAAAAATACAAAAAATAAAATTGTTATTTTATGATTTAATTCAACAAAATATATGCTTATTTTAGTGAGAAACTTTTTGTGTACAACAGTCTCAAAAGCTTTTATGCATTCTATTAGCATACTTTATGTTATAATTAAAATTGTATTACTGATTTCACTATGAGATCGTTGAACCGTATTAAATGTAGTGCATGTGGCACTCTACTCCTTATAGTGATGTAAATAATATTGAACCAACTTTTGTGACTAAATTGTATAGTAGCAAAACCTGTATTATAAGGTTATTTTTAAAAAAGAATGAAATAAATTTCGTAAATAAGTGTTTTTCAGATTCCTAAAAGAACCGTTGTTGAAAAATATCACTCATCAGCACAGAGTGAACAGCTGCATTGTCCATTACATGAATGGATGTTTATAACAATCAAGGTGGAAATCTTTCATCCACTTCTGAAACACCTCTGCTGTCATAGTTCCTTAATAGTCATTTATTTCTTTTGAATTTGAGAAAATAATAATTTTGCACCTTGATGAAACCTCGTGTATGTAAGAATATATCTTTTCCCTTCATCTAAACTTAACTCTTATCTTGTCATGGCTGAGAGGCAAAAACTAAAAGGTAGATTGATAAAAGCCATATATAAAATGATGTATCAAAATAAAAGAATATTAAACCACAATGCACATACTTCAAGCTGGACTAGCAGTATTCATGATAAAACATGTCATTACACAAGATGATATAACTCCAATTTCACAAATTTGAACATACTTCAATGCATGCAAATCATGCCTTGTTCATTTACTTATTTGTCCCATTTCATATCATTCAATCGTAAAAATTTAGATGGTTTGATTGCCTTTCAAATATAACCATGTCATGAAGCAGACAAAAGGCGTGCCAAATAAACACAATTCTTGTTAGTTGAACTTCTCATTGCTGTAATGAAGTCTCCAAATATTAACTAAATACAGCATACAGAAAATATTAACTTATATCTTGAACATAATTTCAAAATATTTTCACACTATTCTATCACTATAACAAAATATTTTTCCATGAACATTTTCCTTTGGCAAAGAGAACATGAAGAGTTGCTCGTTCCACCCAACTTTGGCTGTTAGAGATTTCGCCCGTTACCCTGGACACGGGCTCTCCCTTTCAATCCCTGGCGAGACAGGTTCCTTCGAGCCATTGATGTAGGTCCTCTTCTGGAGTCCTTCTTCATCTGACCCCTCCCCAATGACCTGCCCAGCAAGAGAGGCCCTACCAGTAGCTACACTACCGCTGGCATAGCTCTCAGGGTCATTGGGGTACTCAAGCTCCACCACCAGTGTCAAGGTCAAGTACTCCCTAGGTGGAGCGGAGTGTCTCCTATCA
Organism: Teleogryllus oceanicus; assembly: GCA_964035755.1. Classification (NCBI taxonomy): domain Eukaryota; kingdom Metazoa; phylum Arthropoda; class Insecta; order Orthoptera; family Gryllidae; genus Teleogryllus; species Teleogryllus oceanicus. Next base: position 124,230,028 of record CAXIVR010000002.1, read on the forward strand.
TACAATATCATTTTATATATAGAAAATAATCTTTCTGCAGGTTCCATGGTTCCATGTCATAATATATTGTGTTAGCTTTCAATACATTCAAAACAAGCACTTATCAGTTGATATTTTTGGAATTATTTACATAATTTTAATTGTACAATCTATTAAAGAGTTATTTGACAGTACAGTAACATACCTTAATACTTCAATATTGTTTATCTAATTAATCTGCCCCACTTGGTCACACTGTTTGAAACAAAACTTATACTCCAATAAATGACTTTTGAAGTGATCCTGATGAATATCTTAGAAGTATATTTGTAACTTAAACGGCTCCACATTGGGAATTTGTAATGACTCTTATAACTTGAACCTAACATATTATTATTTATTTAATTAGTCTGATATTTCTTTATTATTGACACCTTTGCTATCAATGTTGATATTTATATTTATGTACCTCTGTTGCCCTGCTCTGCACACGTTCACTTTATTAACATTCCGTTTAATATTTCCTTACTTGTGGGTATCAACATACAACATACTATATCTTACTTTGTCCCATGCAGACAGGCTGTCTGTACAGATCAGCGATTTCTGGAAGTTCTGATAGTATTCATAATAAATTAAATATTTATTCATGAATTAAACATTAACAATTTTTAATGAGCCCATTATGCAACTATTGTTTTGATAATTAAATCCTGTTCAATCAATTTAAATGTTTGTGGCTTACGTAAAATCTTTGCATGCATTTGAAGACTTCTCGGTTCAATGATGAAGAATGTCCAAGGTCTACCATGTCTCCTTTCTTGGGTCATCATGTTGATGTACATACTTATGCAATACTTTAGGAGATGTTACCCGATATCAATTACTAACATAAAAATGTCAACCGCAATTTTGACAATATATTCCCAGTTCATTAAAATACTATTAAATTTGTAATGCGTATGTGAAACTTCCTTGTAATATGCATAAGGTGGGCTCCACATCTCATCTTCCTGATCTTTAAAAAATAATTGTTCAATGATTCAAAAATGTACAGCTTCTTCCCTGTTCTAATTGTATCGCCGATATAAGCCCATTTTGTAATTTAGTTGACAATTAAATGGCATCCACATTATTCAAATTCATACTATACAATTCTGCAAAAAAAATTATTATAATATCATCTTAGCCCTCTCTCCTCCAGTGTTTAAAGCTATGTATTGACTAAAAATTGCACAATCACCCATCTCGCGCCCCATCTAATAAAAACTGCAACATACCAATTTTAACTCAATGGCTAGCAGTCAAAAAAGAATGAACTTCTCATGCCACACCCATCATACATGTCTTCTTTATATATTACAAGGCTCTTTGCTTCCCTTTTCCGATATGTCTCCATACTTATGAATATTCATCCTCCCCGGGCTTGTTTATTTACCTGTCGCCCTGACAACCTATATGCATTGACTTCACCCCCTCTGGGTGAATATAATAACACATATCAACATACTATTTAAAAAATATCATATTGCCATTTACGTGAATAACATGGGGAGGATCTCTGCCTCATCACAGTACTTTCCACTCATTTCAGAAAAGAATAGGAGAAGCATGTTTTCTAAGACACTTCTTTCCGTCTCACATCTCGCCACTTACAAAATTCCCTATATTCTATCTCTTGATTGTAATGGAAATGTCAAAATTTGCTGGTGTGAAGGCTAAAAGGTGTTAAATAACAACACAGTTTAAATTTGCTATTTCCTTAAAATTTAAAGAAATTACAGACAAATACAAAATAATTAGGTATTTTGCACTATAGGAAATATGAATTGAAAATTTAACTTGAAACAGATGTTTAAAAAATGTAATTTACTTTAATTATTGTAAGATTCAAAAATAGTTAATAACTCTCAAATTGCTTTCCTTCAGATTTTGTCCAGATTGTCCTTTTACATGAATGCTCATTTTAGTAAATTTTAAGCGTAACCAATTGTGAAAAATCACAAATTACAAGAGAAGTTACATGTAGAGACATGCAGTTAACATATTTGCTTCAGTTTACCACAAAATACACCAAACACCATTGCATGCAAAGTGTGGTGGGTTTGCAGGTCAATTTTGATGGGAAGTTTTCAATGTATGATATGGGCTGTAGCAAAATTGCATTTTTGTGGATAAAGTATTAATATTTAGGGCAAAAACATTTGTAATTGAAGTAGTTTCTGCATGCCTATGGACCATGATCTTCCAATTTAAGACCATTTTTATGTCTTATCTGTCGAGCTGCTTATTCTCAAGAAATGTCCAGAAAAATCGTGCTTCCTATTAATATAAATTATTATTTAGATACAGGGAAATGATAATTGTTTAGATATCTCTGACTTGCATAACATCATTTGAGAAAACAAAGAGATGCACTATTCAACTACATGTTTTAATTCTAATGTATTATATGGAAGGGCATCAATAATCCAAATGTCAAAACTCTGGATTCAATTCTGGTGGAAAAAATGAAGTGAATACTGTATGTGTACAGCGATTTTTACATTGCTGTTTGACATTTGATCATCTGTTACGGTGATGTCCAATTGGAACCTTACATGTCACTATGGTGGCATGCAGCCTTCTGATTGGATGACACCATAACAGCTATTTTACTTCAAACACAGCTCTATAAAAAGCACCATATAGAGTGTATACAGGTATTTGTTTAAAGGAGCTTTTCTGTATTTAAAAATTTAACTTCATTAATGGTTTTATTCATCACTCCACTTCTGTAACATTTAGAATAAATTAGGAACAAATGTAGGTGCTTTGACATTGCCAGTTTTATAAAAAAACTGGCAATGGACAATTTGATAATCCGGAAGGAATCCTATCCCGATTGAGACATATTGTTGACATTCTATTTATTAGCATTTCTCTCTTATTGTATAATGCATTATACACTGTGCTTATGTAAGCACAAATTAACAAAATTCACTGTTGTTTTTCAGGGTGGGTACCCGAATGGACAAGTGAATGGTGTGAAGCATTCCTTCTTGAGTAATGGACGTATTCCAAATGGACATGGGAATCGCAGCAAAAGCAGTGTACACATAACTGAGAACCCGCAGGTCCGTCCCTCCGTAAGTCACTTGTGTATCTGTGAAATTGTTGATATTATTGAAAACAAGTTTTCAAATTTTTATGTTTGACAAAGAGAAGATCTAGATCTTATATTGAGTTTGTTGTCATTTTTCTAGTATAAATGTAGTGAGTCTCCTGGTCAACTCCTGTCTTCCCAGGAAAGCAAAGTAGATGATGATGATGATGATGATGATGATAGAGCTATGCCTGATCAAAAAATTCCTTTATTAGGAAATTCTCGTTCTGCTACTGTCAGGTATGTTTTCTAATTCCATTGGAAAATAGAAATTATGTGAACACATACGTTCCCATTATTGGTAGTTCAAAAACTATCCAAACATTTTTCCTGGTTTCTATTTTTGCTGTATATCATTTAATATCTTTTTTTCAGAGGTGAAGATCATACAGAATTGGAGGAAGATAATGATTATGATCATGACATGACTGAGGATGGACTGGAAACTGCTGATTCTACTCAGTTGACAGACTTGGATGTGAGTTTAAATGGAAACACCTACACAGGCACAAGCAGTCATAACAGTAGTGGCAACAGAAATGGTAATAGTGGCAGCATCTGTAGCATCAGAGACAGGAGCAGCAGCAGTACAGATTGTGTTGTGCCCAAACCAAGTCATTTATCAGTACCACAATAAGCACTATGCTTCTCCATGTCTAACAAACACGTACATTTCGGATGGATGCGGGTATTTTTGTTTTTTTAGTACGTGCAGTAATAAGTATGTTGTGTTATTATCATGTACTAAAAAGAACTATAATTTAATTGGAGTCTCACCCAGAGTACATGTAAATCCAGTTTTAAGCATATTTATAACTGTACATACTACATACCATTTTTCTTTACATTTTTTGTGTGCGCAAAAGAAGTGAAGTATAAAGCTGCTACGTAAAAATATTAGTGTAAACAGTAATAATAATATTGATAATAATGATAACTCTTATAACTTAGTTCATGGGATGGGAAGGTGTACAAGTATTGTTTCACATATTGCACATATTTTTATTTCAAAAACAGAATTTCCTATTAGAAATTCAATCACTTTCTCTCCTGACTGAGAGGAAACATACATGAAATCTCCTCCCCATCCCCCACACAGCCTTTTTGGACAGGATGACAGATACCACACCACATGTAAGTTATCAATGGGCATAGGAATTCACACTTACACACCAAAGGAAAGGTGTGTTGGTTCTCTCATCCATGTCCATTTATGGTATAATTAAAACAATGCTGGTACCTGAAAAGAAAATCTAGTTTAAAAATAGAAGCAACAAAATAAAAAGTTAAGCACCCTCATTCTCTCCATTTCCTTAAAATATTGTGTTCTTTTTTCTTCTCTTTTTTTCTTTCTTTTCTCTTTTGTCCCACTGTTGCACCTCCCTACTTACATTTTTCTTTTGTGTTCATGTCTTGCCAAATTCTTTTTAAATTAAATTAGCTGTAAATTTGTGTTTTGAATAATCATTACCTTCATCAAAAGAAATTATTTCTGTACCCATTTCTTTCATGCTTTCTCTCTGCTCTGGCTTTTTTAATACTGGAGTAATACCTCACAAAACCTCATGTATAATTCTATTACTAGTATATGTTTATTTATTTATTAGACTGAGAATTGTAATGTATAATTCTAGAGCAGAGTATAATTTTCGAAGTTAAAAATTTTTTGCTAATTTGTTTTTTATGTCTATGGATAGTTTTACATTCTTTTGTTTCTGTTGCATTTCAGTAATTAAGATACAGGTATTAATTGTTATGGTTGTTGATATACATTTTTTTTAACTTTTACACATTTATAAACAAACATGCAATTAAGCCATGCATACCCAAGAGATCTATTATACCTCATTTACATCAACAGTGTACATTTTTTTGCATTTCACGTACGGTAAGGTTCCGGTAACACTTTATATTCATACAGCCATAGATATTTTATGATCTTTTTTTCCCGTCTTTTTCCTTTATTTTACTTTATTTTATTTTTTTAATTTTTTATAATCCTTATTTTAGTCTATCAATTTTTAATACATACATATATATATATATATTTTGAAATATTTTATGCTGTTGCAAAACACCTCACATTTTACAACACCTTTTATATACATATATATATACATATATATTTTTTATCTGGAGTCCATGAGTTTATAACCTGCCCATTCCCTGTCAACAAGAAGCGAAAGCAGAATACCCATTATGTGAAATGAAATCTGTTTATCATCGCTTCCACAACCTCCCTGCCCTTCTTATTAACTTATTTATTGTAATTATTATTATTGTATACCTTCCCACTAGCATTGTGAATGCAACAGGATTTTAATGATTTACGTGTTTACGTTGTTCCTCATGTCCGAATACAAGAAAAATTGGTTTGTGTCGATTATTAGAATGACTTCTGCAAATAATTTTCTTGCAAAAATGAGTGAGTTGTTAATTACATAGATAAGTTATAATGACCATACTCTTTGCAGGCTATTAAGAGCAAGGGATGTATGTTAACTTTATATTTTATTTATTTATTTTCTCTCAATGCTGTCACTTCGACTGAAAGGTTATTTCATAACATAACAAGTATTGTGAGATGTAATGAAACCAGTGTTGCTGAACATTCATATTTATTACCTTTTCTTTGTTGTTTGCAGTATAAATGTAATCTTCAATGAAATCTTTTTTTATCCCAAAGCATAGGTTTTCAAGGTCTGCAAAAATTAGCATAACGTGCTGGGCACTTGTTGAATCTTGTTTTCACATTCTTTACTGATCAATATATACAGTAGATTCTAGTTAATTGAACCTTATTAAGCTTACTTTGAAATAATAATCCCAATTAATCAAAATAATCCGAAATCAGACCTTATTATGCATTTGTATAAAAATCTGAACAAAACCTCTTAAGTTGATTATTGCAAATGACATCATACATTACTATTGGATACAGCCATGGTAGTTCGGGTGATGAGATACTAAACTGGATGTTAGGAGGGCTGGGATTGGATCCCATCCAGGGGCACTGAGAGAAAACCAGGGTCCTGGGGCAAAATGTCCAAGGGGGCCCCTGCTTTCAAACAAAAAATTTGCTTCTTCCCCAATTCATAGACAGAATTCATTTCTCCATGCATAAGAAATAACTCGTAGCGTTAAATTTGGATTAGAGATAAATACCCCCGACCCAACCCTCTTCCCAGGCCCAGGAATTGTAGTAACCCAGTAACCTACACACCTATTTGCTTAGAGTGCTATTTAATGAGTACTGAATCTTAGGTGGGTTTGTCATATTGACCACATTACTTCCATCTTGGGGTCAGGCATCATATTTGTTATTACAGTCTTGCTGCATCAAACCCATAGGTATGCTTGAAGGATTACTGTAGGACAATTCACTTTTTATTAGTCTAGTGTAATGACAGGATTAAGCATAGTGAAAAAATATATTAAATTACAAAATTGAAGACACACAACAATAAAGGCATTAGAACCATAACATCACAATACAACTAATTTATCAAAAAGAACTTTGATTTCCTAAAGTTGTTGTAAAATTGAATACCATGTTGAAAAATACTTTTAAGTGAGAAATGATGGATTACAACATAACTCAGAACTGATTTTCTATAGACCATGCGAAACTTGCACAAGATACATCTACAATTTGGAGGAGAGGGTGTTTTTTGATCTGTCTGACCCCAAGTATGTTATGGCATAATGATCCAATTACAAAACCAATAGTAAGATTAATTTCAATTCAGTTCTGTTCTTCAAGATTTGGCTCAAGTGGATGACTTGCTATTATCTATTGGTCCCATTTACTAGAATCTACTGTAGTTGTTATAAAAAATCTGCATGGTAATAATCATGAAAAATTTATTACGAAAGAAGTGTGCATAGCACTTATTATATTTTGTATAAGTGCACGTATAATTGTAGAAAAATTCTATTTTGTAAAATATTATTGGTATTTTTCATTAGAGTTACCAGAAACAATATTTTGTCTTCCTTCACCAATGTTATTGAGTTTTGTGAATTACCGTGAAATATGTTTCTGAGGTATCGATTTTTGGTTACTTGTACTAGAAATTGTTGATAATTCTGTCCTAGCACCAGAACTCGCTCTCTCTTTCTTTATTTCTTTTTTCTCATTTTCTTTCTTTCTAAATTTACTTCATTGGAAGAAGTATGTACATACTTTTTTGAGATGGTACTACAAATTTTTTATGTATACTGTCTTAAAAGCTCAAAATGTACTTTCTGAATTTATAAAAGTACATTGTTTAATGTTACTTTAAACTTTCCCAAGCCTACAATTTTATAAATCTCAAAAATATTTGACTAAGCAGACTTCAATTATGTCTTTGCCCTCAACATGATTTCTTAACAAAAATATCTTCAATGTGTGAGAGCTGTGTTCTCAAGGTCTTGCTCAATTATTGTCCCATTTAAATTGTACATTCTATAAACTATTTATAGGTTGATGTATGACAAGTAGATAAAACTAAATTTCTGCATATGGAACTATTACAAAAGCCTAAAAAGTGCCTCACATCACATTTCTACTATGATAATTCTGTTAGTATGTGCCATTGAAATGCTCCTCTGTTGGGTAAGACCGTGAAAATGATCTCTTGTCTTTAGAAACATGTTGGTTGATGTATCCATTAATAATGTAAAATATTAGTTGCAGATGTTTTGGGTGTATCAAAACACAGTATGAGAGAATATTGCGGCTTTTTTAGAATATAGTTGCACTGTTGAATATGAAGACTATACCGATGTAAGTTGAGCTTCTCAGGTGTAAGGTTTACTGATTTTTCAGGCAGTACTGATCTCACATAATATGATTTGTAATTATGCTTAGTTTCTCTTATTTTACTTTATATTTTGAATGTAACCAACTTCGGTTATTGCATTCGGCAAAGCATATTTCTGCCTCTCCACACCTGCTGAATTGCGTATAGAGTTTCATATTACACAACTTACAAATATCAGTATTTAAAGCAATTTCGATATCACATGTAAATTCTAAGCATGTAACAACTCCTCAGTTTATTTATTCAATAGTATTATTTATTTTTATTTCTTTATATAGTTCTCTTTTTAGTGAGTGCACATAAGAAATTCATGGAATCATGTTTTATGTGCATTTATGTTCTGTTATCACATGTCTCATTCCACTCTATAAATAAGTTTCTCCATTACTTGTTTGAATGTTGTCAAGTATTCTCAGGTTTAAACTACAGCAACATATGTGCCAACCTTGGCAACCTTTTTACAACAATGTGCAGGGACATTCAGTACTCAGGCAGATAAACTCAGGAAAATATGACACAGTGCTTTACTAGCATGTCATTGTCAGTGGTTGTAGATATTTCAACAACAGTGAAGAAATATACAGTAGATATTACTGCAGTACTATTCACTGAAGTGAATTTTCATTTTAGCGTGTGTAAAGAGATATTTCATGACAATTTTGTCTATACTAACTATAGGTTTTTTCAATTGTGCTGCAGTTTGTAATAAGTGTAGTGGTGATGGCCCTAAAACTTGTTAAAACTAATTGTAGGTGTAGTTTAAGAATCTCAGCAGCAATAGACCAAGGAAAGAAGAATCGAATTTTTAGTAATTCTACCGGTATTACTTGTAGTACTACTACAATGCATACTTGTAGTAATGCTAGAATTGCTCTAGTAATACTATTAGTCGGCAAAATATATTTATTACTGTATACCCAAGTAATACTGGTCTTAATACTAACTAGTGTGTTGTGGTTTCAAGTGAGTCATGGTTATTGTAATGGTAGTAGTGTTACTACTCGTGTTAGATATTATAGTACTCTTAAGAATAAAAGCATGAGCTGTTGTTTCTTTCTTCATAATTTTTAGAAACAGTGCCTGTACTAATAATAGTACTGGTATTATAGATGTTAGAGAAACGTATTAATGTGTTGTAATAATGATACCATTGATCAAGAATTATTAGTAATGCAGTTTGTAGGCACAGTTGTGTAAAGAATGTTAGTATTGGTAATACTATTGGAAATAGGGTTGCTAATACTTGTGATACTAGTTATAGAGGTCTCTAGTACTTGTAAACTGAACGTTTTGTTAATTACTTGGAGATGTCGTGAATCCAGAAGGGCAGCTAGAGAAAGCTACTAGAATACTGTAAATTATGAACTTGTAACAAAATACTGGTGAAATTGTATTATTAATGATAGGTTTGCATAAAAATATTTCTCAAATACAATTAACTTATAGATTAGTAAGATAATTAAGATAAGTTGTTGTAACATCAAGCTCAAATGGAGAGGCAGAAAATAATTTTCATTCAACTTGTACAATACAATAAAATGTTTTTATGGGTGGTGAAAGTACAGTCTAATTCATTGCAAGAGAATCACTTGCTTTTGCTGCCTTGAAGAAAAGGTTGTGTTTATTGGGGAATACATTTATGAGAAATTGCATTAATGTCTGTATGCATGGCCTAGTTAAGTATAAAATGCATATTTCTCACAAACTTGCAAAGGCCATACTTTTTACATTACATTCTTTGTGTGTAAGAGAATTTTTACATTTTGAAAATGCATATTAGGCGAAGTTCCATAATACAATGTACATGATTCTTTAAGCACTCCTTTTATCTGATATATTAGTACAAACATGCATAGCTAAGTCATTTAACATGAAAATGAAAGGTGCATAAGATGAATTTGTTCTTGAGTGCTAGAACAGAATTATAAATTTCTGTGAAACATGTGATGCAACACTTACAGTTTGTTATACATTCCTTTTATCATCCTCAGTTTATTGTGAACTATAAAATTACCTGTCTTAAAGTATGTACATGTTCAGTATAATATAAGGCCTACTTTGTGACAGTTGTGACAAATCCATATGATCATCTCACAATACTTGTGTTTTAGAGCATGGGAGATGTGTGAGGACATCAGTAGTGCCCTCATATACTAATATCATTTTACACCCCACTTGATTTTGGACTCTGGATGTTTTATTTGTAACTAAAATTATATATATGAATTTGTGCCATTTTATCAAGACTGTTATTAATACTCGTTTTTTTTGGGGATCTCTCATCTTCATGAGGAAAATGCACAAGACTCCTTTCACATATTGTACAGGCAAATGGGCACTAAAGATTTCTTCAGACATTCTCAGCCTTCTGCCAGCACCAATGAATATATTCTGTTTGAATTATTGCAAGTATGTATGTGCGTGTGTATGTGTGTGAATGGATGCAGGCTAGTATGATTAAAGCAGGGAGACCTCCTCTTCTATGTCATTTGTGTTGGCAAAATTTCTGGTTCTTCTGTTGTTGTTATCTTTGTTTATGATATATATTTTTAAATATAAAGATGGACATCTACCTCACCAATAGCTATTTTCGAGTCCCTTTAATGGGGCCATCTCAGGGAGTTCTTGACATGATTGTAAAATAACAAAACAACATGTTTGATTTTTAAGTAGTGTCAAATTCAAAGAAGTGGAAGTAATATAGACTTTTTACATTATGTACAGTTGATTCATTTTTTAAATAATGAAATAAAAGTAATATGTATCCTCGAATTTGCTTGGCAATTGTGTACCAATATTATCATTATAATTGTATTGTTAATGTTATTAATAATATTAATAATGAAGTACTGGTGTTGTACTAGAATAGTTTTTAAACAAAGTATTAAAAGCAACCGGAGTAGTTGTGTATCTTATGTACTTTGTGGTAACAATGCTGTTGGTACAAGTATTTTTTGAATTTGACGAAGGCAAGTGATATACAGTGATTACAGTGAATTTTTTTAGCACACAGATATTTATATTATTTTTTTCTTTTCTTTCTTTCTTTCTTTTTGTGTGTGTGTGTGTGTGTCTCTCTCTCTCTCTCTCTCTCTCTCTCTCTCTCTCTCTGTCTCTCTCTTTTTCCCCTCAGTTGTCTTACTCCTTTGGGTGTCAGAAATGACAAGGACCTCTGCCCACAAGATAATTGAATCTGTGATGTGGGTTATGAGTAAAGACCAGAAATTTCAGTCAATCCTGAGTTTATAAATCTCTCACTGATGAATGAATACAATTTAATCCCTAATTTATCAACATTTTTGCAACCTTCAGACTGGCTAGTAGCAGCACTGAGTTTTGCATGGTTAGTTTTCGTATAATTCTAAGGTTTGCATTGCATTTAGAGTGCTTCAGTTTCAGATATTCACAGTGAGCAGTATTGACTAGCAGATTGCATCTTATCAGTCATCAGTTGTAAGAGGATATTTGATTAGAGAACAGTGTTGCAGAGCAGAACTCTGTGAAGCAAGTGCTTGTTCATGGAAGTAAATATTGGCAATTTGTTGAACATCTTTTACAGGCACTTTGCATATTTATCATTCATCAATAAACACATACACTCATTTACATGTTCACTATTGTATTTACATGCCTCTACTTAGTTTTATTATTTCCTTTGAACCTTCTTTCACATCTATAACTTTGGAGAGACGTGCACCCAGTGAAACGTTGCCCTACTTCATCTTTCATTTTAATACATTCAATTTCATAATTTTTATGTTTTTGATTTATCACTGATTCCTTAGTCTTTCAATAAAATCTAATCAAATTCTAATGATGACCTCCCAAACTACAACTGTTCATTTTACAAATCAAGTTTGAAATAGATGAGACCTAGTTTCAGATCATTATCATTTTAGTGTTTTGATGATGTTCTGTATTTAATTTTGTTTTCATTCTGAAAAGATTGGGTAGTTTCAAAAAAGGTATATGATCTGATCATTTCAAATTAAAGGGAAAATTCATTTGGTTAAGTGTCATAGGTTTTATATCCCACTTCTCATATGAATGCTCATCTTTTAAATCATAAAACTACATATTTCAAGGTGCAGCACTGAATTACATATGCATGTTTTTACAAGTGTCAATGGCACACCTGCCGGTCGGTTAAGCAGTGATCTTTCTTTCACTCACACTCTTTTTGCCCTCTACTTTGTAATAATTCACTTTAATTATACTATTTTCCCTCCTATTAAAAAAAAATATATATATAATTGCAAGTATTTTTGCAGATTAATTTGAAACATTTGAATTTCTATATTTCATTTTTAAAATACTATTAATAAATCTATTATTTTCTGCTTCTGAGCAAGAAGAATGTATTACTTATAAAACACTAATACTTACATTCATGTTTACTTTAATCTTACATTTATTTCTATTTGAAAGACAGGAAAGTTTTCTTCAATACTATTTTTCTTCTAATAGAGAATGTGTTCATAGATCAGCTGCAGTTTCATGTGTATACTTTTTTTACTACATTAATAGAAAAACATTTATTTTTAATATGCATTTTGTTATGCTGTGCTATTTATAATTCACTGTAATTAAACATTTTACATTTATTAGTTGAATTATGTTGAAATTTTTATGTGAATGAAGATATGAACAGATTTACCTGTGGATATGAATTTGCTAAGTTACAGTATAACTTTGTACAGAATGTTTTGTGGTTCACACATTTAGTGAAACTACTAGCTCTTCACATTACTTTTTCAAAACCAACATGCCATGTGAGCGAATTCAGAAAATATCAAATTGTGAGTGTTCTTTTCAAATTTTACATTCTTGAAACTAATCACTGTCAAAACTAGAATTGTGTTTCATTGACATTGTATTATTATGGCATGTACATTATTTCTGAACTGACATTTTTCATTTGGAAAAGGTTTCTCATGTATTCAGTTTTCCAAGTGTAGAAGAAGTATTTACAAAGAAAAGTACTGAAGGGTACAAGATGCCTGGTCCGAAATAATTTTTCAAAAGCGTAAATTATGTGTGCAGGGCACACAATGATGTATATACTCTTATATCGGTATATTGTTTTGGGTTTCAAATACTGAACTTGTGAAAGAGCATTGAAATAAATTTTAGCAAATTTTGTCCAAAAATAATTTTCTATTGTAGTATTCATTTTTATTGTTGTAACATTTTTTTTCAGAACATGTAATACAAAAGAGCTGAATGATCAATATCGAGTTAAATGGATTAGACACTTTTCCAATTAAAAATACTTTTCTCTTTCTCTTAAAAATCTGTAATATTTTAGGAAGGAAAATGAAAACTAGAAAGTTAATATTTATTTTGGACAGTTTTCTTAAATTGTGTAGAAGTCTGCACCTTTAATAGTTTTCAGGACCACTAAAATACTAAATCAAAGAAAGTAATAGATCTAATCATAATTATCAAAACCAGCAGTAGATAAGCATAACAACAAATGGGTTAGGTGACATGTTGCACCCCAGTCTCTTCAACCAACACTTTTTTAAAAATTGTTGGTTTTGTAGCTGTAGACCAAAGGGTCTACAGCTACAAAGTTCAACGTCATGAATGTTGTCCAAAAACTATTACATTGAATGTTTCAAAGGGTCAAGATTAAGCCATTTTTCAAAAAAGTAAAAATTACATTCAAAATATTGGGCAAATGACTCTTTCCTCATTTTATAAAAAAAGCTTTTCTATAAACAAATGGCCTTTTCAGATTGTCAACATGAGTTTAGAAAATCAAAATTCATGAAAACTCATATTTTCCTTTTGTTTCATCAGTGAGTCAAAATTAATCCGCAGTTGAATTATTTTTGAAATTCTACAAAAGCTTTCAACATTTTAGACACAGTAGCATTGCATGAAGTGAGGTCACACTGTCCATCAAAGAAAAACAATATATAGAATGTTTTATAAAATTTCAAAAGACTATATTCTTCTTCAATTCTAAGTCTATTGTGAGAGAGGAAGGCAGAAGCCCACGTGTTGAGTCAACGCCCTCCCAGTTGTGATACAAGAAACTAGTATTTCAAGACAATGCCTCAAGATAGACAGTTGTGTTTTTGCAGGCTCGATTTTCCATAAGGAAAAGCTGTACATGCATCACAGCCGCTGAACAAGAGTTACCCAAGTAGGAGCATCTTTACAGGCTTAAGGTGGTTAGAGCGAGATACGTGTTATGTTTAACATGCCTTTTTTATTGTTCTAATCGAAAGATGAGAGATTCATCTATGTTCTGGTAACAGTTGAAACTGTTTCATCATCTAGTTTTTGAAAAATGAGACCGTAAAGTTTGTCGTTTTAACATGGGCTCTTATGGCGACCCGACTGAGCCGACCAGAAATTTTAAAATTGTGGGAAAACTAGCTGTTGAAAATGTTTTAAAATACTCTTCCTTAGGTAGCTAGCATCTCGAAGAATCAACATGCGCAATTTGAAGGACATCTACCGTCTCAAATAGAAATACGCAATATTGTAAGCCTAAATCACTCCAAAGAGTGACATTCGTGTGCTTTCTACAGGGACGGCCGGTAACGCCCAACTTGGCAACACTGTGCACGTAGCGCTTCATTTAAATCGAGTGACAAGTCTCTGGCAAGAGTTCTTACGTTCCTCTGGGTCTTCTGGGCCCAATTAAAAGATCCTCACTCCTGGAAAACATTGCCTTTGTAAATAATCAGATATTTAAATTTGATGGATAAAAGCATTTGTGCGTTCTGAATGAAAAACTCAATTCAGTTAATATTCCAAACGATCACGTTTTTTCTTTTATATTATATGAGCTATATAAACAATTTTGTATTCTATGAAAAAGTATGAATGATAGACAGGCCCACGCACAGGATTAGTCCTCAGCGGAATAATGTATATTTTATATTTATATTATTTGTATTTATACAGTCTGCAATAAATAAATAAATCACTCTGTGTGTAAGCTTCCTGTTCTACTGGGAAACAGGAAAGGGCCTGCAGTTTATGATGATGATTCACTGTGATTCAACTTTATGAGCAAATGGGTAATTTTGAGAGTTTACAGAAATATTTATACATTTATTATAGTATTATAGCATTATTTCAGTTTGAGTTCTATAACAGCTTTTTTTTTTTTTTTTTTTTTTCATTTTAGCTCCTGAACAATGATTAATTATTTGAAAATAATTCATATTCTCTTTTTCATTATATGAGATACACAGTGGATACTGGACTCGAAGCAACAAAATTTTGCATATGTCAGCACCTCAATCAGTAGAACTACTGGGGTGAGAATTCAATTCACAAAGGTATTAGAAATTGCTGGTTTTAATTTCAACCATTCAAGGTATAAATGCAGAGCTGAATTTCCCTACTAGCAAAATATGAAAGCTTGGGACTCCTTTCCCTGTGCCTGAATTTTTGAAAATAAATATTCTTAAAAACTTCAAGAAATGTTTTAATCTGAATAATAATCAATCAAATATTTTATTGAACCATAATATTTGAATTTAAAACTAAATTGAATGAAACAATAAGAAACGAAACATGCATTTATAAATGAGAAATTGACAATGGCACTTTCAATTTTTAAGCTATTTGTTAATTTACATTTGTGTTTGTACATGGATTTATCTTATCATAATTAGTGATTTTTAGTTAAAGTTTTTTTTTCTGGAGTACCCTACACAGTATTATGCTTCAAGACCCACTGTATATAAAACCAGCCAAGGGTAAACTAATTGAAATAGTAAGAGGAATTATAAATTCAATCATAGGTAGTATTAGTATGAACAGAAATCCCTTTTCTCTGTAGCACTATTCTGTCAAACCAATTGCACTCCCAATGCGCTCAGACATTGTTTACCGTGTGTTGACTAGCCACCAAACAGTACAGAAACAGTATTCAAAGTGAATGAAAACAAGGACAATTTGAAGCAGCATGAGCTCTGCGCAGGTATACCAATGTCACAGACATTACGGCGTTGCCTAATTTACCAAAGACATTTCGCGATACTCAAGATGATGAGATTTCGGCCATTATTAGTGATCACTGTAAAAAATATGTAGATATATGTCTATAATGTTACTTTTTATAATTTTGATCGTGCTAATGGTTAAATAGTGCTTTTTTATATTCAATCTTATGAAACTAGTCCACGAGAGGTCTTTTTATAATATTGAAACATTTTTATTTTCTATCTATATAACACAATTAATTCGTATAATCAAATAAAACTCTTAGTAGGTTGGTTTGTTTATACCTGTTTCCCTAGGTATCCCTGGTTTGTTTATACATGTTTCACAATACCCACATGTCTCACAAATAATTATTGGTGAATGTAAAATGGACTCTCTATCTACTAGGGAATATCTCGCTCTATCCACCTTAAAGGTAAAGCTGTGTGTACTTTGCAGTCACTTCAAGCCATGGCTTAGAGATATGTCTATTCTTGCTTAGAGGCATTTCAGAACATAATTGGTGTGTGGCTGTGTGTTTTTGTTGTTTGTTTAGCGCATGGTCTAAATGTGCTCAAGAGAGAGTTGGCTGCAAAACAAAAATACATTATTTATTTAATACGAAGAAATGCAATGTATTAAATACACTTTCCTGTTCCCAACAGAGTACCCAATTTTAAAATTAATGAATTGACATTGTAAACAATTATCAGTAAGCTAGTTCGATACATCAATTGTAAAGAGAAAGTTTTACTGCTAAAGTTCTAACAAATATCTTTTAAAACCATGACAAGAGCATACTGAAGTATTCATCAGAACCCTTTTCAGAAGTCAAAATTCGTTAAATTCAATCAGTTATATGCATTAAATGGTTTCTTAATCATTAGCATAATTGATAATAATATTAATATAATAAGCAGCACTATGTCATGTGTATGAAAAGTACACTTGGATATTACCACTTAAAAAATTTCTGGTCATGGTGCAGCTATCCATCCATATGACATGACCATTTAATGCTATGCTGCGTCATAGGCTAAAATGCTTTCAAAAATACCTTCTTATGGAATTCATGGCATTTCCCTAGAATGGATATTTTTGAATTTTAAACATCGATTGCAAAGCAAAAAAATGAAGTTCTGGCATGAAAGAACATTATGTAGGTACTCATCTTTCTGATCAATTCCAATGGAGTATGGGGTCATGTAGGGCCAGCCCTCATCTCCACGTAAATATATGCCCTCGTCTCTTTGAAACTGAAAAACTATTCACTTTGCTAATGATGCAAATATGTGCAAAAAAGGAAGAATACATTCTACTCTTTCAGATATTTTTTTAATTGGTTTCAAACTAACAAATGAATGGCAAGCAGGGGTAAAACTCAATTCAATTTTAGACCATTGTGGAAAACTGACTAAGCAAATGGCTGACATTCATGCTACATATTTGGGTCTCTCAATTGAATCAAACTTGAAATGGAATACTCATAGAAATGAATTGAATGTTTGATTAAGTTCATTATGTTGTACATTCACAGTTTTTTTCTGTGTGAAATGAGATATCCTTGAGAAACACTTCCTACAGAACCCAGACTTAGATTACAAAAAATAAATTTATGCATAATAAACAAATGCCTTCTGCGTGTTTGTTAACAAATGAGTTACATTTTCACAACTGACTTATAGGTGGGAACATATTTTCATGTGATGCATGTATCTGTAATTACGTGTTGGAGGAGCCACATTCATCAAGGGACAATATGAACAGATCACTACAATAATGTCACATAGTGTAATACATTTCCATTATTTTACAACAAATTGCCAGATGACATTCAACAATGAAAATCAATACATAACTTAAAATGCCAAGTAAAAACTTGTCTGCTGCATAACTTTTCAAGTAATTAGTGGACATATTGATCACAAAAAGAAAATAAATTTTATATTAATTGTAATATAACTTCATTGGTTACTATTTGTATTGAAAAATTCAAATAATAATTTTCTACAGACTGGCTGTTGTATGTTTTAAAACTGGTATTAACAATGGAATAGTAATATTTCCGATGTGTACAATGAATAACTGGCAAACAACAATATGTATGTCATCAACTAATGTAAGAATTGTCACTAAGATATTAAGAATCCCCAGAGGCATCTTTCAGATTGATAGTCTCAGTCCTTACTGGTTTTGTCTTGCCATGAATCCCCTTTCCATTTTGTTGGAAAACATGGGAGTAGGATATGAACTGAAAAGCGTAGGGAAATATAATGTAAGTCATCTACAGTGAAGTTGACAAACCCACTTTTTCAAAATATCAAATGTCATACACCAAATGTTTTCCAGGTTTGCCCAATCTTTAAAAAGTTTTGTCCAAGTCGCACAACGCCAGAAATCGCAAATCAATTTTTCGACTTAAAAGTGACTTTTGCACATTTTGAACACACCATCGGTTAGCCAAGTTTTGCCTTATTTGTAAAACATTTTGCCAAAGTAAACCTCAGAAATCGCAAATAAAATTTTGCACTTAAAAGTGACTTGCACACCCACTTGCTAATTTTGAAATTTTAAACACACCTCGTCTAGTCAAGTTTTGCCCAAGTCAAAGCCAGAAATCACAAATCAAAATTTTTGACATAAATGTACTGTAGCTCTTCCAGAAGGCAATTTGCAAATTCGATCATGCCATTGTTTTGCCCACGATGAGCCCAAGTTTATAGAGCCATAAAAAAGTTTTGCCCAAGTCACACAATGCCAGAAATCATAAATGAAATTTTGGACTTAAATCAACCCAAGGCAATTTTGTACATGCCATCATTTTTCCATAAGTTGTGAAAGTTATTTCGAGTTAATAATCCAATTTATGAAAGCTATTTAAAATTTTTGCGTAAGTCACAACATTGAAAATCAAAATCTTGGACTAAACTTAATTTGGGCTCCTCAAGTGGCAATTTCAAAATTTGTTATATGCCATCATTTTACCCCAAGCCTAAGTTCACAGAGCCATTAAAAATTTTGGCCAAGTAGGTGCATATTATAAGTTAAAAGGTTTCCACTTCGGGAAACTAGAGAATATATAGGGCTGCAACTTGTATTTAGCCCTTTATATGATCTGTATTACACGATATATTTAAAAATAAAATTTAAAAAAAGGGAAAAAGTAATAATTCTATTCCTTTATTTGTGCGAAGTACTTCTGAAAAATTGATTGATTTCCATTCAAAACCCTTTTACTGTCTAGTACACGTATCTGTACGTGTACATATGGATAATATTTTCTCAAAAACTGTTCCAAATTTTTTCTTTAAATTTCTTGTAAGAATAGACTAAACTACACTTATGAAGGTGGCACAGGTCCGCTTTTCATGGTAAACACCGAATTTTTTAAAATTCCAAAAGTGAATTATTTCTAGCGCCTTCCTGCAACTACACAATTAAAAATGGAGATTTTTTCTGCAAATAAAATTTGTTGCTCATAATTGGTCAATTTTAATAAATTACAAAAACAATATTTTCTCAAAAAATGGCTCCAAATTTTTTCTTTAAATTTTTGGTAGGGATAGTACCAAATGCGTCCTATCCGATGACACAAACACCTTATTGCTCTATTTTGTTTTTTCAAAAAATACAAAAATGTAGTTTTTTTGACTCTTCTCTCACATTGTTAATATTTACATTACCAACAATATGTTCACTTTAGGGTATTTATGAGTACGTATGATTAAAATAACATCAAATAAAGTTTCTGTAAATTGATTTTCTGCGAAAATGAGTTCAATTTTCCGCATTTTGAGAAACGCCCAAATTCCATTTTCTTAAAAATGGTTTCAAATTTTTTCTTCAATCTTTCCCAATAAATAGTGCTAAATGCACTGTTCTGTCGCTCTTCATTTGACCCAGGTATTAAACATCCGGCTAACATGGCATCAAGTTAGTACTGCAAAGACAAGAAAACCAATAAATTACAGAGATCATTAAAAAAATAATGACATAAAGTTCAATTTTGGTGTATTCTCTTGTTTTTTCAAAAATTACTCATGTATTTTTTTTTTTTTTTATCTCTCACGCCGTTAATATGCACATTTCCAGTTATATGTATACATTTTAGCATTTGTAAGCGAAAGTGATTTAAATTGCTTCAAATGAAGATTTTCCATAACTCCAAAGATTCTTTAAAAAGAGCTTCAAACTTCGCATTTACAGTAACGCTTAAACGCCATTTTCTTAAAAACGGCTCTATATTTTTCAATGAAAATTACTATTTAAGATGTGGTTTTACTCTTTAAAACTCTTAAAGTAATATTTAGGTTCTACTATTAGAAAACCGTAAAGCTGAGAATGTTTTTAAAAACGCGTACTTTGGGGCGGCGATAGATGGCAGATTGCAAGGGAATGTGACAACACCATAAAGCCAGTCCACACCGAGGAAATTAGAACACTTAACTACGAGCAAGTCTGTGCCATTCTGCTGCACCACTAGTTTCACTTTAATTACGATTTCTAAGAAAAAAAATGTATCCCGGGGGCACTTTTGGCAATCTTCTTCCGCTACTCTGTTTTCTAACGTTACAGGAAAAACAATTTCCATGTTAAAATATGCTCGTATGAAAAAAAACTAGTGCTTCTAGGATTTCATTTGACGATCTGTTGGAGAACGGAAGTGTAGCGCGAGAATTTTGGAAAAAGTGGGCGAAAGTAGTGTGAGGAGAGGGGCGAAGCGAGGGCGGGGACGGGACCAAGAGCGCTGTAGAGAGCGAGGGTGTATGTGGGACAAAAGGACCGTAAAGTAAGCATAGCAAAGTATTAAAAAACTATTGAAATTAAACTCAAAATTTGTCGCTCTTCATTTGACCCAGGTATCAAACATCCGGCTAACATGGCATCAAGTTAGTACTGCAAAGACAAGCAAACCAAGAAATTACAGAGATCATTAAAAAAATAATTACATGGAAATTGTCGTTTTTTGTTGCTCAATATTTCCCCAGAAAGTAATTTTGTTGCTCTTCAACTAATACCGAAAAAGTGAAATTTCGACAAATTCATATCTGGAAAACTCGGTTACAAGAAAATATAAGAACCAAAGATAAATAAAAAAAACATTGAAAATGGTCGCTTATTTGTTGCTAAATAGTTCTCATAAAATAAATCGTGTTGCTCTTTTAATTATACCAGAGATGCAATTTTCCGCAAACGTGGAGGTAAGTTAGCACTGCAATGCCAAGACAACCAAGATTATAGAGATAAATAAAAAAATAATTACATGGGAATTTGTCGCGTTTTTGTTGCTCAAGGTTTCCCAAAAAATAAATTTTGATGCTCTTCAACTATCACCGGATATGCGAAATTACTTTACTTGATATTATGAAGACCCACATAGCCAGAAATTTTAAAGAAAAAGAATATGTCTACAAGGCATTTATCTTATGTTATTTAACACTATCCGTTAAAAAATTTAAACAAACAATTTCGGGGCGTTTTCTGAGAATGTTTCATTTCTTAAAATGCCTAATTTCGAACAGATTTACACAAAAAACTTTTGAGTTTTCAGAATCTGTAAGAAATCATTTGAAACACGTGCTCTCACAAATGCAATAATGTAAAGAGCCGGTAATGTAAATACTAACGACGTGAGAGAGGTGTCAAAAAACTGCAATTTGTTAAGTTTTGAAAAAAGCATACGAATACAGCAATATGGTGTTTTGAGAATATTTGGTTTTTGATGTTTTTTATATTGCACATATATCACCCAATATTGCACGAAGACTACGAGAATTTTCAAAAAAATATGCCTGGCGCTATTGAAAGTGCTAATTATGGAGAACATATTTCTTGTAAAGAAAAAAATCTTTACCGTACTGTAGTTGTGAGGAGATAAATAAAAAAATCTAACGTTCGTAATTTTCAAAACTTCAGCGGTAACAGTGAATATTGGTCATATGTCATCTTTATCAGTGTATTTCACTAATTTTTTCAACAAAAAAAGTCAAAATTTGTAGAAGTTTTTAAGAAAAATGTAAAATGTCCCAGGGACTTCATGTAAAGTACCTCCAAATTTTACAGATTGTTTCTCAAGCAAAAGTTCGAGTTGAGCCAGATCGACTAGGGAAAATTTTATTTTGTAAACGAATTGTTTAGACGCTAAGGTTGTTCATAGATAGACGACAGACGAACGTGTTATATTTCTAAGTGAGAACAGATAAATAAACAAATTTTAATAAATAAATAAAGGTACGGTCGCCAGCCGCAAATGAACGCGACATTTTATTATTTTCTGTTCTGAATCCCAAATATAACAAAGGAAAGGAAAAGGAAATTTTTTACTTTCTAATGACACGTGTGCCAGAGGAAAAGTTTTGGACTAACATATGTGACATGCTAAAAATGACGGATATTTTATTTAGGCAAATAAAGGTCAAAATGTTGTAGATATTGCAAAAGACGTGGGTTTCTATGGTGCATGTACGCAGATGACACCATAGCAACGCGAAAAAACAATAAGAGAGAAAAACGCGAGCTTTAAAGGGTGGACCAGATTGGGAATTAGGGCATTCCGACTCGTGTCGGGGTGGTGAGCGGATCGCTTGTGCGGTTTTTCTTGAGGTTAATTATCAAATCGGGACTTGTGATATTTCGTGAGAGTGAACATTAACTTAGAATATTTCCGCATTAGGTGTCAACGGAACTTGTAAAATTTACGTGTTGTACCATTGCAAATGGATTTATTTTCATGAGTGAACTGGAAAGTGAACTTAAAATATTTTCACGGTGGAGTTACAAGATTTCACTTAGAAATTTTACCAGTGAATTGGTGAATTGCCATGTTATTCCGACCTGGGAAAGTAATCGGTTTGAAATAGGTGCCCGCCTGAGGCGCAAGATAAAGAGTATAGGCAGTGTTTGTGAAGTGGTTCGAGGAAGTTTCGTCTTGGTCGTTGATCATCGTGGACTTCGACATGAAGGAAGACGTCTACTCTACGTGGCAGCATCAAGCGACGTGCGCGCGAAGAGGCAAGAAAGGATAAAAGGTTCTATAACGCTGTTATTGCAATAACGAGAAAAATGATCATGACCTAACGATGAATTGTGATAATCAATGATTACTTTTCTGATACAACCTGAATATTCTCCTTCTTACACACTATGCTTTACCTCAGAACCATACACAATTTTACATATTCAATGTACGTTTATATACACACCCCTTGCCCTCAATTTGCAACAGCCATTTTTAATACTTTGTCCCCCAAAATACAATATTAATCCTCCTGATTCACTCTGCTAATCACCACGCCCTCAAAATTACACAATTTTCAATAATTTCAGTGCCGGCCGTGACTAACATTATTGGCACTATCAATATTATATTTACAATATTAATCGGAACATAACCTTGGGCAACGATATTAACAACTACCAAAAACCTTTGTAAACTTGGAAATAAAAAAAGACATTTTAAATAAATCAATAACACTCTTAAACTATGTGTTTACAATTTTATACAATTGCACCGCTTTTTGTACATTTTGGCTCCATTGTCGTGGTGGCCTCTTGCACTCGCCTAGGTCACTCCAGGCTAGTACACACGACTCAGTGAATCCACCTTTTACCTGCTCTGTCACCCTTTTATAAGAGATGGTGATGTTGCGGATGTCGAACCGTTCCACGAATTCGGCCGTCAACGCCCTCGTAAAGCCTGTTGTTATTTCTGTTGGCATTTCCCGCGAAAACCCTACGCTGTGAATTAATTTTGAAGGTGCTTTGATGACCGTTGCTGACGATAAATCCCTTAAGGCTTAACTTCTGGAATTTTGGATTCCCCCTGACTTTGACGAAGGGTTCACACGCCTCAATTTTTCCCTTGTCAAATACTTCTGGAACAACGGGAACGAGTTTCAACGGTGATTTATTTTTTCGTCCAGCCCGACCTATCTGGCAGCTGTCGCAATTGCGTACGTAAGTGTCCATGTCTTTAGAACAATTCTGCCAGTAACAGTACTTAGCCATGGAGTCCTTACTCTTTGTTACTCCGAGATGCGCATTCGCCATTTCGTGACAGACCTTCAGCACCGTACTACGGTAGATCTCTGGCATTACAATCCTTTCGCCGCTGGATAAATAAAAGCCTGCGAGGTAAAAGTTTGGAATTTGGAAAATGCTAAGTCCATTATGAGATAATCAATGTTCTGTAAAGCAAAGAATATCCATTTGATTTAAATCGCTCTGTAGAGCAGCCTCGATAAACTCAGTTTTATTTGAAAGGGATTGAACATTATGGTGCAGAATGTTTATTTTTTGCAAGTACCTACACGAATGTTTTTCTGCTGCATCTGACTGTAGTTGCTATATGTCTACTCCATTTTTACCTCGAGTGCGTGGTCGAAGGTTGTGGTGTGTCCCAGCAGTGAAAGATTGTGAGGAAAATGGGGCATCAGGTGTAGATGAATTGGTAGTGGGAATGGGAGAAACGGGAGTAGGTTCAGAGGAAGAGGCAACAGGATTCGAAATAAGGGTGGGGGGTGGAGAACATAAGGAAGGTGAAAGGGATGGATTTTGTAACTGAAATGATTGTTTTTATTTTAAATATACTTTATTTCATTATCTGACTCATTTCATTGTCACTGATTCACAGTTGATGTGTGAGAGTACTTAGTTTTACTGATTACTTATATTACGTCCTTTTACATACAAGTACTTTTTGGTGGTGTATTTCAATGAGATTTTAACTTTTGTATGTGAATATAACATTGATTTTTAATTTTTAAATAACCAATTTTTTTATACCTTAAGATTGTTTTTAAATTTTTTTTAAAATTCTTGAGTCATGTGTTGGATATAAATTTTTTTTAAAATAATCACTTGTATTTATTAATTTCATTAGATTACTTTTACATTGTTATATTTAATATATAATAATATTGTTTTTTTTTTAATAAAAAAAAAAAAATTTTTAAAAATTTTTTTTTTATTATGGTCAATAAAAAAAAAACGTCAAACATATTTAATACTTAATTTAATATTTGACTAGCATTTTTATGTATATTTTTGGTTATAATATTTTTACTTTACTCATAATATTTTACTAGCTGCACAACAGTGAAGTTTTTAATTCTTCTAGGTCTTTAAAAAAGTTGGTTTATTTCTTTAGGCTTTATAATATTGCCAACGATTCAACAATGTCTAATTGACCTTATCAGGGCTCCAACCAGACCTTTATTTTGTCGATTACTTACATCAACTCAAGTTAGTTAAAACTACAGTGATTAAAAAAAACGACTAAACTGTCATTACAAGTATTTAAGATATAAGGAAGACAATTTGGAAAAGGGGATTGTTTGAAACTGAATGTTTTAAAGGAGAATGAATATAGATTTTTCTTGTCAACAATGTCATGAGGTCAACAAACTGATGTTTACTGATGAGGACCTACAAAAATCCATCAACATTTGAAGGCAGGATCAAATAGTAATGGAACAAATGTTCTAAAGAGAATGTATACCCTCCATAATAATTAAATATCTACACATGTCCAAAGAGTCGTCATTCACATTACTGATCTAAAACTAGCAGATGTTACAAAAAATGTCCAAAATTCAAACCTTGATTTACAAATAATGTATAATTTTAAAAAAAGACTCAATATGCCTGTAACAAGTAATGTACTTCCGGGTCAATGACCCCCATCTCGATCGGGTTTTTGTCCAGTTTCCCTGATCCATTGAGCAAATGCTGAGATGGCCCCTTGATTTACTTCTGGACGTAAATGTAGCTTCACTATGCGCACGTTTTGTTGAACTTTCTTTTTGCTTGTAGTGGTGGTAGAGCTTAGGGTGAGTTTCTATTTTGTTAACAATACAGAAAAATGAAATCTGTTTGTTCCTTTACCGTTAAAAATAAATTTTCTATAATTTGGCAACGAAAATATCTAGTTTTTGAAATGTTAATCCCTCGATTTTTAAAGTTTGTTGTTGTTGTTGTTATTATTATTATTATTCATCTTTCAACTATTAATAGTTAAATTGTTGGGAAGGGACTCTAAAACTCAAGAAAGCGTGCGCAGATGATTTTCTCCCCCATACGTCACATGCAGTTTTTGACTGTTTTTTGACTAAATAAAGATAAATATAAACAAATAACTTTCCACCGTGAAAGAACAGTATGTCACATGAACAAATACTTGCTGCTATACGCCTGTAGGATGTTAATTTCACATAGGCAATGTTTTGCCATATAGCGCGGCACAATTCCAACAATACAATTTCAACAAAACTTGTAACTCGATACCACAGATGTCTAACGTACTACGATAGAGTCAAGTCTTTTCCAACATACCGTGGATTATGACACGCTTATGGTCATCAAGCGATCTTTAGCAAAGTACTTGAAGGACCTTTACGAACAAAGTATTGACATAATTTCAATATCGGAGTCAGCTCTCGTCCAGTTCGTGATTTCATTTTCATTTGCCAGTCAGCTGGGCGGGTAGCGGCGCCTCCCGTCTGGCGCCCACCGCTCACCCCGTGACGTCTATGGTCGGCCGCCCTGCCTGCATGTTGGCTGCGGGCACGCCTGGCAGTTCACAATTAATTACTCGGAAGTTTAAAGAGCAATTTATTTAATTTTTGCGTAATTAATTAGCAATTAAATCGATCTACAAGATGGCATATGTGGTTTTGTGGTAACTAATTGTGGTAGATCCAGCATAATCTTCCGCTAGCCCACCATTAATTACGCAAAAAATTTGAAGAGCAAAAAAATTAATTTTTGCGTAATTAATTAGCAGTTAAATAGTTCTAAATGGTGATATATATGGTTTTGTGGTAACCGATATTGGTAGTGCTAGCGTAAAGCCTGTTTTACACGGTCATTTTTTCATCATTTTTCTGTACAGAAACTGGATGGAAAAAGGACGTTCGGTTCTATGCGTACCGAAACTGGATGAACGTGATTCCAACGTTTTACACGGTCATTTCTGGTCTGTACGTAACATAGACATATAGTACTATATACTACTATAGTACTATAGTACATATAGTACTATATGTCTATGGTACGTAATCGTGATGAAAATACTTCCTCCAAACGCCGCAAAAAGCGCTGGAAGTTTAACAGTTGAACATCGGATGTAGAAATTGCGGGAAGAATGATCAGATAGTTACGAATTCGCAGAGTAAGGAGTAGAAAGATGTGTGAGATATTGTGGTTTTATTTGCGAGAGGGATCACTGAACGCAAAGACTCAATATCACAAACAACACGTGCCCACGCTACGCACCATATAAATATACTTCCTGCCGGAGAACTCACGCAATCGAAGAAAGTTCCATAAAGAGACACCAGGGACGCTGTAGTCAAACTTGAAATCTGTACGGAAAAATGAAGCATGCTTCATTTTTTCGTACAAATTACATCCAGTCTGCTCCGTATCGACGGGAAATGATGAAAAAATGACCGTGTAAAACAGGCTTAAGAGAGGTGATTTTTTTTATTAGATAATGAGTTGAAAATATTCGAATTTCCTGAATTGGATTTATTAGTATTTCCCGATTTGGCTCATTTAAATTGTAAGACTTTAGTAAAGTGAGCACAAACATTAGACCGTGCATTCGCTGTGACCTTCTGCATTACAATTTGCACATTTTGGTATGAAATTACTCGCCACTTTACACTCTTTGGTATAATGATTTCCTGTGCATACGGCACATAAAATATTGCGTGTACAGTAGTTCTTTATATGATAATAACCCTGACACCGCGCACATTGGATGGTACCCGGTTGACGTTTTCGGTCTTCCACACGCACGACTGCATGGCAAAGTCGGTTTAGTTTATAAATGTCTTTCCAATTGTTTTCTTTAATTAATACTACTGCAACCACAGGAATTGGCAGTTCTTTTTTTGTTGTGAAGTCTTGTCACTTGAACTACGGGATAATTTTGTTTTAGTTCATCTAGAATATCACCTTCACTTATTGATTGATGGATATCTTTTACAACTATGAGCAGTTTTTTAGATGTAGGATCTGAGTATGTGTGGTGTTGTTTTCCATTTTCATTTAAGAATTTAATCAAGAGTCTGTAATCTTCACTTGAATGAGTTTATACTTTTACTCCGTTGTATTTAAGTTCAGTGAAAAAAATTTCCTTTTGCACTGATTTCAGAATACCGTAAAAATCATTTCCGTTACATCATAGACATATTGGCGGAACTTTAATAGGTGATTCTGTTTCATTGAGATCAGTTAACCTTTGGAATCGGTTTTTTACTGGCACTGCGTAAACGTGTTCATTTGCCCCCTTTTTTTTTGGCAGGAATAGATTTTTCGTTATATTCAAGTGATCTCTTTGAAGTTTGTCCATTTAATTGTTCATTAGTTGATTTCAATATTTTCTACATTAGGCGATGAAAACACGTGCAAAGAGGGGACGATACACCTTGCGGCATTGCTTCGTTACCTTGTGCTTGTATCCCACTTCCTTCTGACACTTCATGCGTGGACGATAGGATTTAGGGTTGAGATTGGTGTGGGTAAGGCTGATGAAAACTCACGTCATATGGGAAAGACGTGCTGGAAAGCTGGGACGAATCCATGTTTTCTTCAGGTAAGTAGACCGTGACGCCATTGGCGACACGGATGGTCTCACCGATAAGCTGTGTTGTTGAATAAATTTTGTTACCCCCTGGGGCGATAACACGGGGGCACCGATTTCATCTCTATTATCTGAAGTAATTGTATTGTTACTTAATATTCGATGTACTAATACGCTGACTAAAATATCAACTGGCACATCAAAGCTCGTAAAACACTACACTCACCTAGACGGTGGGTCTCGGCACTGCGGAGCATGTCCGAACGCGACTGCGGCTGGGCGAAGAATGGACTTTTTTTTTTCTTTCTTGGGAAGAGGGTGTTGCACATGGCAACGTGTTTGTTTATGACATTTGATTTACAAGCGATGTTGTGGGGTGTACTTTGTTATCAAGTGTTGCAGATCACGATGGTGAAATGGAGCTCCAGGTAGCGCCAACGTTGTTCGACAGGATAAAAACTAGTGGAGCTACAGAATTGCACAGACTTTCTCGTAGTAAACTTTTCTTATTCCTTTGTGTGGGCTACCTTTACGGTCTTGCCTCCATCCTCACGGCAGCTTCTATCTACCGCCGCCCAATTATTATTATTATTATTATTATTATTATTATTATTATTATTATTTTATTATTATTATTTTCTCAATTTTTCGGTATCATAATGCTAGATTTCAAATATTACTTTTAAAATATTAAAGAAGAGTAAAACCTTGTCCTATCTGGAAATTTTCGTTTAAAATTTTTGAGCCTTTTAGGAAAAAATCGTTTAAGCTATACTGCAAATGCGAAATTTCAAACTCTCTTTCATAGAAATCTTTTATATTTTCGAAAAAATTAATTTGAAGAACTTTCACTAACAACTGCAATAATGTATACATATTGCTAGAACTGTCCATATTAACGGCGTGAGAGATATTTCAAAAGAAAATATTTTGTGTAATTAGAAAAAATAAAAAAATACAGCAAAAATAATTCTGTCATATACCGAGTCCAATACGTACTATGCGTACTAAAAATTTGAAGAAAAAAATTGGAGCCGTTTTTGAGAAAATGGCGATTGAGCGTCGCTGAAAATGCGGAGTTTTGAGCCAGTTTTCACAGAAAACTATTGATTTTCCGAGAAACTTTTAAAGCACATGTACTCGTAAATGGAATAATGTGAACAAATTGCCACTTATGTAAATATTAACAACGTGAAAGGCCAGTCAAAAAATTACATTTTTGTAATTTTTGCAAAATCATAGAGCAAAATGTCTTCATGTCATCTCATAAACTACACTTAGTACTATCCTTATCAAAAATTAAAAGAAAAAAAAATGGAGCCGTTTTCAACAAAATTTTGTTTTTGTTCTTTTTAAAAATTGAACATATTGCACGCCATATTGTGCGAAACCTACCAAAAAATTTAAAATATGTTTACATGAACTTAATGAAAGACCTAAATATGGACAAAAAATTTTAATTGAAGGAAAATCTCTATCTTTAATTTTGTAGGTGCAGAGGGACACCGGAAAAAATCAAACTTTTGAAATTTTCGAAAATTCAGAGTTAACCAAAAACATTTGGAGCCATTTCTGAGAAACTTTTATAAATTTCCTATGGGCATCATGTTTTTCAAAATCGCAGAGCATCGGCTCAGGTCAGTTCGACAGGGGTTTATTCAGTTTGAAAAATATTATAGGCGCGCTAATTTTGTTCATAGACACCAGACAGACACCTCGGACGTTTTGAAAATCGTCGAAAATTTGCCGTTTTTTCGCGCATCATTACATAAGTCTCTCTATACTACCTAAATTACTCCGTATATACTACGTACGTATACGAGAAAGCAACTAGAGGTTCTACAGAATGACATAGACTTACTCGTACCAATTATTTCTAATTTCCTTGGAGTGGTCTGGCTTTAAGGTCTTGCTCCATCTCTGACCAGCTTTCATCTATCGTCGGCAGAGTACATTTTTTGACATTTTCTCAACTGTTTGCTTTCCTAATAGCACAACCGAAATATTACTTCAATAATATTAAAGAAGAGTAAAACCTCGTTCTAAGTGGAAATTTTCATTGGAAAATATGAAGCCGTTTTTAAGAAAATGGCGTTTAAACATTACTGTAAATGCAACATTTGAAGCTCTTTTAAACAGGAATTATCGAGTTTTCGAAAAACTTAACTTGAAGTCATTTGAGGTACATCCACTCACAAATGTAATCTATACAAATCAATGAATGTGTGCGAATTAACGGCATGAGAGATATTTTAAAAATGGTACATTTGTGTAATTTTTGAAAAACAAAAGAATACGCCAATATAATTTTTACGTCACATTAAACAGTGCAATTAGCACTATCCTTTGAAAGAATTTGAAGAAAACATTTTGAGTCATTTTTGAGAAACTAGCATTTGAGCGTTTTTAAAAATGTGGAATTTTGAGATCATTTTAACAGAAAACTGTTAAACTGAAACTGAAAACTCGTTCTCTACGTAGTATAGAGAAAGTTATGTAATGCTGCGGAAAATCGATTTCGAGATTTCAACGGATATACGCGTTTTGGGGTCCCCTGATACCGAAAAAGTGTTTTTTCGAAACGTCTGCCCGTCCGTCCGAATTTTCGAAAATTGCAAAAGTTTACCTTTTTTAGGCGCCTTCCTACAAGTACAAAATTGAAGAAAGATTTGTGAATGAAATGAAATTTATTGTGCACAAATAGTTGTTCATTCAATAAGGGCATGCAAATTTGTTTGAAAATTTTAGTAGTTTTCGTTTTTGATAGGGTTAGTGCCTATACCATGATATACATGCATTATTGCTAAATTTTTTGGTTTTTCAAACATTTCAAAAATGATTTTTTTGTCTTCTTTCTTGCGTCGGCAATATTTACATTAAAGGCAATTTCTTCACATTATTGTATATATGAGTACATGTGCTTTAAATAATGTCAAATAGAGTTTCTCGAAAACACAACAGTTTTCTGTAAAAATAAGCTCAAATTTACGGATTTTTCTCAAACGCTCAAACGCCATTTCCTCAAAAATGTCTTCATACTTTTTCTTCAAAATTTTCCAGTAGATATGGCTAATTGCACTGTTTAATATGACGTAAAGTTCATTTTGGTGTATTCTTTTGTTTTTTCAAAAATTATACAAATGTAATTTTCTTTCAATATCTCTCATGTCGTTCGCATTTACAGTAACGCTGAAGCGCCGCTTTCTTAAAAAGGTTTCAAAGTTTTCAATGAAAATGACTATTTAGAATGAGAGTTTACTCTTCTTTAATATTCTTAAAATAATATTGCGGTTCTACCATAAGGAAACCGAAAAGTTGAGAAAATGTCAAATAACTGTAATTTGAGCGACAATAGATGGCGTCTGTCCAGAGAATGGAGCAAACCCTAAAGCCAGTGCACACAAAGTAAATTAGACAAATTTGCTACCAGAATGTCTCTGCCATTCTGTAGCACCTCTAGTTACTTTCTCGTATACATACGTATATACGGAGTAAGTTTTTTCCCCATTTTCTGGCCATCTGCCATCTATCGACGCCGAAAGTACAGTTTTTGACATTCTGGGATCCGCATACCGAAAAAGTAGTTGTTTTTTTTTCAAAATGTCTGTCCGTCCGTCTGTGTACACTACTAGCGCCTAAACCACACGCACGATCTTTTCCCATTTGAAGAAACCCCTGTCCAGCTGGCTCTAGTTGAAGTTTTGAAATTTTGAAAAACATTCTTTAAAATTTGGCATTACTTTACATGAAGCCCTCCCGACAAAATTTTAAAATGTTCTCAAATACTGCACCAAGATTTTTGTTTCAATTTCTTGTAGGAATATAGTAAAATACTCTTATAAAGGTGGCATAGGTCCGACGTACACGGTTAACTCTGAATTTTTGAAAATTGCAAAAGTTTGAATATTTTCGGCGTCTTCCTAAACTATAAAATAGAAGATATAGATTTTTCCTTCACATGAAATTTGTAGACCATAAATAGTATTTCATTTAGCTCATGAACATTTTTTTGTAAATTTGAACGCCCGTGGTTATTATCTACACTGGTTGTCCAAAAAGTAGATTGATTACCGTGGGCATGACCCAGCTGCTTTAACGATTAAGAAGTACCCATTCTCGTCCCAGAATGCTGTGTTGTTGATTAACACCTGGACCTTATTGTAGATGGTGGCACACGCATTTCCCCTCCTGTTCTGTATTCCTCCTTGAAAATGACATTTACTAATATTACTGACAATATATCATGTTATTAAGAAGATCGTCTCAGAGGCTCAATGTGATGTACCAAAATACAAAGAATTATTTTCAAAATTGGATGGATTCGAGTCGGACCAAATTGATTTTTACTTTCTTGTGTACGTATTTCTACATGGCGTAATATATGCAGTGTAGAGAAAGTTATGTAATGCTTCTGGGAAAAAAAAACGGCAGAATTTCGACCGAAAAAAATTCATTGCCGGGCCCTGATAACAAAGAAATGGATAAATCCATTTGCTAAATTAAGGGGAAAAAATTCTCTAACACGTGGTGCAGCCAAAACACTTGTGTTGATGGTCAAGATCCCCAGAAGTTAAATTGTAGCGAAAGCATCCGTCCGTGCGTCTCTCTGTCCGCCTATGAACACTACTAGCGCCTAAATCTTATGAAAGATTTTTCCTGCCTGTCCATCTGGCTCTATTTGAAGTTTTGAAATTTTGAAAATATTCTTTAAAATTTGGGGATACTTTACATGATGCACGTGGAGCATTTTCAAAATTTTCTAAAAAACAGCTCCATTTTTTCTTTAAATATCCTGTAAGGAAAATACACTTATAATAGTGGCATAGGTCCGCTTTCCTCTGTTAACTGAATTTTCGATCACTTTTTTTCTTTTTTATTTTTATTTTTATTTATTTTACGTCAAAAAAACAGTTAAAAACTGCGTATGACGTGCTATGGGGAAAAGTGAATTGTGTGCACATTTTCAAAATTCTGTGATCCCTACACTAAGTCATATACTACTTAAATTTTGAATTTTGAAAGGAGAAAACAAAAACTCCCATGTAATAAAATCTATTTTCAAGGATAAACAAGCAATAAATTTTGAATTTGAAAGGAGAAAAAACAACAAACTCCCATGTAATAAAATCTATTTTCAACGATAAACAAGCAATAAATTTTGACAATTTTGAAAGGCAAAAAAACAAAAAACTCCCATGTAATAAAATCTATTTTCAAAGATAAATAAGCAATAAATTTTGACTCTTATTACTTCCTGCCGCGACAACATGGAAACGATAATTTGAATAATTGTATTTCCCACTGAATTCTAGAAGACGTACACAGAAAATGAAGTTACATTTATGTCCAGAAGCAAAACAAGGGGCCATCTCAGCATGTGCTCAATGGATCAGGGAAACTGGACGAAAAACCTGATCGAGATGGGGTCATTGACCGGAAGCTGTAGTACAATAGTTGTTACAGGTTGTTTATACTCATTTATACAGTCCAAATGGTAAATAATGCATTATGTATCATTGGTAAAATTAATGTTCCTTTTCTTGTGATGCTCAGTATAGTCTCTAATTGTATAGAAACAGTTATGCAGCAGAAACGATTTCACTTGGGATTTAAACTTTTCTATTGAATTTAATCGTTTAATGTCATCTGGCAAAGTGTTGAAAAATAATGTACATGTATTGTATGTGAATTTTTTGTAATGAGCTGTTGATACTGTCACCTGATGAATATGATTTTTACGTCGTGTGTTATAGTAATAGACTTCGGCATTTTCTGAAAATATATTCCCGCCCTTGAGCAAGTCATTTTTACAAAACCACTGATTCGTAAATAAAAGACACGGTAATGGTAGAATTCCCTAGATTAATGAAGAGAGGCTACATGAATCACGTGGGGGGGATTTGGTTATTATTCGTACAATTGGTTTTTGTAATCTAAAAGTCTGGGAGCTATAAGATGTATTTCCCCAGAATATTATGCCATATCTCAGGCGGTAATGAACATTCGCGAAATATACACAACGAGCAGTATGAAGGCTGACTGAATTTGAAAGAATTCTGAACGCGTAGCATAATGAACTTAATTTTGTGTTCAATTCAGTTAAATGGACGTTCCATTTAAGGTTTGACTGAATTGAGAGACCTAAAAATTTTGTTGCCTTAACATCAGTCAATGGTACACTGTTCATTTTCAATGGAGCAGAGAATTGTTTATTTGAAATGGAAAACTGCATTAAAACCGTTTTCTTTTCGTTTACTATTAATTTGTTATTCGGAACCAATTTGAAAATCTGATATTGTACTATTTACGGTTTCTTTATTGCAAAGGATGTTCGTATCATCCGCAAAGAGAACTGTTCTTCCGTTTCGAATCGTCGAGGGCATATCGTTTACGTAAAGTAGGAACAGAATAGGGCCTAAAATCGATCCTTGAGGAACTCCATGCAACGGCAAAGAGTCGGAAAGGTGCGTACGTAATGTTCCATCATTCCAGTAAGGTATTTCAACTCTCTGAGATCGTTGTTTAAGGTACGAACATAACCAATCTAGAGCAATACCACGAATTCCATATGAAGGTAATTTGGAAAGTAAATGTCATGATCAATGACGTCAAAAGCTTTGAGAGATCTAAAAATAATCCAATAGGTGCCTCGTTTTGATCCAATGATGAGGCGACATCTTTAAGAAAAGAAAATATAGCTGTTTCCGTTGATTTTGATTTTCTAAATCCATGTTGGCAATCTGAAAGCGCGTCGTGTTTAGTGAGAAAGGTTTCATTCGTACGTAAAAAGTCTCTCTAATATTTTTGAAAAAACTGATAGAAGAGAAATGGACCGATTATTTTGAATTTCATTTTTGTTACCTTTTTTGAAAAGCGGCTTAATTTTAGCTGTTTTGAAAATATCTGGAACCGTTCCAGTGCATAAAGATGCATTAAATATGTGAGTTAACGGGTGTATAATGGCATACGCACAAGTCTTTAACAAAGAATCCGGGAATTCATCTAAACCGGACGAATATTTATTTTTTAGTTTACCGATTATTTTGAGAATTTCATAGGAAGAAGTTTCGGAAACGAACATTGTGTCTAAAATTTTGGGTGAACTGTCTGTTTTTGAGTTTTGTGCCTGAAAACCCCTAGTGAGATCGGCAGCAATTCTCGAAAAGTATTGGTTAAAGAGATTAGCCACTGTTGCCGGATCGTTCACATTTATATCGTTATATTTTATAACAACATTCTCTACAGGTTTTTCTAGTTGATTTGGAAGTATTTTTATTATATTCCACATTGCTTTGTTTATTATTTGAGTTCAAATATCCTGATCGTTTTTCATTATTTTAGCCTGCCTTATCACTTTTCGAACAATGTTTTGTATTTTTTAAAGTAGATAAGGAAATCTTGAGATACGTCATGACGTTTAGAAATAAAGTATTTTTTATTTTTTTATTTTATTTTACGTCAAAAAAACAGTTAAAAACTGCGTATGACGTGCTATGGGGAAAAGTGAATTGTGTGCACATTTTCAAAATTCTGTGATCCCTACACTAAGTCATATACTACTTAAATTTTGAAAGGAGAAAAAAACAAAACTCCATGTAGTAAAATCTATTTTCAAAAATAAATAAGCAATAAATTTTGAATTTTGAAAGGGAGAAAAAAACAAAAAACTCCCATGTAGTAAAACTATTTTCAAAAATAAATAAGCAATAAATTTTGAATTTTGAAAGGGAGAAAAAAAACAAAAACTCCGATGTAATAAAATCTATTTTATGATAAATAAGCAATAAATTTGGCTCTATTACTTCTAGCGCGACAACAGGGAAACGATAATTTGAATAATTGTATTTCCACTTGAATTCTAGAAGACGTCAGAAAATGAAGCTACATTTATGTCCAGAAGCAAACAAGGCCATCTCAGCATTTGCTCAATGGATCAGGAAACTGGACGAAAACCTGATCGAGATGGGAAAACCTATCAGTAGAGACTACGTTTATTTTTAACGATGTTCTAATTCCTTTTGTGATCCAAGTATTACTTTTTCGTGAAATGTTTAATTTCTCCATTTAATAGGAAAGCAAGCGTTAAAGAGAAATGAAAGCTTTGAGAAAAAAAAATTATATTTTCATTTGTGTCAATAGCGTTATAAACTGCCTCCCATGATTCTTTCAGCAAGTAGTCCGTAAATAACTTTATGTTAACTGTAGTAAATGCTCTGCACATGCGTGTTTTATTTATTGTGTCAGTATTCATGTTATTAGTAATTGTAAGAATTTGTGCATCGTGGTCACTGTAACCTAGATTATTCGTTATTATTTCATATCTAGTTGTGGTTTTGTTAATTATAATTTGATCTATTGCTGTTTGTGATTTAAGAGTATTCCGTGTAGGTACGTTCACTGTAATATCTAAATTAAAAGAATGAATTAAGTTGAGAAACTGCCCTTTATCGTGGGATTCGCTCAGAAAATCAATATTGAAATCTCCACATACAACAATGGATTTAAAGAGAGATTACTAATTTGTTCAGAGTTATTCTAGATTTTCTGAAATTGAAATAATCTACAGCTTGCTTTGTTGGAGGTCTGTAGATGCAAAGTAAGATGATTTTGAGCGTAGTAAGATGTACAACTGTTATTTCAAAAACTTTTTCAACTGCATATAAATTGAATTCTGACAAGAAGATAGAATCAATATTATTTCTTACATAAATATACGAACCTCCGTAAGCAGGGCCTTATTTGATTCCTTGCTCTACAATAAGATCCTGCAAGGTAAAACTAGGAATTTGGAGTGTGTTTAGATCATTATTTGAATCTTTTGCATGTACCTAAAGCAAAGAACATCTATTTGACTGAGATCACACTCTAATGCTGCCTCGATAAATTCAATTTTATTTGAAAGAGATTGCACATTATTTGAATCTTTTGCATGTACCTACACGGATGCTTTTTTGCTGCATCTGACTGTAGTTGCTATTTATTTATCTCATTTCTACATCGAGTGCGTGGTCGAGAACTAGGAGATGTAGGTGGGGAGGAATCATGGATAGAAGATACTGCTGAGGTGTAAGGATGTGTTTGGCAAGTTCGCTACCGAGTGCATGTTTTCCAACAAGGTTCAAGTGAAGACCATGCCGGGTGAAGTGTTTTTCTGAGAGAAAGTTAAGCTCAAATAATTTAACATGTGTGCCTCTCAGATGCAGTTTTAATTTGTTGTTTGCGTGTCTAATTTCTTTGCACAGTGTTGGTTTGTTGTACCAGAAGGGCAGAGTCGAGATTACAATGTTCGTGTTTTGGGCGGCACGTTGTAGTTTGTCAACATGTTGCTCAGGTGTAAAGTGACCACCCAAATTGATGTCATTCTGCCCTCCTATGATGATGACTGTATCCCGTTTGGTGAGAGTTTTTGTGTGGGTGTCCAATTCACTGATCACGTCGGCAAACCTCCCGTTAGGTTTAAACACACACATGACAGAGAAATTGGATGGGAGTTTCCCACTGAGCAGGGAGGAGATTTGTCGCCCATGGCTATCTGCTAAAATTAGTACCTTTTTGGTGGGCTCAATAGGAATGTCCTTGTTTACTTGTGGGCCAGGTTGCGCAACTCTACGTGTCTTTGTTTCTTTGCGCTTGCTAGCCTGTTTGCAGTCGGTTTGTGGGTGGACGTGTCGATGATGGGAGGGGTAGTGAGGATTGGGAAGGCATGGAAAATCATTGTCATAATCTAACACAGCAAATCTGTTTTGAGTCATGATTGGTTGTGATGCTTGTTTTTGCTTTCGCGGATGGACGGTTGAAAGTTTCTGCGGTGTTGCCTATTGTTGTCCAACTGTCTGAGTTTTGAACGACTCTTCGAGCCTTCGGATATGTTTATCTAAATTATTGTTTACGTGTGTAAGGCTTTCAGAAGGTCGGCTTTGAGAGTGTCAAGTAGAAAGTGTATAGCGAATAGTAGCCATGTCACGAATGCGTATCAAATGCGTGGCAAATATGAGAATAAATAAATAGATGAGAAATCAGATTATGTGTCAAAATGTTTCCTAAATTATCTTTTAATTTACGTGTATTAAATTATTTAATTTAAGTTACGTATTTACTTAAAAAATAAAAGAAATGTGATTCTAATTAGTATTTAAATGTTATTGGTTAATTGCGAGTAGAGTTGAGTGTGTTTCCGTTAATAGATCTAAGCTGCAAACTAATAAATACAATTAGATTACTATACTTTACCTCTTTAAAGGCCACAAAAATTCACCACTTTGATATTCTTTTGAAATCACAAAGTTCAAAAATTTCCGTTGCTAATATATACGAAACTTTGAATTTTGATGTTTTTCACAATTATCACAACACTTTCACTAGTTGTTTAATCCTTTACGCAAAACTAAATTTATTTGTACAGCAAATATGTATTAAAAGTCTTTGAACTCGTTAAAATGCACGTTTGTCCGTTACGCTGTCTTTTAAACCAATAACTATTTACTTCTTTTCCACTGCTTCGGACAATATAAATCTCTTTCGGCGTTCCTGTAACAAGTAAACAAGTAAAGAAAACAATTTAAAAACAAAAGGTACCTGAAAGATGTAAGAAAGTAGTCAAAATTAGTAAAATATTGGAGCACAGTCCGAGCACGTCAGTCACGCAAGGAAGCAACCAAGCAACTCTTACTACAACTACAAAGAATTAAACGAAAGATACGAAAGAGGGTGGATTTTAACACGCGAGAGTTCTCGCACGGGTACGCTAGTAATAATTATATTATACGTTTATTATTTATTTTGTCAGGGTTCGAATTTCTTGTAATGATAAGAATTTATGCATCGTGGTTACTGTATCCTAAATATTTTGTTTCAATTTCATATCGAGTAGTGGTTTTGTTAAGTATTATTTGATTCATTGCCTTCTTTGAATTTAGAGCAGAGTTGCCAGATTGGGGAATTTTGTTCCCAAAATAGGGATTTTTTTCTGTGAGGGGAAAGAATGGGGAGCTTAAATAGATGGAGAAGTGTTTGGGGAATTCTTGGGTAAATTATTTTCATCCGAAGACGAGACAGACTTATTATTCTCCCAATTGTTATGAATGCGTACCAGGATGGCCAAGGTGGTTAGAGGATGTATCAACTCAGCGCTTCGGTCCGAAGGGCCGCGGGTTCCGCTTTGGGATGGTTGCTAGTCCCTTGTCTATGTATGTGTATGTCTACGTATGTGTTGTCGCAGAGGGACTCAAGTTCTGCTTTCCCCAGATCAGAGGAGACCGCAAGTGTGTTAGTGTCAATAGTATGGTAGAATATGCGTCCCATCGGGACGTAAAGAGTAACCGGCTGTCAGCTGAAAAAAAAGCTAGGAAAAAATTAATATGAATAAAAA
This sequence comes from Teleogryllus oceanicus, assembly GCA_964035755.1. NCBI lineage: Eukaryota > Metazoa > Arthropoda > Insecta > Orthoptera > Gryllidae > Teleogryllus > Teleogryllus oceanicus. Next base: position 124,269,870 of record CAXIVR010000002.1, read on the forward strand.
AGAAATAATGGTCGTTATTCTCTCATTTTTGTGTATCAAAAAGAGAAAAATAAACGACACATTTACAGAAGGGCAAATATGAGAAAAAGGAATATATAGGCATGGAGCTAGGAATGGCCTCGAGCAGCTCAATGGATTGTCACGGTCACGGGGTCGAGGGTGAAATTAAATTATTCTATTATAATAATGTGGTGAGCATATTTATTTCAAAAGCTACTTCGAGAGTATGTCAGATACGTATATCCGGCGGAGGCCGGTGGAAAAGTTCCAATACTTTCTCCGCGTGCGCCTCGGGCCCCGCACCCTGCGCGCTGCCCAGCTCGGTCGCAAAGTCGCCAGCGAAAGGACGCGTCAGCTTCCAACGCAGGGTAGACGTGTGGAAGGAAGAAGTGCTGAGCAAGGAAGGGGTGGAAACGGGAGGCGAGGCGGTGGCCGGGCACGCAGAGGTCGGGACTGAGAGCGGCCAGCGCGAGTAGACGTGAGGCGAGGCGAGATCTTCACGGGGAAGCCATGTCCAGGACTGTTGGTATGGTGAGTTAACGCAAACGCGATCTAGACTAGCTTGTCCCCCATGCAAGTCTCAGGTATCAGCTTCATGTGCATATGATTAGCGAAAGCAAAACATAAATTTACGTAAGAGTCAGATTGAATTATGTAAATGTCCAGAGTTAATAAACCAGCTCAGAGAAAAGTAATTCACTTTCATTCAACCACACGCCCGTCGGGACGTTCCTTTGGGTGTTTCACGACCCGACCTCTCAAAGCCAGGCGAGCCGGGTGCCGGGAGCATAGACTAAAGAGATATAGACGGTTCACTGTGGCAGAGGGTACCCAGAATTTTTAGTTCCGCAGAAAGTGGTGTCCGAGTAGAGTGCGCACAGGTCGTAACTCCGCCCATTTGCCCCCACTACCGATTTCTCCCCTCTAGTACCCTGCGGCGGCATTTTCAACGCATTAAAACCGTTACTGCCGCAAGATCTTTCTACGACGTTTACAGCTAGGGAGCACATGATGGGGTGAAATCGTAGGCTTCCGCGGCCAGAGTCATGTAGATGATCTTGGCTGTCCAGGTGACGCCGCGTCGAAGGCTGTGTTGCCGACGTTTCGACCATCTTATCGTGGTCTTCCTCAGGGCTGTTGTGCGCCCCCTGAGGAAGACCACGATAAGATGGTCGAAACGTCGGCAACACAGCCTTCGACGCGGCGTCACCTGGACAGCCAAGATCATCTACACATGATGGGGTGTTGCCCTACGCATAAGCACGCGGGACCTACCCCTTCACTGAACCAATTAACTGCATTCCAAAATGACGTGATCCTGTGACCATATTTATTATAATCATGCGATCACTTCTCTAATTCATTCATTGCAACTTTGCTAATACTTCTGGCACAATTCTTCTTTACATATAGGGAAAAAGTCTTTGTCTTTTGAAAACAAGCGAGAGACTTTGCCAGTGCCGCTTGTCCTGAGCGGCGATCACACTGGAAACCCATTCGTAGCTGAGTAGGGTAGTACAGTCAAATGGTGCTCAAAATGGCCAAATAGTGGAAAGTTTTGGTGTAGTGTTGATATTTGGTTCCTATGTGTTTTTGGGTCGCTGAACATGAATATCAGGTTTCTCAACAAACATTTTGCCAGGAAATACGTTTTTTTAAGCAAAAAAGTGTAAAAATTACACCTTTTCTCAGTTGTTTCAAAATAACTCAAAAGCCATCCATTTTTCGTAATTAATGGTCCTACATGAAATAAAAGAAGATAAAATTACCTACATTTAATGACATTACGATTTTTTCTCCAATAAATCGTTTAGCCGTGAAAGCACCACGAAATTTGATGATGTATGCGAAAAAACGTGAAAAAAGGGAATTATCCCAATTTATCTCAATGTAACTGAAAAACGACTAATTTTTTCGGTATTAAACTGACATGAAAATAAAGAGAATAAAATTATCGGTTTTATGTGGACTAGGTTTTCTTCTGGGATCAATGATATTGCCGTTAATGCCTAAAATATGCCTGGATGTTTCCACAGAAACGGCACGCCACTCTCTCTCTCTCTATCTCCTATGTGTAATTTACATCCAATGAATTTATACAAAAATAAATATGTCGCCTTGTGCATCTGTTTACATTTTATTGGAAAAGAAAGGTAGATATTCATTAGATATTTATTATAAATTTCATTAGATATTACATTATTAAATTTAACTTTTTTTTTATTCTGTAAATAAGATTGGAACCATTTGTGTACACAAATTAACAATTAATTCCATATTTGTTTAGTTTCAATAGTAAAAGCTACAATGTCAAAAGCTCTTTTTAAATCTATGAATATAACACCTTAATTTGTTCTCACTAATTATTAACTTCCAATTATCAACTACTTGTTGTAAGGCATGAATAATTATCAGGGTAGGCGGCTTGTTCATCAATTAGTATTTTGTTAACTTTTAGATACTTACAAATGTCGTCCTTGATTATTATTTCTAATGTTTTTTTAAACAGTGGTAGTGTGTTAATTGGTCTAAATTCAGATGCTTTGTTAGTTCTTGGAATTTTCGGAATGGGTACTGTTGAAACAATTTTCTATTGATCTGGAACAACTCCTTCTTTCCTTAAATTACTTATTAATTTCAGTAAGCTTTCTTCCAAAATATCATAGGATTTTTTAATTACATCAATAATAATTTCATTGCCCTATTAAAGATTTTTTAAATTTTATTTGTATCAATTTCTTCAAAATGACCAACAATTTATTTGTCCACATTTATTTATTATTTACGACATAATTTTTTTCTAGTGCATTGAATTTTAAATGAGAACTACTCATTTGCATATTTGTTATTAATTTACTTGTTACAGGTTATATAATTTCAACTGATTTTTTGCTATAACCAAGACAAACAGATTACGAATTTTAAACGGACATTCAAACCTCAACGAACTTCAGATTTACGAGGTGGTGATAAGTGTCTAAATCTATTCACAGTTCAATTTATTTCCGTGCTTATATTTAAATCACCGTGCTAATTACTTTTCTGAAAGATTTATTCTATTTCTGTGACAAGTGACGATTCCGTTTTTTCAACGTTACGAGGACGGTGTATCAAAGTGAATGTTTGAAATCTTATTCTATATATCGAAGACAAACTTTCAGATATTATCTTTTATCTAATTACGGTAAAGTATAATCTACTGATTGTATTAAACAGTTGCAGCTTAAGTTGACGAAATTCTACGTAGCCACATTGCCAAATTTCGTAAGTACTAGCTCCATTAGATTTTGTGTAGATACCTTCTAGTTTTGTATTCAATCTTGCTTTTAATTTATTTAATACACATCAATTTAACACTTTTAAAATACAAAGCTAGGTTTTGTTGCTCTTATCTGGGTTTTCTTGTATTTATTTCAATTTTATCACGTACATTAAAACGCATTCGTGACATGGCTACTGCTCGTTCTACTCTTTTTACTCTCTACACTCTCAAAGCCGACCTTCTGAAAGCCTTCACACACGTAAGCAATAATTTAGATCAACATATCCGAAGGTTGGAAGAGGTCGTTCTCTACACAGACGGTTGGGTACAAGTCGGCAACACTGCGAATAATACCAACCGTACACCCGTGACTGTACAAAAGACACAGACACCGCATCCAGTCACAACTCAAAACAAATTTAGTGTTTTAGATTATGAAACAGATTTTCCTCGCCTTCCTGGTCCTCACCACCCTTCTCTACCGTCGACAAGTACCAGCACAAACCAACGCAAACAGGCTAGGAAGCGCGTCAAAACCAAAACACGTAAAGCTGCGCATCCTAGCTCACTTGAAAACAAAGACATTCCTACTGAGCCTAAAAAACGGGTACTTATTTTAGCTGACAGTCATGGCAGCCATCTTTCCTCCATTCTCAGTAGGAAGTTACCCTCCAATTTCTCAGTCTCATCTATTTTTAAACCTAACGGGAGGTTTGCAGATGTGACTGCAGAATTGGACACCCACACGAAAACACTGACCAATCAGGACACAGTCATTATCATAGGAGGGCAGAATGACATTAACTTGGGCGGTAACTTTACACCTGAAAAACATGTTAACAAATTACAATGTGCCGCCCAAAATACTAACATTGTAGTCTCGACTCTGCCCTTCTGGTACAACAGACCAACACTATGCAGCGAGATTAAGCACGCAAACCAACAATTGAAACTGCAGCTGAGAGAAAGAAATGTCACACTTTTTGAAATTAATTTCCTCTCAGCAAAACACTTCACCCGGCATGGTCTTCACATGAACCTTGCTGGAAAACATGCAGTCGGTAACAAGCTTGCACAATACATCATGAACTCCAGTCCTACGCAGTCTCCTGCCAAAATCTATCCTCTCACCTTCCTTACGTTCTCCACCCCCCACCCTTATTTCGAACCCTGTTGCCTCTTCCTCTGAACCTACTCCCGTTTCTCCCATTCCCACTACCAATTCGTCTACATCCGATGCCTTCCTCACAACCATCTTCCTCACAACCTGTCACTGCCGGGACACACTACAACCTTCGACCACGCACTCGAGGTAAAAATGGAGTAATACATAGGAACTACAGTCAGATGCAGCAGAAAAACATTCGTGTAGGTACTTGCAAAAAATAAATATTCTTCACCATAATGTTCAATCCCTTTCAAATAAAACTGAGTTTATCGAGGCAGCTCTACAGAGCGATCTAAAACAAATGGACGTTCTTTGCTTTACAGAACATTGGTTATCTCCTAATGAACTTAGCATTTTCCAAATTCCAAACTTTTACCTCGCAGGCTTTTATTGCAGAGAGAGAGAATCCCATAAAGGTCCTACGTATGGGGTTCCTGTATTTACGTTAGAAATAATATTGATTCTATCCCCTTGGGAATTAAATGTGTACTCCATTAAAAATATTTTCGAAATTTCTGTTGTACATCTTACTTCACTAAAAGTGATAATACTTTGCATTTACAAACCTCCAACAAAGAGAACTGCAGATTATATTTTGTTCTTAGAAAACCTGGAGAAACTTAACAAAGTCAGAAATCACTCTTTTGAATCCATTGTTGTATGCGGTTTAATTTAGACATTACAATTAAAGTACCTACACGGATCACACAACATTCGATGAAGGCAATTGATCAAATTATAATTAACAAAACTACTACGCGATATGAAGTTGAAACAAAAGATTTAGGATACAGTGACCACGATGCACAAATTCTTACCATTATAAGAAATGCGATCACTGACAATAAATAATACACGTATGACTAGATTGTTTACTAAAAGTAAAATTAAATTATTCATTGATTACTTGATGCAGGAGTCATGGGAAACGGTTTATAATACTGCTGATACAAACGACAAATATAATTTTTTCAACCCTTTCATTTCATTTTAACACTTGCTTTCCTCTTCAAAAACGAAAATTAAATATTTCACGGAAAAGCAATTCTTGGATAACACAAGGGATTAGGACATCTTGTAAAAACAAGCGAATTCTTTCTTTCATTTCTAAACGTCATGACGTATCTCAAGATTTCCTTATCTACTTTAAAAAATACAAAACATTGTTACGAAAAGTCATAAGGCAGGTTAAGGAGGGAGGGAGAAGGAGAGAGAGGTAGGGGGAAAATTGTTTCTAAAGAGGCTCTTCGTCACGTGTGATTTTTCCTTTTTTTAAGTTTTGTATTTTATAAGTTTTCGGACAAAATTATTAAATACTCGCAAATTAATTTATTATCAGACTGATGATATCTTTTACTACACGACTTGCGAAAAGTAAAAAATGAGCGAATTTCCTTTCTCAGAAGTCATACAATTTATATTTAATTAAGTGCAATCTAATCGGGATGACTCCGATTTCTTACAATAAAACATTCGCGTGCTCATTCGCGTCCACCCATATTCTAGGTAGCCCCAACTTCACAGTGGGCCCAGTAAATCGCTTGCAACCGTATGAAACAGTGTCCGAAATTTCTTACTAGTACTTCGTTTCACATCGCTAAGTTCACGGGCTATGGTTCAGTATTTGTAAGCACGATGACCTCCTGCCTTACTTCACAGTAGTGCTCCTCGGAGAGTAGGGCCTCCGAGGGATACTTTGTTATCCTCCGGGCTGGGAAGTATAGCCCCCTCCCCAAGAGATGCCCCCTGGGATGAGTTGCCCACAGCGGATGCCTCCCTGAGAAGTGTTGTCGCCAGAGAAGGCCGGCAGTTTGACATACCAGGGCCCCACGCAGTTTTAGAGGAAGGTTGTATTATCGTTTCACTGGGCAAATAGTCCAGAGAAATCGTTCACAATTATGAAAAGAGTGTCCCTTATTGAATGGACGCAATGGTCACCATTCCTCTATGAAGACCGCTCCTGATGGCCATATACTGGAATCAGGTTCAGGTACCGCATCGTTGCGTGTGAGGCGCAACGATGATATTTCCATGGCCCCATCTCCTCAACCCCTTCACCTAGCATGAGGGTCGCTCGCGTTAATAGTCGCGCCAGGACAATGAACAATACCTAGGACGCATTCCGAGCAAGGGCAGGACTGTAGTTCACCCTCGACCCCATGACCGAGACAGGATGATGAATGGTTAATTTGGAACTAAAGGGAAAATCAGTGGAATCGTCAGGAACAGCTCAGGCCGTTGGTCTGTAATTTCGAGGATGTTTTTTGTTTCTAAGTTGGGGGATTTTTTTTCATTGGAGAGATTATTTGGAGAAATTCCATCTTAGTGGGGGAAAGACCCCGCAACACATCTGACAACCTTGATTTAGTGTGATCTCTGTGTAAGTATATTTATTGAAATATCTAAACTGAAGGAATTAGTTAAATTGAAAAACTGCTCTTTTTCGCGATTCGACCAGAAAATCAATGTTCAAATCTCCGCATACGACCATGGATTCAAAAGAGCGATTGCTGAATTTGTTAAGTGTTATCTCCAGTTTTTTCTAAGAACATATAATCTGCAGTTCTCTTTATTGGAAGCCTATAGATGCAAATTAATATAAGCGTAGGAAGATGTGCTACAGATATTTCAAAAACATTTTCAACACAATGCACACATATAAATGATTGTAATGTCGATAATAATATGAACAATATGTAATGACATGAACAATAGTAACAACAACGATGTGAACTAATCAACGAAATTATAACGGATTCAAAGAAACACTTCACATGACACGATTCTCACAGAAATATAGCGGAAAATTGATAGATGCTAAAAATGTAATTAGAACCAAGCTGTTTGATTTGAACGAAACGGAAGGTGGAGGCATGGTGAGTGGTGCAATTCAACTATGGCAAGGTCTTCTATAAAATTAATAGTAAAAGTAATAGTTATATAATAAACGCAAACAACAAAAACTGAAAAGCCTAGTAAAAGGTCAGCAATATCACGGAATAAGAAATATATAAGCGAAGCTTTAATGCAATTAACATGTCTATCAAATCAGATTTTTCAGAAACAGCGAAAAACTGATTGTTGACAGAATATTGCCTTTTAAATGTAACACGATGTACTGCTTACCAGTATTGTTATAATAGTATTCACTTAATCCATGATAAACAAGTAAATTTCGTTGTAGGGACAGGCGGGAGATCTTTGCGTTTTGTTACGCGGATTCTAAAAAGAGAGTACATTGAGAGTCATCACTATTATTGTTGTTGCGGCGGTGTCCACCACGTCGAAACGCGCGACAGAAAGTTGGCGCGGCGTGACGTCAGCGACGTGTACCGGAGCAGCAGACCAGCGAGGGCACCGACCAACCAGGAGCAGGCAGCCGGCGCGCGAAGCCTCTGAGGCTACGGCGCGCGGCCCTATGTAGTCGGCAGCCGGCGATGGAAGAGGGTGAACTTAGTGATCGATGAATGAGAGTTGCTAGAGCGTTAGTGATCGACCCGGCAGCGAGATTCTGGTTTTTGTATACGGACATTGTGACCCGGCTGGATATTGGACATCTTTTGTACTAACGGAACTTTGATTGTAAGTCGGATTGACTAAAAAATAAACGAAAACTTTGTTTGTTAACTTGGTATTTTCAATACATAACTATATTATTTTTATTATTAATTATGTGCAGTGGCGTGCAGTGCAGTGGTTTTGTGAAGTTGAGGGAAAGGAATAAGTAAGGTTCACATTAAAACTCAGTGATCCGTAGTGCGGTGCTATGAAAGCTTGCAAGGTGAAATGTGCATGTTAGTTTGTCAATTTTGTAAACTTTTTAAGTTCTGTAAAGTTAAAGTTCTCTCATCAAGTTCCCAAACTTATTGGCAGAATTAGTAATAAATCTAATAGAATCAAATCTAATGGTCTACGTATACTGTGATATATCAATATGACGAACCATTTTTGTTTATGAAAATGTCAATTGTATGAAGTAGAATATAGGGATGTCAATAGACGATCGCGAGATGGAGGGGGTCGCTATGTGACAAGTAAACAACCGGCGTTAAAGGTCATTTTCGCTAGGTGAGGATGTGGAAGTGACCGGGCGGAGGCGAAAATAGTATTGTTTTTGTTAGACAAAAGAGGATGATATAATGTTCGGATGCTTTGGGTTTTATGAAGAACAGTGATACTCCCTCTAGCAACGCGGTAATGAGCGGGTCGGCTCCTGACATTTTACCAGGCCGAGGAAAGACTGTTGATTGACAACCAAATCCGATGCAATAACTTGTATTATAATTAAGTCTCTCGTTTCTTTTAGAATAAAACGGTCTTGTGGGAAGAGACGAAGGAATTCTACAAAGTAACAGTCAGTACGTGCATAGGCGTCCACCCGTGACGCGAGTAAGGGAAGTAACGGATAATAATAGTATCACTGGGAGAATTTGAACTTGATCGCGAATTAGGCGGAGGACTTTAAAGAAGGAAGTTCTGCTGCGACGACGGAGAAGATTCTATGGGGCGCCATCGAATGGAGAAGTGAAGAACGCACGAAGTTCCGCGAATACAACAAGACTGTTTTATAATTATTACAAGATAGAAAAAATTGGCCATGACAAAAGATAATTTCATTTTGATTAACGACATAACAATTCTTGTTTATTTCTTATCAGAATTATTACATTTCACATTATAATAAATTTCAATTTGTTACTTTACAAGAAAGCTGATTATCGTTATTCGTCACGTGCAATCCAGTAGTAGATATCTTGATAAGATTTTCAGATTCCTTGCCTCTCCGTATGGATGGCAGATTGAGTAGTTGGTTGCAGAGTAATTAGCAACAATTATGAGCTCAATTCGAACCCAATTAATCGAGATAGCACGACATAATTTTGGAAGATAAATATTAAAATTGCGTAGGCAACATCAGGGTTACAGTCGTACTTATTTCCTGGCGCTCAAATCAATAACTAAATTAATAAATAATTACGGAAAATAATTACGAGTGTCATTCCAACGAAACGAGTTATGAATCTAACGTAATTAAAAATTCGTAAAATTACGAATTTTACTGGTAGAAAGAACGGCTTGTTCCAATACAGTTATCAAATCAGTTATTTATAATTATGAAGATATTTCCGTTTACATGTTGGACACGTTTACTTTTGCTTGGAAAATTTAGACATGCTTTTGTCCGATTCACTTGCGGTGAATGGCGGCTATAGCTCTGTTTTCTCTCCACCAATCCCGTACCACCGGCCCGCTTCCAACTGGTCGTCGTATTGACCAATCCTGCTCACCCTTCTCCCCCATACAAGGCGACCTCTCTCGCCATTTGGAAGCAGCAGCATCCGATAGTCACTAGCTGGAGTGGCAGACGCATGCGAGATTTTTTTCTTTTAATTTTCCCCTGGCCAGTATCCTTGGCGAAGCGGGAATTCATTCATATAATGGGTTACATTGTAAGCTCCACCATTACTGTTTATGGAGCTGCGGGGAGGACTTTATCTTAAACAAACTAAACTAAAACTAACTTAAAACGATGTACAAGTGCCTCTTTGGTCTATTGCAGTTTTCATTAAAACTTTTTTATTAGAAATAGTAAATAGTTCTTTGGATTGTTCCTTTTTATTCTTGTTTTATAATATTCACTCTCTCTTTCATACTTAGTGCGGAGTGGAATGGATGCGTGAGTGAGTTTGTGTATATATGCACACATACAAACACTTTCACTCACGCATCCATTCCACTCCGCACTTTACTTCACTATACACTACATCCACATGATTTTTCGCCACGGCGCCGACATTTCTCAAGCGTCCGTGGCGCCGCGACGTCTTCAGTGCTAGGCGGCTCAGACCCGGCGGAGCGCGTTTCCACGCCTCCCACGCGGATTCCGGCATCTGGGAGCGGCGACTGCCTTCCACGCACTAGCTGCTTCCCCGCGTCGCACAGCTCAGAGAACTTGTGCGGGGGAAGTGCGCGGAAGGTGAAGGCGACGTGCTTTAGGCCCTTTCTTCTGTGGAAGGCCCTGTGCATGCCGCTGTTCGCCGCTACGCCGGTCTCGCGCAGGATGCGCGGAGCGGACGGCCTCAGCGCCCTTGCGGGCGCCGTCTCCGCCCGCTTCAGCAGCTCCGCCGGGAACTGATTACGCACGCCCAGAACTCCGAACACGTCAGAATTTCAGGGAACGCGGTCAGGTCTAGAGTTGGAAAGATGCGGGCGCGCCGCGAGGCGCGCCGCTCTGTTCTCTACGACCCGGATGCGGCGACGGGAGCGCAGCTGCGCGCTCTGGACGGGCGCAGAGTCGAGTTTCTACTCGAGCTCCTGAATGCGTGCCTAGCGTGCGGTTATTTCCCGAAGACGTGGAGGATTGCGACGATCGCTCTTCTCCCAAAACCTGGCAAAAGCAAATTAATCCCAAGCAGTTATAGACCAATTAGTCTCCTCTCCATCCTGGGGAAGACGTTTGCGAGACTGATTCTGTCGCGTCTGCAACAGGAAATACGTTGCCTCACTCTTCTCAGAGCTGAGCAATTTGGATTTAGAGCTGGTCACAGCTCGCACAGCAGCTAACGCGGCTTTACACGGAGATCGACCTCGCCCTCGAGAGACGGCAGAACTTACCAGCGGTCTTTCTGGATATGCGATCGGCCTTCGATTCTGTGTGACACGCGGGTTTACTCGCGTGCCTTGCGGAGTCGGGAATGAGCGATTGCTACGTCAGATTGATCGCGAGTTTTCTCTCTGACAATCAGTTCAAAGTGCATGCCCATAAAGGATATACAATATAGTGTATACAATGTAGTACAGTGTGATATGAATGTGTGATTGAATGTATTTTGTAAATATATATTAAATATGAATGAGAGCGTGAATGTTTAAAAGAAGAAAAATAGAAGATAATATGAACAATTTAAGAACTCAACAAACCGAAATTTTCTACTTCTTATTTTAAAAACTAATCGCCCAGAGACTAGATATTCGTTTTTAAGTTGGTATTAAGATAGCTTAATTAGTTTAAGTTAAAGCCCGCCCAAGCTCCAAAAGCAGCAATATTGGAGCAAAAAATGTATACCGACCATTGAATAAATTCCCGCCTCGCCAGGGATACTGGCGCTCCAGCGGGCAGCCGGCAGCGACACAGCGAACTCCTTTGCAGAGAAGCCGCCAGCCATCTAAAGTTTGCAGCGCCCAAAAACGAATCTCTACCAAACTATATCCAAAATTAACAGTTAATTAAATGCTAATTAAGTGCTCTATTCCCAAATTTTCCGCTTCTATTGTTTTCCCAAAATTAAGTGCTATATTCCCGAATTTTCAGCTCCTATAGTTTTCCCAAAATCGTGGGCGCTGTTAGCTTTAGACTAAAGTTAGCAGCGCTCAGAAACGAATCTCTTCCAAACTATATCCAAAATCAACGGCTAATTAAATGCTAATTAAGTGCTCTATTCCCGAATTTTCGACTTCTATAGTTTTCCCAAAATCGTGGCGCTGCTAGCTTTAGACTAAAGTTAGCAGCGCCCTGAATCGAATCTCTTCCAAACTATATCCAAAATTAACGGCTAATTAAATGCTAATTAAGTGCTCTAGTCCCGAATTTTCCACTCCTATAGTTTTCCCAAAATCGTTGCTCTTCAAATTTTGCTCTTCAAACATCCGAGTAATTAATTGTGAATTGCCGGGCACACGCAGCCGGCCGGCCGGTGGCCGAACGGTTGGGGTCGTGGCGTCACGGGTGAGGGGTAGCCATGAAGGAGCATTCCAGATTCATTACTGATTTAAAAAACTCTAATTATAAACACGTTAACGTAATACGAACTCATTTTTATAAAATATTTCCTATACAAATTTTGAAAGCATTCCAAACGTTTCAAAATTCATTTGGAAAGCACAAATGATGCACAAATGAGCCAAATAGTAATGGAACAATTGTTCCAAAGATAATGTATATCCCTCCATAATAATTAAATATCTACACATATCCAAAGAGTCGCCAATCGCATTACTGATTTAAAACTAGCAGATGCCACAAAAAATGTCTATAATTCAAACCTCGATTTACAAATAACTTTGCCACTGTGAAAGAATAGTAAGTCACGTGTTCAAATACTTCTGCTATAAGCCTGTAAGGGGTTAATGTCACATAGGCAATGTTTTGCAATATAGCCTGACACAATTGAAACAATACAATGTAAACAAAATAAACTTGTAGCTCGATACCACAGAACGTACTACGATAGAATCAAGTATTTCCCAACATACCGTAGATTAGGACACGCTTACGGTCATTCAGCGAACATAGCAAAGTATTTTGAAGGCCTTTATGAACATAACAAAGTACTGCCATAATTTTCAATATCGAAGTCAGTTCTGGGCCAGTTCGTGTATTTCATTAAAATTTGCCAGTCAGCCGGGCGGGCAGCGGCGCCAGCGCGACGGTTGCGGCCTGGCATGCTCCTCCATGGCTACCCCTCACCCGTGACGTCGCGAGGCCAACCGTTCGCCGGCCGGCTGCGTGCGCCCGGCAATTGACAATTATTTACTCGGAAATTTAATTTTTGCGTAATTAATTAGCAATTAATCGCTCTACAAGTTGGCATATTGGTTTTGTGGTAACTTTGTGGTGTCCAGCGGAACCGAGTCATTATTACCAAAGTTTGAAGAGCAAAAATTAATTTTTGCGTAATTAATTAGCAATTAAATCGCTCTACAATTGGCGTATTTGGTTTTTGGTAACTAATTGTGGTTGATCCAGCGGAATCTTCCGCTAGCTCACCATTCATTATTAATTTTTGCGTAATTAATTAGCAATTAAATAGTTCTAAATAGTGGTATATGTGGTTTTGTGGTAACAGATTTTGGTAGTGCCAGCGGAAGAGAGAATCCGCAGTCGACCTCGGAGCATGCTGTTCTAGGTTATCTCTGCTTCGGCCTTCATCTTGGCCTGCACCAGCAACGGGGGATACAGGCACCACCTCGCACTGCGAGGCTCGTGCAGATCCTACCAAAGGACACTATGGGGCAGCAATCTGTTCGAGAGCGTCTCTTCATACGTGATGCGCACTTCACCGATCGGCTCCCCTTCAACAACAGCTTCTGTCAAGCGGCGCCACAGTGATGGTCGCGAAGGCGGCTTCTAGCGAGGCAACACCCCCAGTGCCGCCTTAGATGGCGCAGACGGCAACGTCTCCAGCGAAAACGCTGGCTGCCACATCACCAGGTTCAGGCAGCGACGAAGCCCTGGGTTCGACCGACGTGCTCACTACCGCCTCGCCCTCTACCGGTTCATCAGCGGGAAAGGGAGTGGCGCACAGAGGAGCCAGAAAGGGAGAATGTTGGCAAAAAGTATTTTAAGCGTTTTTCGGAATTGTTTCCAATAATAACATATTTTATAATTAAATAATGATTTATTTAATTGTTTAATCTTTAAATATTTATTTATTAACCTAAATGTCAGAACTTTCACCGTGTGACTCTTCTTCAAAAAATAAATTTGTACTAGAAGTCATTAACTTCGGTGTAATTTCTGGATACAATGCCTTTGTGAAAATTTTTCTCTATTCCATTTTTGAAATCAGTGAGTTAGATGCAATTAACAGTCTGCGATGCACTTCTGTTTTTCTTCCAAGTTGCACTGTTTTTTCTTTTCAATGTGTTTAATAACACCGTACATATCCCTCCTTGTTCATACAGAGCTATCAGTTCCAGATCCTGAAGGAAAATAAAAAAATAATATTGTAGCTAGAAATTACCTTAACGCAAAACGGGGCAAACATGGGCAATATTTGATTGATTTTTTGAAAACTAGATGAATTCCAGAATCAGATTCAGTTAATATTATAGCCCGGAAACACAGGGAAGATAACCAATAGACAAAATGAATATCCGGATTTTAAAATTTCATTCCATTGTGACATGTGAAGTTTCTACGTGCAATTACTGAATTCAAGGAATATGTTTTTTTTATAAATACAGATTTAAAGTTCATATCTTCAGGTGTCGTATCCATAGCGCGTACACCTCTGCTAGTCGAGAGAGCAAAAATATTTGAAACACGCCTCTCTTCTTACTGCGCGAGCGAAGAAGCGCATAACTTATGCAAATTCAAACTTACACTGAATGGCAAGTTTCTTTCCCCCTTCCTTTCCTGATTGGGGAACAATGAAGGAGACATTTTGCTACCCCTTTCATGTAAAATGGAACTTCTGAAGCATATTTTGATTTTGAACTTTTTGCCAACTTTCCTCCTCCAACAACCCTCCCACCGTGCCCTACTGGCACGTGTCTCAACACGCACCTCCTCTGGAGCGTGCCTCAACACGCGCGAAAACTCTTTGGAGCTGGAAAACAACAACATCGTTCCGTTCCTTCGGCTATACCAAAGAAGACTTAGACAGAAAGCTGAGAGAGCTAGGCTACTGTCTTCATGCAGTAAGGCAAATCTGTCTGCTGAAAGAATCTGTGGTCGCCAGAAACCACGATTCTGGTGTAGCCGAAGGTGCAATAGGCACCGAAACGGCGAGTACAAGTTCCCACAGGAACGTTTGCAGTCATACTTCGTGACACCGCCGAGTCGCGCAATATCTACCATCTTATACAGTTAGAATATTTTACAACAAAGGTCCCACGCGAAAAGTGGGCAACATATCGACAAAAAATTGAAAACAAAAGATCTCTTTAAAGAACTTTCTAAAACAATCTCCCAGAACTGTATAAACTACAAATAAGTCTAAAGTGGCTTTTGTAAATATAGTTATAAGAAGACCGCGATACGAATAACTCTAACTAGAAGATAAATAAACTTGTTTATAAATATTATTATCGCAAAATATCCAATACTGATTTTATGTAATATTGATTTAATTTTTATCTCTGAGAAATATGTATAATAAATTGTAAAATGTGTGTGTTTTGTAAGTTTCCTGATTTATTTGTACCCATTCTACCTCTTATTTTATTTTACCATTTAAAAAGCCTAACTTAGCTGCTGAAAGAACCTATTTTAGACACCTAAAACGCACAATTTAAAACCCCAAAATCCACTGTCTATCTATAAGTTAGATTTAAGTTAATTATAAGCAATAGTATTTTTACGTACCTGCCTTCCCACAGCTACATAAGCTAAATAAGTTGCATCAATAAAGTGTAAAATCACTATAAATAATAAATTCCCGTTTCTCCAGGGCTACTGAAGAAGGGAGAAGAGAAAAAATGGAAGCAGTAAGCTCTGAGGAAGGCCGTAACAGGTTGGCCGATAGCCATCACTACAGAGACGCGGCCCATCCCGGATAGCCAAAGGCGTATCTACGGTATGGCAGACATGGCACGTGCCATGGGCGCCACTCACAAATGGCGCAATTTAGCATTCGACATTGAAGGGAAAAAGTTAAAAATTAATTTAAAAAAGAAAAAAAGAATTCAATTAGAGAATTAAAGTTTTACACAAATGATAAAATAAAATAAACTTTTCTGTAGGACGCATACAATTTCTTTTTCACGGCTAGGAGCGCGGCAAAAAGTGGAACTATTCGTCCACTTCTCGCCCCTCTCCGCGCCATGAAAACTAACTTAAAGCTGAGCCTGGTGCGCCTCGCGAGAAATATACTATAATTGAGAGCAGCTTTTTTTAAATGAAGCCGTATTTTGTCTACAGATTTCATGGCATAAAATTAATCGCATTTTTTGACAAGTCAAATGTTCTCCAAGACTGTTAATAAAGGTTTTCTTTATTGTGAAAGCGTAATAAACTCAAGTATACCCCGAAGGAAACGCGACACCTCTCATATTGGCTTTTCCGAGGAAGCACTTCGACCGAAGACCAAGGCGATGATTATCTTATTATCGGTGCGCATTATCTTATTGTCGGTTCGGTCAAGATATTGTTGTAAATCTGTTGTGTATCTCTGTGTACAAAGTGGAATTATACTAGTTGTGACAACAACTTTTGTGAATCTAACAATTGTTTTTACGACATTCTAATATTTTTGAGTTCTTCGCTATAAGACCACCAAAAATCCTTTTTCCAAGTGTTACGACATAATTGAACGTAGACGTTACAACTAGTGCTATATCAAAAAGTGTGATATAAAAATTCTGAATGTGTTCTTAAGAATAGTTAAAAAGCTAAAGGTAAAGTTAAATCTAGTAAAATAAGTCTCGATTTAAAATATAATCAAATTATAATGTATATTTAGTTTAGTTTACTTACACGCCCTGCGATTTTAGTACATACACAATAAAGCGTTCCATCACAAATAAAAAATAATCTGGTGCTGGACGAAAAAGACGAAAGTTCGAAGAACAAGAAGATATGAAAAGCAGATTTTTGATGACATTTCTTGACAAAACAAAAACAAATTGTGCAGTTTCTACTATGGATTCGGCGATGACACAATCTTGTGTGTCATGTCTCAATTTGTCAGAATCTGAAGATTCTGAATTCATTTCAAATGTATCAGAAAGTGATGAAAACAAGTCAGTGCCAGACTACAGGTTATTGTCGCAGAAAACGCGAAATCTACAATACCAGATGAAGCAACTATCGATGAGCCTCTAAATAGTAGTGAAGTACTTAGCACTATACCATTTGGGGAACTAGATGTTATTAAAAAGTCTCAATCTGTTATACCACCAGATGTCACTGAGCAACATGATATTGGTCACATTGGTCAGTTTGATAAAGATACTGGAAAACCAATTCTTTCAGATTCGCTGAGAATACAGATAATAAAGAATTCTTTGAAGTATTTTCAAAACAGTGAAGAGCCTTTTTTACCAACAAACAACCATTCAATGAATAAATCTTGGTTCAAGAGAACACTGGGAAATGGGCGTGGAGAAGTAGTAACACGCTCATGGTTAGCCTATTCGCCCTCTAAAAAGTCTGCATTTTGTTTATGTTGTCTACTTTTTTCTCACTCCTATCACCAGTCAACATTAGAACAGGAAAGTGAATTTTCTCAGTAGAAGTCATTTGAAAGAATAAGAGTCCATGAAAATGCTAAAAGACATCGTGAATGTTTTACAAAGTGGAAAGAAATGGAGAGAAATTTTGCAGCAACAGATGGGTATAATAGATGCAGAACTTCAATCGCAGATTGAAAGAGAAAAACAAAAATGGCGCGATGTATTGAAAAGAATACTACTCTGCATCAAATACCTTGCTGCACCGAATCTGGCTTTACGAGGACACAAAGAATCGCTTCAATGATGATTCTAACACAGGTAACTTTCTAGGATTAGTGAAATTACTCGCCCTTTACGACCCTGTTATGGCAGAACACATCTCTACCGCAGAGAAACATCCTGGATCCACAGCATATCTTTCTCCTAGTGTTCAAAATGAATTTATTCATTTGATGGCATCTACCGTTTGCCAAAGTTTGCTGGGACGAATTCGAAAAGCAAAATACTTTGGTCTCGTGATTGATTCAACTCCTGATAGAGGACACCGTGAGCAATTGTCAAAAATAGTTAGATATGTGGACGTTGATTTTGAGAAAAAGACTGTCCGTGTTCGGGAATCTTTCCTTGGCTTCCTCCAAATAAGTTTAAAAAATGCTGAAGGCTTAGCTGAAACCATCGTCCAACAATTGGAAAAAGATAAAATGGAATTAAAAGATTGTCGGTCACAATGTTATGATAACGCTACTGTAATGGCTGGTATCAACACGCGTCCAGGAAAGAATACGCGAAAAAAGCAATCTAGCCATGTTCGTCAACTGTGATAATCACTCTCTTAACTTAGTGGGCGTACACGCAGCAAAGCAAGAAGTATCAATGGTCACATTTTTCGGAACTGTTGAAGCTCTGTATGTGTTCTTTTCAGCATCTACAATACGCTGCGAAAAATTGAAAAATGCCGTGCCTGTGGTTCTTAAGTCGGATGACCAGATGAAGTGCACGGTTAGAAGCTGTGAAACTTATAAACAATTTCCTTGACAAAATCCTTGAAGATCCCCAAAACATGACTGATAACTCAAAACTAGACCAGTGACACAAGGAGTGATTCCCGACAATTGTACACTCGAATGTTAACTTACGATTTTCTGATTTTACTACGATTTTGGAATAAATTACTTATTAAAATTGATCGTGTTAAAAAAAACTTCAGGATCCAAATATAAATTTTCACGATGCCGCTCTAGATTTAAAAGCTCCTTTTAAAAATGATTTTCTTGATGAAAGGGAAGTATTGATAACTGAATCACTGGAAAAAGAACTTAATCTCTGTCAAGAATGGGATGTACCAATTGAACGACGTTTAAGACGAAAGAAAAAAATGGCTGGAGAATCATCAGATGACGTTACTTTTAACAGCCAAACAGGAAATTGAAAGAGTCATGAAGGCAAAGGTTGACCATCTTTATAGCGAAATGAACGGAAGATTTACCCGCTTACAAGATACTGACGGAAAATTTGGCTTCTTGCTCGACATTGAGGGTGTGTGTTGTAATGGGGATACAAAAATAATCAATACAAAGTGTACAAACTTCGCCACGTTCAGCAGCGATGTTGATGGAGAACAGCTATATGAAAAAATTATAGATTGCCGAATGCTACTCTCCGTTCGATCTCATATTAAAATATCCAGATCTGAAGAACTTGTACAATTCATTGTTGAATATGGCGACGAGAGCGTTTTTCCGAATGTACACTCTCCCTCAGAAAAAATGTCGGGCAAAATTCTATCTTCCACACCGCGCCGACAAACTTGGACACCCCTCGGCCTGTGGGAGGGCAGGGGGAGGGACGCGTTGACCAATCGCTAACAAGTAGAATCACAGTTGTCTCTGATTGGTGCAACATCCCAAGGGGTGGGACGGACGCTGTCTCAGGGGGAGAGGGCTAGTTCGTTTACGTACGAGGCGAAAATATCGTCATATTTCCCTGCCGAAGGAGAGATTTTGAATGCGCGTACGACACGACGAAAAAATATTTCTCAGCGGGGGTTTCCGTCCAGATTTATTGCCAATAGACCAGTAAATACTTAGCATTTTAGCAACAATTGTTCTACATTTTTGCAATCGATTTGTAACTCCAGTCGAAGTGCAATTTTCAGATGCTCATTTCAGGCACAATTTGCGGACCCTTCCCGGTCGTTCTAACGCATATTTCGAATTTATGTATAAAATTATAAATTGTTGCAAAATTGTTAATTCACAATTTTCGGCTTTGGGGCATCGGGAGACCCTCCCCCCTTAAGATTTTCAAAAGTTGGAAATTGTTTATAAATTTTCAATTGTTGCAAAATTTTTTATTGTCTCATCTGAGTGGCGTTTAAACACGATACAAAATTTCGGAATTCGATCGGTGTTATCATATTTCGTTCTCGAAATATATGCAATTGTTTATAAGAAATTAACATCTTAGAATGACCCCATTTGTTTTCACAAGCATACTGAAAAAAACAGTTCTCCAATGCTGCGCTTTTGCTTGCTACGCTTAAAAAACAGCTTATAAGCAAATTCTGTGACCAATTTAATTACGCTAAATCCGTCTTTTTATGGCGAGTATGAATATAACTTTTATTTTGTTTTTATATTCTCTTTTAAATGCTGCAATTTTCAAGTCGATATATTTATCAAATAAAGAGGAAACTAATTATATACAATTTTTTTTTGAATGTGCATTACGTCGAAATGAGTGTTTCTGCTTTTCTATCAAAGGGATGTTGAGCAACCGAATAGCTAGAAAATAAAAAATATTTATTTTGTGTTTTGAAAAATCACATGTAAAATAAAATATTATTCAATAAGTCAGGATCATCTTTAAAATTTTTCAAATCAGAGCTAAAACCATCATGTGCTAAATCTACGTATTGTTAATACATAGTTTTAAACAACATTAATATATTTAATATACATTTAAAACGCTTTTTAGATTGGCGAACGTTTCAATGAAATTTCATGAATTCCTAAATGCTTGAAAATAAATACTTGTAAAATTAAATTATTGTAGCGTGTAAAAATATAACAAACTCACGTACTTGGTAAAACGAGTTGATACTATTAAAAGAAAGCAAACAGATGTTATAACAATTCAAAGAGATTTAGCGTTTGTTTACAGTTTAGTAAATATCAATGCTCTAGCATTTTCCAGTGAAAATACGTAGAACGAACTTGGTGGTCTAGTTCAACCTTCAGCCTTCCCAACCCAGACTACATTTCAGTATCGTCAGAGTTCGAAGGTGGTTTGTTGGACGGTACTCTCCATTCTACGAAACTGCCGAAACCTTGAATTTTGCACGACCATCTGTACAGGAGAACGTAGCGGTTTATTAAACGAAAACGGGCCATTCAAGGTATCTAATGTGATTCTTTGAAAACGTTTAACCATTATAAACTATCCCTAAGAAAAATATCAAATAAACAATGTTAATGGTCACCAGCTTAACATTGCCTATTTGAATGTTTTCAACATCCCCAAAACCTACAGAAAACCCATGTTTTTACAGGTTATTATAAAACCAATTCAATACATATAAGCATTTATTCACGTTATTATTTTTAAAACACTAAAATATTTACGATGTTATTTGATTCATGTCTTCATCGAAGAACTGAGATTAAAAAACTGATAAGCAGGAAAATTAAAGTAATTGTGAGTGATTGATGAAGTTGAATGATCAAATGAAAAACAATGTTTCTTGCTTCATATAATGCTATCTTGTTTAACAGACATGTAATTACATGTGATACCTATATTTAAATATCCAAACTAATGAAAATTTTCAAAATTAAAATAATCAATAAAACGTTGATTCATCAGCAAGGATTATATTATTAAATACAATTTTGTGATTCATGTGCTCCTGTGTGAATAACGTAGTAAACGTGATTCGTATGACCCAGTTTCTCAGAATAATACAAAACCTGCTAGACACATACACTAAACATAATAGTTGTCAAATAGTTATTTACGACATGAGTATCGTAAGATATCTTATTACAATACGAAATTAAATAATTATCAAACAAGACTCTTTAGCCGAAATTGTTAACCAATTGAATATTGTAATGTAATGTTACCATTTGAATATCATAGAAAGTAAGACGCAATTTGTCAAAATTCATGTGAACTATACTTTTTGTTTAATTTTAACTCCTTATCCTGCGAAAGATATGTGACAGTACTTATGTTAACAGTTCTACTACCATTGGTTTAATTAATTAATTTTTAGTACGCAAATTATTATTTTTGGTTTTAAAGAAGCATGGATATACAGTGTCGGGAAAGGAAACGTCGAAACTTTGAAAAAAAGCTGTTTAGACAATTTTAATCATATTTTGTCTAATAAACTACATAGATATTCTGAATGGCTGAGCTGCAATAAACACGCAAATGTTGGTTTGAACATATGGTTTCTACGCAAAAATTTGCATTCTAGAATCATATAAACAGACCAGAAACATGTAACATGTTTAATATTCACAATATAAATTAATATATTAGTTCAGAAAGAAAAATTAACCGAGAAATAAAAAAACTGTTGTATTTCAAACTTGGCTAACCTCGTAACTTGGGAAATGCATCAATGAGAAATAACAAGGTACGGTCGCCAGCTGTTTAAGACAGCACAAATTTTAAATAAAGCTCTACAAAGCAAAAAGCGAGAGTGACCATGCTTTACCTAATGAATTCTTATAAAAATAACTCAAACATTACATTTATTACAAGACCATTAAAGAATACAAAATGGGGAAGGCCCCAAGCTATCAGATTCGCAAAGACTCGTCACATTCGAAACCTTTCGAAAGGACGCTCCAGGTTCTAAATAGAACAGGATCATACATTTTAAAGGATCTCAGTACTTGGAGATATAACAATCAAATAACTCAAACATTACATTTATTACAAGACCATTAAAGAATACAAAATCAATTTTTCTTGCTGCGCAGATACACAAATTGCTGCAAGAAAAACCAATACAGAACTACAAATGGACATACAAGAATGAAAGACGGGGGTGCCGTCTCTATACAAAAACACCGTTATGAACGGGAACACTACTGATCGGCGCTTCTAACAATGCGCGCCTATACGTAAACAGAATTACTGTATTGCAAACAGCCTCGACAATGCCCACTTTAGGGCGAGGAAGTTGAATACACATATATACAAAGTTGCCAAAGAAGCCGACTTCGGTCTTCTTTCAATACAAAAAGACATGAAAAACTGAACTACTAAATATGAGCCATTAACTACAAGAACCAAGTTTTGTATGAGTGCATAATTACCAAATTACATGGAAATGGATCTCTTACCATAACTTACAACCTCTTAACAAATTTAACAATGAAGCAGGGATACTCCGGAATGAGAAGGAACGGTCCTCATGCCCGCCCGTATCTCATTCAACAGAGCCGTGACCGCGCACGAACGCCGATCACCATACGGCCGAACAATGCCCGCATGTGACCGCTCTGATTCGTGCCGATGACGCGCTGTCGCCCAGCCGACTTCTCTGCCGGCTACGGGACCGGATACGTGGCGCTGCTTTCCAATGGCCGCGGTTCAAAGCCACCGCACGGGCCTAGCAGACGCCTTACCAAAACTTCAAACTGCCGAATGCTGCCGAAGGCCGTCTTACTCACGGCAGGAACAAAAACTGCAACATTAACAATCACAAGTAATGCACAGTACCAAAGGCTGACTCTCCACAACAATCGGAGATCAACATTCATACAAATCTCTTTAAACAAACACAAATCAAGAACAAAATACAGAGTAAACCTGCTTCAAACCATTAGGAAATTTACGCAACCATATAAATCAACAAATATTTCAAATACAAGATCCAATTCCATATCATAATAGCACTCCATTCATAAAAATCTAAACTATTATGCACTCATACACGTACTTACAATACGGTTCAGAAGGAACCGGGCCATTCATAAAAAACACCATAAAAGGCTCATAAAAAGTGGAAAACAGCATACACCCTTGATGCTGGTAAGAGAGAAGTACGAAAACAATGGACAAGCAAAATTAAAATACGTAACGCTACATGGGAAATAGTAGCGTAAAGCTAAACATGGCGAAACGCTCTGTGCGCGAGGAGCGCACGTCTTTTATACTAAACCCAGAAGGGGTAACAGTGTGGCATGGGGGGGGGGAGTAGCGGGGAAATATCGATACATCCTCAGAGTAGTACGAACCTCCCTGCCTAAGTGCGTAGACATTTTTCGCCTGTAAGAGTAGGCAGCACGCATAGCGTGCCTGCCATAGTGGCGGCCTCTACTAACAAAACAAGGAACTGTATTGAAGAAATAGAAATAACTTTTGTTTTGCTGTAAAAATCTTAATTTTAAGGCTACAAAGGCAAACGAGGTGTCCATACAACTCTAAATTTAATGTAAATTGCGGATTTTGTTGTTAGAGCCCGCTGCAATCAGTGGTTTTCTTACAATAATTGAAAACCTATTTTTAAACTAGAGAAAAGTCTTACACAAAATACCAATTTTTTCTCAGTACTCAATAAACCAAAAAATCAGATCTTACTAACAATTTCTTAGGTTTTTGGAACCTTCTCATGGCCATGAGAGCACAGTTTGCTTGTTACAAGTTACCTTTTTAGAGAAAATTAAAGATGAAAAGTTACCCTTATACTAGCATAGTTAATCTAATTACATAGGAAGAGCTTATAAGCTATGGATATGAAATCTTCTCGGTAGGTCTTCTCAGATGACCGTTGGCTTCTGTTAGCTGTTTCAACGCCAATATTCAACACTTGTGACCACTTAAATTTCCCAAATTTAACAAAAACAGTCGAACTGTGAAAATTGGGTGCTATTTTTATTTCTAGGTTAATTTTTCTTTCTGATCAAATGTATTCATTTATTTTGTTAATAATAAACAATTTAGATATTAATGAATGCTTCTACAACGCAAATAGTTGCCTAGAAAACATATATCCAAACCAACTTTTGAATGCTTATTGCGCTTAGCCATTTGGAATATCCGTGTAGTTTATTAGACAAAATATCCTTAAAATTGTCGACATTTCTCCCCGAATATCCTGTATATACAGGGCTTGATTTCTGTCGGTACGCGACGGAACGGCGTTCCGGTTCTTTGGAAATAATTATTAAGTTATATTATATATAAATAACTATTGCTATTATATTAATAATTAATTTGAGGCGCGTTTCGGGGCCTAAGATTTTAAAAATAAAGCATTGGTTATATGTATCATAATAACTCTTATGACGACACTGTCTCAGTTACGTCAAGTTTTAATTTAGAGAATCAAAGTGAATGGTCTAAGTTTACTCACCTAAATAAAGTTTATCTTACTATACATACTATTGAAAAAGTGTTTTATGTTCAAAACAAGTGTTGCTTCAACAGCATGTATTTTCACGTATTATTCGTAATTGCTACGCAATATTCAACACGAATTATGTGAACCTGCAAAAAAGAAAGAAAAAAAACAACCTACTGCAGCATAAAATATTTTCTACTCGCCGGGATTCGAACTCGGGTCCTTAAAGTTAACTCGTCTGACACGGTTCCCCTGCACCACCTGCAATGTATTTTTAAAAAGAGATTTCATTAAATAAAAATCTCTAGCGTTAATAGAGTTTTTCGACAATGTTAATAAGATCAGTCGGAGTTAATATTATACAGTAGAAAATTGGGGCAAATATAATACACTTTAAGAGTTGTTACTTATCTATGTCTAAAATTAGCAAGAAAATGACAAATTATTAACAAGAAAATGAAAATATACTCTATTATAATAACCATATAGCAAGCTCTCAGAATGTTACAATATTTGGGAGGAAAAAAATCAAAACTAAAATGCCTAATTTTTCCTGTCAAAAACTATACCGCCGTGATATAAAACTTTTGATGTTACTTCGTTATTTTTTATGACACGATATTTTTGAAAATAGGTTATCATTAAGAAAGAATTAATCTTTTTTCTGCGTTAAAAAAATGCAATAATATTAATCGTGTCATGATATATACAGCCTCAAATTTGTGGGGCTAATATGATACAACTTAAGAGGCGAATGTGATACGGGTGTCGGGGCTATTTTGATACCCTAAAAATTAACACGCAGACAACTGGAAGGGATTTTTTTATGTTTAATATTACATCAAACGCGCTAAAATTCCGATTTGATGTTGATAAACTATCCAAGTATTTATCTGACAAGGAAAGAGCAGGCGACAATTCATAAAGATTTCCTCGTTCTCCTCCCTATCCAGTACATGATGATTCACTTATGATTATCAATTGGCGGGAGCTTCTACTGTTTCAGTTCAATTACTGATTTTTTACTGGAATCACAAGGAACAAGGCCTACAATAGAAGCTAACACCACCCTTCAACTCCAGATATCAACTGTTCTCCTCCAGTACTTTTGGGATAATACTGTTGGAAAAAATTTAAAAAAAACAGTAGCCATCCAAAGATCAAGGAAGCGGTTAGACCCAATAGCAGCAATCATTACTAGTGAAGAGTGGATCATTACTAGGAAAGAGTTGAGTATTTAATTTACATTAATTTAATATCTATTTTTAAAAAGAGATTTCATGAAACAAAAATCTCTAGCGTAACATTGGTTTTCGACAATTTTAATAGGTATTTGTTTGAAATTTTGGAAAATTCAGATCGTTCGCTCAAAATTGAACGCACGCCATCTTTAAACATCTTGTGCTTCGAGGAGTAGATTTACAGAAAAATTGGAGCTCTTTTTGAGAAAATTATGTAAATATGATGAGGTTTGGTTTAAAGTGCCTTCAAAATAAAAATATTCGTTTCAAATTCGAAGATTCGTAATATTAGCAAGATCGTTCAAGGAATATCCATTTTATGAAAATCATGTTTACTTTAGGCTCTAGAATTACTCACACGAAGACGGATTGACAAAGAGGTTTTTTGGAAAATCACTTTTTCGGGTCCAAAAAACAAGCGTTTTGACAGACTTGTGTATAGAAAATAAAAGAACCAAGAATCCACTTCTTTCGAACTACCTACTTACAAAACGTGTATTCTGTGAACAGTTAGACACTTCCTCCTACAGCATTACATAACTCTCTCCAGCGTTACTGGGATTTGAACTCGGATCCCTGTAGTCTGTAGGTCTGGCTCGACCGCACTGTGCTATCACAGATATTTTTGAACACGCTGTCTAAGCACACTTATTACGAAAAGAATAGTTACGTGATATTCATTGCACTTAGATCTTTTTAGAGAAATGTTCTACATGTGTCAAAGGTAACAAATTCGCAATGGGGAATTCAAACGATTACAATCCACGCAACTACATAGCTCATTTTACTAAGAAATATTTTCAACCAGAAGCCATGGTCTTTAGAACCCTCTATGAAAGTCGTTCCCGGTCTTATCATTCGGCGACTATGGCCAAGGTTGAATTACGTCAGAGATGAAAGCTGCGATAACGCAGACTCAACACGGGCGCACATGCAGACTTTCCTTGAAGCCAGAATCGAAATAGGCATATTTATACGTGATTTTTTAAACATTAACCCCTAAAAATAGGGGCGCCTCAAAACCGCAGCTTATGTGATTTTTTATAAGGGATACGAATGATTATAACTATAAATTAACGCAACATTTTTTTGCGGTTAACTATAAGTTAACGAAAATTATTCGCCGGGGATGAGTTTCGATTTTACGTGCTTAAGCTTCTCCAACATTTGCGCTTACCGTTATACCACGAAACCTTTGACTCTTCTTCTCACAAAGATGATTTTAAATGTCATGTATCACAGTTTTTGACTAAGAACGAACGTGCGGCGTTTAGATCCCTTGTGTTAACATAGACGGGCAGACGTTTTGTCGTAAATAGAGGTTTTAGTAAAAAGGACCCACAAAACATGGATTCTGTTTACAAAAGTATTGAAGTAATTCACTATATACAAGAATAACATTTATCAACCTTTGTCGTGACCAAAGATCGGAAATTTTGAGTTTTTGTCGAAAAAAGTTGTCCTTCAGCGATGATTACAATACTTTTCTTCTGACATTTAAAATTACAGCAAGGAAGAAAAATTGTTTTATTTTTTCTATTCAACGAAAATTTTTAATCAATTTCCAAAGGTCACAATCAGTAAATATTAAAATGAGATTTATTAACAATATGAAATGAAATACAAAGAAAGGGAAACCCTTTTGTTCTTACTTGGTATTCTTCAAAATCTAAAGAAAAACATAAAGAACAAAATATTCATATTTTTCTTGAGGGTTATGAGGAAAAGTGTATCCGGCCCTGAACGAAAAAGGTTAACTCATGTTGTGAAATATAGAAAAAAACTTTTAAATTTTTGCCAGAAACCAATGTTTGGGCAAAATTGATACAGAAAAATGAAAAAGCCGCCTGTTCGTGTTGTTATTGTGCCGTCGAGCCTTGTTGTCTTGTGTCTATTTTGTCTGTTCTTGTGTCTGTTCGTGTCGGTCTGTAAATTTTCAAAAACTAAAGTTAACTCTGAATTTTCAAAAATTTCAAAAATTTGAATTTTTTGCCGTCTTCCTACAACTCTAGAATTGAAGACAAATTTTTCTTTAAAATGAAATTTGTTGTCCATAAACAAGACTTTTTTTGAAAATTTACAGACAGACACGAACAGACACCAGAACAGACACAAGAACAGACACAAGAACAGACACAAGAACAGACACACGAACAGACACAAGAACAGGCACAACAACAGACACACGAACAGACAGGCATTTCGCCGTCATTCGATTTTTCTGTATCAACGACCACAAAACATTGGTTTCTGGCAACACGCGTTAAAGGATTTTTTCTATATTTCACAACATGAGTTAACCCTTTTTTCGTTACCAGGGCCCGGCATTAACACTTTTCCTCATAGATCCTCAAGAATAATACTCGAATATTGTTGAAATAATGCTTTTATGTTTTTCTTATAGATTTGTGAAGAATACCAAGTAAAGAAAGGAGGTTCCTTTCTTATTGTATTTATTTTATATTGTTAATAAATCTCATCATACTATTTGCTGATTTTTTAAAATTTGAAACTGATTGTAAATTTTCGTTAAATAGAAACAACGAAAACATTTTTTTTTTCTGGAATTACGTAGTAAGAACAAAAAGTATTGTAATCATGCGCCGGGAGACGGCGATTTTTCGACAAAATCTCAATTTCGAGCTCTGGTAACGATAAAAGTGAATTAATGTTGTTCCTATATATAATAAATTACTTCCTACAATACGTTTGTATTCAGAATCCATGTTTTGTGGGTCCTTTTTCTCAAAAATCTATTTACGACAAAACGTCTGACTGTCTGTCCGTCTGTAGTTAACACAGGCACCTCAACGCCGCACGTTCTTTTTTAGTCAAATCTGTGATATATGACAGTTAAAAATATTCTTTGTGACAGAGAAGTATTATTAGAGTTTCTGTGGTGTAATGGGTAAGTGGGTAAGCCCACTGCTGGAGAAAGTTGTGAACGTAAGATCGAATCCCATCTATGGCGAATAATTTTTGCGAGTAGAAACAATTTTGCGGTTAATTGCATAGTTATAATCATTTGTATCCATTATAAATATCACATAAAGCATGTGTTTTTGAGGCGCCACTACTTATTTTAGTGTGTTAATGTCTTTAAGAATCAAGTATAAATATGCCGCTATAGCAATTCTGACTTGAAAACGACTGCATGCGCGCCCGTGTTGAAGTCTACGTTATCGCAACTTTCATCTGTGACGTACTTCAACCTTGGCGATAGCCGCCGAAAGATAAGAGCGGGAACTACCTGCTCACGGAGTTTTAGAGAACTTAGCTTCTGGTTGAAAATATTTCTAAGTAAAATGAGCTATGTAGTTGCGTGGGTTTTATTAATTTGCATTCTTATTGAGAAATTGATATCTCTGACACATGTAGCACATTTATATAATTAAAAATCTAAGTGCAATGAATATCACGATATTATTCTTTTCGTAAGTGTGCCTGGACAGCGTGATTAGAAGTGTCTGTGGTAGCACAGTGCGGTCGAGCCAGACCTATAGACTTAAGGGACCCGAGTTGAAATCCTAGTAACGCTGGAATTTTTTAATCTCCACGTTTACTAGAGTAAAGAGAGTTACGTAATACTGCAGAAGGACGTGTCGAAATGTTCACAGAAAACACGTTTTGTAAGTCGCTCATTCGAAAAAAGTGAATTGTCGGTATTGTTCTTGTATTATTTTCTATACACAGGGCTGTCAAAACGCTCGTTTTTTGAACACGAAAAAGTGATTTTCCAAACAACCTCTTTGACCATCCGTAATTCTAGAGCCTAAAATAAACATGATTTTCACCCAAATGGATATTCCTTGAACGAACTGGCTAATATTACGAATCTTCAAATTTGAAACGAATCTTTTAATTTTGAAGGTACTATACACCAAACCTCATTATACTATTTTTCAAATGTTCTCAAAAAGAGCTCCAATTTTTCTGTAAATCTATTCCTCGAAGCAGGAGACGTTTAAAAACGCCGTACGTTCAATTCTGGGGGAACGATCTGAATTTTCGAATATTTCAAATAAATACCTATTAACATTGTCGAGAACCAATATTAACGCCAGAGGTTTTGGTTTCGTGATATCTCTTTTTAAAAATAAATCTTGATTTAATGTAAATTAAACACTTTTGAAAACTGCAAATGCAAATGCTTCACTTTCTTTTCGCATAGGAAAGGAGGAAGTCTTCTCGTGTACATGGTGGTATAGGGGGAAACGTATTCGGCGAGTTAACTTTAAAGACCCGTGATCGAATCCCAGCGAGTGGAAAATATTTTTTGCTGGAATAGGTGTTTTTTTGTTTGTTTCTTTTTTGCACGTTTACGTAGTCCGTATTGTATATTGCGTAGCGATTACGAATAAGACGTGAAAGTACATGCTGTGAAAATACGAGCATCACATGTTTTGAACATAAAACACTGTGTAAATGGTATAGTAAGATAAACTTTATTTAGGTAATAAACTTAGACCATTCACTTTGATTGTCTAAAGTCAAACTAGACGAAATTGAGATCAGTGTCGTCATAAGAGTTATTATGACTCATATATCCAGTGCTTTATTTTTAAATCTTAGGTCCCTGAACGCGCCTCAAATTACTTATTAATAGCAATAGTGATATAATATAATTTAGTAATTGTTTCCGAGGAACCGGAACGTCGTTCCGTCGCGTTCCGACAGAAATCAAGCCCTGCATCTATGCTTCATTAATACTAAAAATAATAATTTGCATACTGCAAGTAATATTAGAACAAACCCATGACAGAACTGTTAACATAAGTACTGTCAGATGTCATCTTTCGCAGGACAAGGAGTCAAATTTAAACAAAAATTATAGTTTCAATGAATTTTGATTAACTGCGTGTAACTTTCTATGATATTCAAATGGTAATATTTTATTAGAATATTCAATAGGTTAACACTTTCAGCTTAAGAGTCTTGTTTGATAATTCTCCAATTTCGTATTGTAATAAGATATCTTATGATACTCATGTCATAAATAACTATTTCGCAACTATCATGTTTAATGTATGTGTCTAGCAGGTTTTGTATTATTCTGAGAAACTGGATCATAGGAATCACGTGTACTATGCGATTCACACAGGAGCACATGAATCACAAAAATGTACTTAATAATATACTTGCTGATGAATCAACGTTTCATTGATAAAATTACTTTCAAAAAATTTCATTAATTTTCATATTTAAATATATTTATCACATGTAATTACATGTTTATTAAACAAGATGGCTTTATATGAAGTGGAGACATTGTTTTTCATTTGATCATTCAAAGTCATCAATTACCCACAGTTACTTTAATTTTCTCTGCTTATCAGTTTTTTTTAATCTCAGACCTCCGATGAAGACATTAATCAAATAACATATTAGTTATTTACAAATTATAACGTGAATAAATGCTTATATGTATTGAATTGGTTTTATAATAACCTGAAAAAATATCGGTTTTCTGTAGGTTTTGGGGTGTTAAAATCATTCAAATAGTAAAAGCAATGTTAAGCTGGTGATCATTAACATTGTTTATTTGATATTTTTCTTAGGGGTAGTTTATAATGGTTAAATGTTTTCAACGATTGCACATTAGATACCTTGAACGGCCCGTTTTCGTTTAATAAACAGCTACGTTCTCCCTATACAGATGGTCGTCCAAACTTCAAGGTTTCGGTAGTTTCGTAGAATGGAAAGTAGCGGTCAATAAACCACCTTCGAACTACGACGATACTGAAATGTAGTCTGGGTTGGGAAGGTAATATTACTTTATCCACTTTGGTTAGGTAAAGTCAAACATTACGACATTAGGTTCAGTGTCGTAATGAAGCTCTTTACCGCACCCAGTGCGGTAAAGTACTTCATTACGACACTCGTTTTGTAATGGGTTATTCCGACTAGCTTGATTCCTACTATTAAAAATAACAACAATTGTTCAAAGAATTTTTATTGACATAACTTTTTAACAGAATAAGAGTTCAAATTATAATAATAGCTATGCTTATTTGTTGTAAACATTAATTACAAATTTGCTGCAATTTGATACCGTAATTCCCGATGATGTTGAAGCTGTACAATTCATATTTGCATTTGAAATATTTGTAGATTCCACATTCGAAATATTCTCCCCCATAATTTTCATAGCTATCTCTTTTTTATTTTGCACTGATGTTTCGACATAACCTTCAGCAACAGAATTTGACTTCCATCCACCGTGCCTCTTAACACATTCATGTCAGCACCTGCATCGGCGAGTAAAGAAGCAGATGATCGACGAAAGCAATGTCCTGTAAAAGTTTCAGAATTCTTCAAACCAAGATACATTGCTATTTTTTGGAATGTTTCCAAAAGTATTTATCCCAACTGGTTGCGAAGAACATTTTCCATTCTTGTAGGAGAGAAAGAAACGATCGTGCTTGACATTTTCCGGCCGAAGGCGAAAATATTGACGAAAAGTCTCCAAACAGTTGAATTCTTTGACACTTCCTTGAGTAATAACAAATTGTCTTGAAATTAATGTCTTGGTGTTTGGTATATTAATTATAATATACGTATTCTTATCCTCTATATCACTTAATTCTAAATTTTTCAATTCCTCTCTACGGCAAGCTCCAAAAACGCCAACTATTAATGTCACCTTCATCATTAAATAAATTTCATTATCTGCCTCTATTAAAAATTTATGTATGTCATCTTTCGAAAATATTTTAGATTTCTTGCTCATGTATCCTTCGCTCTTTCTTTTAAGAAAGCTATCAATTGATGTGAACTTACTTATGTCCACATTATCATTAAGTAATATTGTACTCTTTAACATGGAATAATGTGACCATAGAATTGAGGGTTTCCCTTTTTTAGACTTACCAGAGAAGTACGCCATCATAACTTTTTCCGAAATGGTTTTAATATGTTTGGTTGCACTCCAGTCTCTAAATAAAGTGTATTCACGCTCATATTTTTTTCGTGATTTCTCTGGTAATAGCGTGTCTAGAGCAGCATTTGCTGTTATTTCGATGTCAGAATCACAGCTGCTGTCACTCATATTGGAAAAAAATACTCTTACACCGTGGAAAGAATACACAAAGCTTGAGGTTGACACCAAATGTGTTTCAATTGTTATCATTGTTAGAAACAGTGTCGCCACTTCTAGAAAATAAATCGTTAGTACTAAACGAACGCGTAGGACGATCTTTTAGATTAAATCTAACTAATTTTTACAAAGTGGATAAAACGTTGTACGATATACGTGTCGTAACATCTTATTACAATACTCGATTGGTTACCAAACTCGGCCTAACGGCCTCGTTTGGCAATCTTCCAATGAGATAATTTTTTTCTTTTAGTTGTAACAACTCGTTTTACCAAGTACGTGTCTTTAAAACTATGACCACACAGTGCGTTCTATGTATTTTCACTGGAATTGTTATAACATCTTTTTTGTTTTCTTTTAGTTGTAACAACTCGTTTTACCAAGTACGTGTCTTTGTTATATTTTAAGACGCTACATTAATTGGAATTGAGAAGTATTTATTTTCAAGCATTTAGGAATTCATGAAATATCATTGAAATGTTCGCCAATCTAAAAAATGTTTTAAATATAATTATTAATGTTGTTTAAAAATATGTATTAACAATGCGTAGATTTAGCACATGTACTCTGATTTGAATATTATAAAACCAATCATCAAATTAACAGTTTTAGAAAGATGATCCTGAATTATTGAATGATAAATTGAATTGAAAATATTAACTTACGTTTATATCCGTTCATTTAGAAATTCCTGTACTTGTGTAAATAAAGTAGCATTTTGTGATGTGTGATTCTACTGGTACTACTTTCAACACACAAAATAAATATTTCTTTATTAGGAACTTTAACATTCCATTTATCCAATCCAATACAGTTTACAACAAACAGCTAATATAATGTTTACCTATTTTTAATGGTAATGGTTAAACAGGAAGAACATATAGTTTTTTTAACTCTCGGTTTAAACAGGAGCCTTCGAAAAAAATTAATAATACAGCTATTCGGTTGCTCAACATCCCTTTGACAGACAAGCAGAAACTATCGTTTCGACGTAAGGCACCTTGAAAAATAATTTGTATATAATCAGTTTCCTTTCTATTTGATTTATATATCGACTTGCAAATTGTAGCAATTAAAAGATAATATAAACACAAAATAAAAGTTATGTTCATACTCGCCATAAAAAGACGGATTTAGCGTAATTAAATGATTACAGAATTTGTTTATACACTAAGTGTTTTTTAAGCGTAGCAGATCAAAGCGCGATATTGAAGAACTATTTTTTCAGTATGCTTGTGTTAAGTGAAAACTAATAGGGTTATTCTAAGATGTTTATTTCGTATAAACAATTACATATATCTCAAAAACGAATAATGATTGCAGCGATCGGATTCCGGGATTTTGTATCGCGTTTAAACACCATTCAGATGCAACAATAATTTTTTGCAATATTTGCAAATTATAAACAATTTCCAACTTTTGCAAATCTAAAAAGGGGGAGAGCCTCCTGATGTCCCAAGCCGAAAATCGCGAATTAACAATTTCGCAACAATTTTTTAATTTTATAAACAAATTCGAAATATGCGTTAGAACGGCCGGGAAGGGTCCGCAAATTGTGCCTGAAATTATCATCTCAAAATTGCAGTTTGACTGGAGTTACAAATCGATTGCAAAAATGTAGAACAATTGTTGCTAAAATGCTAAGTATTTACTGGTCTATTGACAATAAATCTGGACGGAAACCCCCGCTGAGAAATATTTTTTCGTCGTGTCGTACGCGCATTCAAAATCTCTCCTTCGGCAGGGAAATATGACGATATTTTCGCCTCGTACGTAAACGAACTAGCTCTCTCCCCCTGAGACAGCGTCCGTTCCACCCCTTGGGATGTTGCACCAATCAGAGACAACTGTGATTCTACTTGTTAGCGATTGGTCAACGCGTTCCTCCCCGTGCCGTCCCCCTGGCCGCGGGGTGTCCAAGTTTGACGATGCGGTTTGGAAGATAGAATTTTGCCTGACATTTTTTCTGAGGGAGAGTGTACGTATTGCTCTTCAAATTATGTTAACTATTGCTGTCTCTATTTCAAGCTGTGAGAGATCTTTCAGTAAGTTAAAATTGATACTATCGTATTTTAGAGCTTCAATGGGGCAAGAACGATTGTGTGATCTTGCTCTGTTGAGTGTTGAAAGAGAAGAAACGGAGAAAATTGACTTTGATTCTGTCATTGACGAATTCGCATCAGTAAAATCAAGAAAAGTGCACTTCTAGACTACTAAAAATTGTTATGTTATTAAATCTGAATCGTAATAATATATTTTTTAAATAGTAACAATGTTAAATTTTTAAAATGAATGTAAATAAATATTATTAAACATGAATTATTTTCTCTTTATTATCTTAATTCATGAATCTCAAAAACAGTTGACTTTTTTTCGATATAGATTGTTTATCAACATTTTCTAAAATAATCGAAATTTTATTCATAGTAGAGTATATTCGCTAAACAAAAATAAGCATAATATGAAGTTTCTTGAGAGGGGCGCCTGAATACCTAGATACGCCTCTGCTGATAGCATAGACAATATGTTTGCTTTTGTATAAAATAGTGTTATCATTAGTTTGATTGGGATAAATTATTTCACTGTAGTTTGTATGCAAGTGTTTTGTTACCAGACACACAAAACTACTACAACAATTTCTGTAGCTAATGTAACCATCTTTCTGGTCTCCAAAGATATTACGAAGAACTAAAATGTTAAAATATATATGTGCTTGCCATGATCATCACCACAATTATTTTCAGTTTATGGCTATCCATTACTGTTTGATTTTCAGCTCTTGGTCCATCAAGAACAAAGGAATACCATTCTAGAACAGGAGTATCTGAAGAATTCTCTCCACTTATCTCCTAAAAGTTCATTCAATAGGCCTGCCAGGTTAGATCCACATTAGAGCTGCTACAGCGT
Source organism: Teleogryllus oceanicus (assembly GCA_964035755.1). Lineage (NCBI taxonomy): Eukaryota > Metazoa > Arthropoda > Insecta > Orthoptera > Gryllidae > Teleogryllus > Teleogryllus oceanicus. Next base: position 124,305,804 of record CAXIVR010000002.1, read on the forward strand.
ATATCTCTTTTAAGTGACACCTGTAGATGGCTAAATTGTAGCATATTTGTTATGAAAATCCACATTTCCAAAGAGTCAAATCAGAAACTTCATCAAATCGAAAATATTGCTTTGAGATAATTTTGACTGTATGAAATCTTCATTGTTTTCTGAATAATGATTCGCTTCACATTCCTGATGTTCTGTACGAGCTTGAACATACTACTCAAAAGTTTTTGTGTCCTTGAGATCCCAAACTTCTCATAAATAAAATGGGATCCTGTTGTTAAAAATTCACAGACGGAATGAACCATGCGATATGAACAGACACGTGGTCATCCAGCAACAACGCTGTGGACATATTGGATTTCGCCTGAACCTCGTTTGCCTGCAACTAAAATTATTAGGGATATTTTTGCTTTTGCTCCACATCAGGACAGAAGATGCAGAAAGTGATCATTAGTGTTACCATAATGCTAACTCATTTTTCTCCGATGGACATGTTTGTTTTTGCATGAACGCTCTTCATATCTTACATGGCAATATGCATAATTTTAAAAAAAGTTATTTATTTACTTTGATCGGAACCCTAGGAACTTATTTCGTGGGTGCCGCTTTGATTCACCTTTCGGAATATATTCGAATCGGAAGCAAAGGAATCGAATACCGATTCCATAGAAATCGAAAAAAAGTATCGATTGTGAAATCGAATCGGTAGAATCGGAACGTTCTTAAACGTTGCTGTAGCCCGGTTGTTTGAGTTTTCTCGATTTTAGGATGAATTCGCTACCGAAAGGAGTTTAACCGTGCTAGTGATTCAATGCTGGCAAGAAGCAACAAGGAAATGAATAATTTATTTGTGGATAAAATTTCGGCTAGACTTCCAGCATGTGATTTTTGAATGTGTGGTGTGGACAGTGCATATATTTGTTAACGGTCAACTGTTGATTTGGATGTGAACAACACTTCTGAGGGTGGGAGTAAATATTTGTTTCAAAAAAGTTTTTGTGTACGTTCAACAATGGAGAAGGTCGTGGATACACTACATAAACGATCTGTTATGTCAGTTGTGAATATCATTGTATTTCAGTTTGCTCTCGTGTTACTTTTTTCTTTCTCAAATCTTGATATTTTTCACCCGATAACATGGATAACAAACTCCCTTACCAAACTTACGTCTTTTTCTTTATGGGTAATCTTTATTATTCTTTGTTCGTTACTCGCCGCCTTATGTGGAGTGTTAAAGAATAAAATTCTTTCTGGACCTCATTTATACACAAATCGTTTTGATAGGTTGAGACGTGTTTTTAGTTTGAGTACTGTATTTCAAGCATGTTTACACGTTCTAATTGGAATAGTGGTGTCATGCCTTTACTTAGCAGTTATTGGCAGAAAATATAATAGTCTTCAGAAAGAGTGCACTTATTCTGCTGGATTGTGTGTTGCAGAAGAGAAAGTATTTCTTATATACAGTGGTGCATGGTCAGGAATTTATGTATTTGGTAAAAACTTCTTCAAGTGTTATCCATTACGTTTTCCTGTTATCCAGCAGCTCGTATTTCTGCGTTTGAAAGCAGAGCTTATTCCATCTATGAAGCAAGCAATGAAGTCATCACTATTACCATGTATTTTGTGCCCATTATTGTATTTTGTGAATGGTAATTTTGCTCTGAATGTAATGTGTGATATTTTTAACTTAACATCAGAAGATAAATTGTTTAGTAATTTGATAGATTTCTTGAATTTCTCTTTGTTATTCTATACATGGCTACAGACTACTGTACTGCTTTCTTCTTGTGAGATGGTGGAGCGTATATTAAATATATTTTTGACAGATTTGCCAGAATTTCCAATTGCATGTCAATTTGGAGAAGCGAATATTGGTACATTACATGAAGTCCTTGCAGCATACAAATGTCCTGTTATTCAGAATTGGGGCTGTTTGGATTTATTCACTCTTGCAAAAAATGATCACAGTCGGCGAAAGGAAATATTTGCTTTAAGTCAGCCAGGTGGTCATCCTAACAACTGGAATGCTATAAGAAAAGAGTGTGTACAACTCGTGGATAATTTTGTTGAGCAACTAAATATTGCCATTTCTGAAATGACCAACTCTCAAGCTGAAAGTGGAGGGATTCCATCTACACCAGTAATTCCAGTACCCAGAATGAGGGAAATGTCTCCTGCAATGAGAAATTTATGTCTTATTGGTCAGGACACCTCTCTTCAATATGAACCTCTAAATGAAGAGCCTTTTGTGGGTTGGCATAAAATTTATGAACTTTTGTTTGGGAAAGGCCTTATCCAACCTTAACATGTTTTTTTGGAGCCCAAATTTTTTTTAGTTGCTGCATCACTGACTGAAGATGAATACGGTGTGGTACAAAAGGATTTAAATACTATAATAATTGCCATTCAGCAGAAAAGGTTAAAATTGGAAATTTTAAACAGAAAAATGAACAATATGATATACAAATGAAAGCAGCTCTCAAATCTGCATTGAAACGGAGTCTGTACAAAATATGTGTTACTTACAGAGATCATATCCAAGAGTTAGATTTACCTTCTAGTGTATTGAATAATTTGCAAGTGTATTTGTCGTTTCGAGAATAATGAAACTTAAATGTTAAAGACTGAACATTATATATGGAATACAGTATGTTGAGGTGCATATAGGCAAGTTCCAATGAGAGGTGATACATAGATTTTGTTAAAAATATCCTTCAAAATAATTTAACTATAAATTTCAAATTGTTAGTGCTCTTCAAAACAAACTTGTCAAGAATTGAGCTGAGTTTTCTATGGGTAGTGTATCTGAAGACAATCATTTAGAAGATAGAGCGTTATTAAACAAAACTACTTTTAACAATCTATGGAATTTGACTTGTCATAATTTTGCTTTATGTTAAATTTTTGTGACTAAGGGCACGAATACATTTATGCAAACTGAAGTAAGTGAATGTGTGTTTTGGTTTAAGCTGAACATTCCAGTTTGGTTTTGGAAACAGTTCTCTCTTTTAAATATGTTGTTTTATTATTTATTACTTTGTTTTAACTGAATATTACAAAAGTTCATTTCTAAAATGTGTTCAGTTTCTGGAGTAATTCTTGGGTATAAGGCTGAAGAGTCAAATGAATAGATATAGTAGGCTACTGTTTCTGTCTCAGACATCTGATTAAACAAATGAGGAAATTTTTTGTTAAATTCATTTCATACTATTAAGAATATACCAAAATATTAAATTTTTTTTGTTTTTACTTTCCAAACTTATTTTTGATTACTGTTTGATGTTATGAAAACAATTCATCAACAATGTAAATTGCTTAATAACCCCCAAATCACTGGGCTGTGTTGTATTGCTTATTTCTTTCTCAATTTATAAAAATTTAATATGATATTTTGTAGAAATCTTTGTTCATTTACTTGATTTATAATAAATAGTTATGCTTAAACATTGTTTAATTTACCAAGTGTTGTGTTTAACATTGCCATCTGACATTTGCAAATTGTTCTATAAATTGGGACTTTGATTTCCTCTCTAACTTACCTGTTTTTGTTTGGATTTCTTCACAATATTAAGGAAATGTTGGACATATTTGTAATGTGTAATAAATGTGTTTTATTACGAGATAAAAAAAATATTGATCACTTTTAATTGGTTGAGTCTTCAGAAAATTGCATGATTTTCCTTTATTCAGTCATTATCGAAACTTTTTCATCTGCATGTTTATGAAGAAAAATTATCAGTAGAGGTCATGGTAAATATTACTTGTAAAACAAGTAACAAAGTAAAACTAATCATTCACTTGTCTGCGGAAGTTGACTGGTCTCGAATGAGAAAGTCCCAAGAATGTAACAAGGAAAGTTTGGAAATGTTTTTCTAAGGTATGTAAAATAGTTTTGTTGGCCAAGAATTTTGTTTCATTAACAGAAAAATTAATGCTATGTTTGATTGGTATAATATGAATTGTACAGGATGCTCATCAAGTGAAAGTGTGCTTTTATTAGATGCATGTTAAGTATTCTTAAAAATAGCCGTTTTAATGTTTTTCGTAATATTATAGTTGTATTTCTAACATTGGTGACTAATCTAGGAGCATACTGCCGTGCTAAGCACAGAAGTCGTAACTTCTATTGAACTCAAACTGAGAAAATGAGGTTTAAAGTTTAACAACTTACTTAAGTTGATTGACAACTTATTGAAGTGTTCAATTCATTCCTATTGTAATGTAAATACTTGGTTTATTTTATGAGAGTAATATTTTTGTGAAATTCTTTATTTGTAATTAGTAAATGCAGTTCCTGCCATATTTTATTTTAAATTACCTGCTGAAATTCTAGGCTGTGTGGGCCGTACATGCCTATTGCTAGTTATAATTAGGAGTATCTGCATACATACGTCTATATTAATTTATTAAAATGTACTTACAACTGAAAAACGCTAGTAATGATAGTTTAAATTGAGTGTTAAATTTACGTTAGATTAGGTTTAGCATGGACTAAATAATAAATTTTAGTGTATCCTAGTATCTTCTAGGCAAATTAAAATTCTAAAACTTGATACTGTACCTTAAACGTCGATCTCAAAGAGTAGAAATACGGTACTGGCACGAAAGGACATTATTTACTTATCACTCCAATTCTTTGCCAATTGAACATGGGGTCCCACAAGGTTTGATCTTAGGTCCTATCCTCTTTCTGTTGTACATAAGCGATATGCCCTCATCTATTAAAAATGGAAGAACAGTTCTGTTTGCCGATGACACGAATGTTCTTTGCAAAAAAGAAACAATAAATAGTACAATTTCAGAATTTCAAATTGGTTTTATAATAACAAATTAATAGTTAACGAAGGAAAAATGTCTCAATGCAATTTTAAAAACACCTTAAAAAAATGTTAAGGTAACAAAATTTCTATGTCTCTCAATTTAATCAAACCTCAAATGGAATGTACATATAACAGAATTAAACACTAAATTAAGCTCATTATGTTATGCATTCAGAATTCTTTCTAATTCTGTCAGCCTTCATGCAGCTCGTTGCGTGTATTTTGCAAAAGTACATTCCCGCCTGAGATATGGCATAATATTCTGGGGAAGCTCATCCTTTAGTTCCCAGATATTTAGATTGCAAAAGAAAATTATCCGAATAATGAAAAAAACCCATCCACGTGATCCGTGCAAGCCTCTTTTCATTGAGCTTGGAATATTACCATTGCCTTGCTTATTTATTTATGAGTCTGTAGTATTTGTCAAAACTGACTTACTTAACGGTGGGAACTTATTTTCATGTAATACTGATATTTATAGTTACAACACTCGACGTGGAAATCATGTGTCAGTATCAACCGCTCACTACAAGAAATCCACTTACAATACATACTTTACAACGCATTGCCAGATGAAATTAAACGATTAAAATTGGTACACAAATTTAAGTTAAAAGTAAAATCTTTTCTGCTGCAAAACTGTTTCTATACAATTAGAGACTATACTGATCGTCAAAAAGAAAAAATAATGTTTACTTTAACAAAAACAAGATATAGTATAATGAATTAGTTTACATTTGCATTGTATAAATAAAAAAAGACTCAATATGCCTGTAACAAATAATGTACTTCCGGGTCAATGACCCCCATCTCGATCGGGTTTTTGTCCAGTTTCCCTGATCCATTGAGCAAATGCTGAGATGGCCCCTTGATTTGTTTCTGGACGTTAATGTAGCTTCACTATGCGCATGTTTTGTTGAACTTTCCTTTTGCTTGTAGTGGTAGTAGAGCTTAGGGTGAGTTTCTATTTTGTTAACAATACAGAAAAATGAAATCTATTTATTTATATTACGTCAAAAAAAAAACAGTTAAAAACTGCGTATGACGTGCTATGGGGAAAAGTGAATTGTGTGCACATTTTCAAAATTCTGTGATCCCTACACTAAGTCATATACTACTTAAATTTTGAAAGGGAGAAAAAAACTCCCATGTAGTAAAATCTATTTTCAAGGATAAATAAGCAATAAATTTTGAATTTTGAAAGGGAGAAAAAAAAACTCCCATGTAATAAAATTATTTTCAAGGATAAATAAGCAATAAATTTTGAATTTTGAAAGGGAGAAAAACAAAAACAAAAAAAGAACTCCCATGTAATAAAATATATTTTCAAGGATAAATAAGCAATAAATTTTGGCTCTTATTATTTCCTGCCGCGACAACATGGAAACGATAATTTGAATAATTGTATTTCCCACTGAATTCTAGAAGACGTGCACAGAAAATGAAGTTACATTTATGTCCAGAAGCAAAACAAGGGGCCATCTCAGCATTTGCTCAATGGATCTGTTTGTTCCTTTACTGTTGAAATAAGTTTTCTATAATTTGGCAACGAAAATATCTAGTTTTTGAAATGTTAATCCCTCGTTTTTTTAAATTTGTTATTAATATTATTATTTTTCATCTTTCAACTATTAATAGTTAAATTGTTGGGTAATCTTTTATTGATTCTTCAAAACTAAATATTAACTCTCCTGTACAATCTATTACAGGTAGGCCTAAATTATCTTGATCAGACTGAACAGGTAACAATAAACTATTTGGACTTTATAAATGTGTATAAACAACCTGTAACAAGTATTGTATTGCAGCCTCCGGTTCAATGACCCCCATCTCGATCAGATTTTCCCTGATCCATTGAGCAAATGCTGAGATGACCCCTTTGTTTTGTTTCTGGACATAAATGTAGCTTCATTTTCTGGTGCACGTCTTCTAGAATTTAGTGGGAAATACAATTATTCAAATTATCGTTTCCATGTTGTCGCGGCAGGAAGTATTATTCCGAAGGACAGCATGGATAAGAGCCAAAATTTATTGCCTTTTTATCCTTGAAAATAGATATTACATGGGAGCTTTTTTCTTCTTCTTCAAAATTTAAGTAATATTAGTATAGGGATCACAGAATTTTGAAAATGTGCACACAATTCACTTTTCCCCATAGCACGTCATACGCAGTTTCAACTTTTTTTACGTAAAATAAATAAACCATCTTCACATACATATGCATTTGAAACTAATTCATCTACATTATGCCTGGCCATTACCTAATTGATCCTCATAACCCTCAATAATATTGGAACATCCATCGACATTACGACTAAGAAGAGACATACCGGTATTTATTAAGTTCATGTTAGAATTGTCAATATAAAATTCATCAGATCTTCACGAAGTAGTGTTTCCTTTATATAAATCTAACCTAATCCTCCCTCTGGAGAATGCCATATTCTAAAACAGCAAAAGTACGCAGTTGTGGAACTTAAAAACGACGCCAGGACTACTCTCCTGAAAACTAGACCTCGGCCATATACATAGTTTTGATCGATTGTTGTCCTGTAATCTAAGCAACATACTAGAGTAAAAAAGTAGTGTTGTGAAGTCGTTGACCAGCCCTGAGGAAGACCACGAAAAGATGGTCGAAACGTCGGCAACACAGCCTTCGACGCGGCGTCACCCGGACAGCCAAGAACATCCACATAGTAAGTGTTGCTCAAAGAGTACTATGGTTGCTAAGGTACTAATCCCGCACATTTTCTTCATACTCCACAGCGGGGAGTGGCGGGTTCTGTCTACGTCACGGCAGTGCAGGGCTGTCAACTGTATAGACAGAAAAAACGGCGTAATAACTCGCCTTGGACTACATAGCTATGAGAAACAACGGAAGATTTTGTTTTTAATTCTGAAGAAATAATTAATAGTTATAGAGATAATTGAGTAACAAGAATGAACATGGTACGCATAGGTCGATAGAAAGAGATACCGAAAACTTGGTAGTCCGCATTGGAAAGGAAGAAGGTGGGCAGCACTGCAAACTGAGCCGTGACCAGAGAGAATAGGTCGAGACCATGGTGGAAATAACACCATGGTCGAGACGTTTCAAGTAGAGCTCATATTTTCTACCGGGCCGTGCTATGCCGGGCTGAGCGAGGACTAGGGAGCTCGAGGATCAAGAAAAAGTGCGAGCATAGTACTAAAGTTGTATCTGCATTATGCGAAGGCAAGAGGTGGTAAGCGTCGTAGATACCGCTTTAAAAGCTTACTATTTTGCACTTGCGACCGAATAATCTTAGTAAACTACATGAAAAGAAAACCACTTTTCCCGATATTTTTCTTTTTTTCCCGTCTACATACGACAATTGCACCTTAGTATGTAGAACAAGTTACAAACAACCTGGTAACAACTCAATTTGGTGGACGGGGGGGCGGGGTCTATTTTCGAAATTCGGATGTTCTCTCTTTCGCATACGAAATGACGACAAAACGTATTCGAAATTCGTCGTTGTATTCTCGAAAATCGTATTCGAGAAATTCCGAATTTCTTCATTCGATTTCGCTCGAATGGTATCCCACCATCGGAATTACGAAATTTTATACGATTTCATGCTGCGGTCGGCTGTGGTATTTAATATCCTAACATAATCTTAGATTAACAAGTTTCGGACAATGGCTAATTTGCTGTAGAAAATGAAGCAGCGCGAAGCTGTTGAGTGTGGCCCACGAGTGTTTTATCGTAAATACGATCCATTTGAAATATCTGATAGGGAATTTGTGAAAAATTTTAGTGTGTGGCCAATGTCATCAATTTGCTTACGCCACATTTAAAACAGGCAACAATGAGCAGTGCAGTTGGTGTCAAAACTCAAGTTTTGTCGACTTTAAATTTTTATGGCACTAGCTTACCAAAATCCTGTTGCCAAAAATTTGTTTCTGGCTGTGCCCCAGTCTACTGCTTCTAGAGCAATTAATAATGTTACTATAGCTTTAAACAATCCCGAAATACGTAATTCGTGGGTCCATTTCCCCCGAAATTTAGAGTAACTAAATGCAGTGAGTCAAATTTTTTTTGAAAAATATATTATTGTTGGATTTGTTGGTTGTGTGGACGGCACACATATAGCATTATAGCCTCCAAAAATCGTAGATGAAGGTAACCCAGAACACATGTATGTTAACCGGAAGAACTACCATTCCCTCAATGTGCAGTTGATATGTGACTCACATCTTCGCATTCTAAATGTAAATGCCAAATTTCCAGGAAGTACCCACGATTCATTTAATTGGAGAAACAGCAATATTTAAAATTTAATGAATCAGCAAGAAAGAAGCCATGTCTTTTAGGATATTCAGGGTATCCTCTAAGGCCATGACTGCAAACCCCAATTTCAAATCCTCAATCTAATACTCCTGAGGAAAGATACAATACCCATCACAGGCAAGTCCGAAGCATTATAGAAAGATGCAATTGTGTTTTGAAAATGAGGTTCAGATGTTTGTTAAAATGCCGGGCACTGCACTGAGAAATCATCAAAAATTGTAAATACTTGTGTGGTTCTTCATAACATATGTCATTTTCATAATTTACCAGACATAGAAGAAGAAGAAGAAGTGATGATGATGATGATAATGGGGATCTTGGAGTGTATGAAGAATTGTGCATTGAAAATCTCGCAAATCGTCAAACACAAAATGAATTTCTAAAAGGAAGACTATCAGCCATTCTTTATTAGAAATTATTATTCATGAAGTTTGAAATTAAATGAATGTGTAAATATTTAATTGGATTGTCAATGCTTTAACAGTGTATTTTTATAGTTTGTTACATTTCATAGTTTTAGCTGTTTTTCAAACTTGAAGTTTTTTATTTTCTTTCTCTCTAGATATTGTTAAAAATATATTACAGAAAAAACACACTGCTTAAGGCTCATGCTTAATCAATTAAAATGGCTACTGCGTTTCTGTTTCTTGTTCGTCTTTGCTGTAGGAGTTGAGTGAGAAGGTCCAGGAGCATCTGTACTCACTACAGTTACAGGAAATGCCTGACTAACATTATTTAATAAAATTAAATCATCGTCCTCAGTAACAGATACACCATGCTCTTCAGTTTATTAGTTATTTCAAAATCACCCTGTTCATTTTCAAAAACAAATTCGGTGCTTGATTCTGCTGTTGAATCTAATCCTTTAATTGAAGTCTGGGGTATTGTTGATAAAATTTTTTCCTTCACACAAGTTACGTCTATTGGTTGGTGGTGGACCTCCTCCAGTTCTCTTCCTTTCATTGTTAATGATAGCTTGTTTCCCTTTCACAGCAGATTTCATATCATGCCATGTTTTGCGCCAGTGCTTCCAGTCCTTTTGTACACCGGGGATGGCATTCATTTGCAGAGCTAACTGTTCCCACATTTTTGGGGAATCTTTAACACTGAAAGGGATGAGAATTTTCTACTTGACAGAGCTTTATTTACATTCATAAAATCAGTAAGAGCTAACTTTTGCTCCTGACTAGCGTGTGGTTCTTTTTAAATTGTGCCATTTTCTTGTTCTCTTACAAATATAAGCTGTCAAATATAAAACACAAACTTCAAAACTAAATAACTATTATTACTGGACTAATTTTTATTTTACTGGCCTAAAATATTTGTAAAAAGAAAAAGATTTCAAATAAAAACTAAGAGAACACTATAAAAACACTGCCACATGAAGAGATAAAATTCAATTTCCAATGTTGCCAAATACATGTATGCGAAAAATTCGAATACGCTCAAAAATGCAGCTATTTGAAATTATTGCACACAAAACATTTCTCATGGTTTCGAGAATACAGCTACTGAAAGGACTTCAACCTTCATACAATTCCTGTAATTTTCTTGCAACACATTTTGAAAATAATAGAAAACCCAAAACTAAGAAGATGGGTGTGTGGTTTTTTACTTTTTTTATGTGGTGTATGTATTTAATAGTAATTAATGGTATAGTTAAGAAAGGTGCTTGTGAAAAGAAATTTGTTTACACACAAATAAATGGTATCATAATTTCTACATAAGAATACTACAATATCACTGAATCTTAACGTTCATGCCATATTCTTTCACAATATTGATTTGATTGAATGATTGAGTGGCTTGTTATGTGTAAAGTGCTTGAGGGAGATATTCAATTGATATAAAGAAAAGAGAAAAATTCATTTAGTGTCTTCTGTCAGTATCAACATCCAAGCTTATAAGAAGTCACTAGACTATAACATTCACTTTTTATTCTCATTTCATGAGGAGATTGTGCAAAACATGTTAATTGGCAATTATGAACAGTAACCAGGAATTCCTGTTATTCAAAAATCTTTAATCTGTTCTAATAACTGATACAATTTCCATTTTTATATTCTTCTATTTCAGTTTCATCTTTCAGTAGTCATTAGTTTGAAACATTCTTAATGGGTGTTAGTACAAGTTTGGCCTCGTTACAGGATAGAAAGTCGAGCAACAAATTGGTCAATTTTGTTCATCTTAATAATTTTCAAAAGTCTATATAAATATAATGTATAATTATATAATATATATGTTTTTATAAATACTGTTCCTGCAGTAATGGTGATTTTCATTGCTCATATTCTTAGTGTAATTGTAATGAGTGTATTTCTTAGTGTAATTGACATGGATGTAATACAATTAAAGGTGAGGCCAAAGAAAAAGGGGAAACTTTTTCCAGAGATAGTTGCAGAAGTTTTTCATTTCTTAAGACTCATTGATGATGTCAAAATATGTTTGAATATATGGTTTCTCTTTAAAACTTTTAATTTTCAATGAAGAGCTTTAGACAGCTTTTTCCGTTCCTAGCACTTCGACCCTCAGATGAAGGAGTCACACAATATAATTTAAAAGTTACCGAGATGAGAGTACTGAAGAAGAAACTAATGAGAGATCAATTGTTTCCAAATACATTAAATTAACCCGTTTATGCCCAGAACTTTTTTTGCTGCCAATATACTTCATACTTACAAAAAATGATACTAATATACTTATAAACGTGTATGTTAACAATATACGAAGCACAAGTATTTTAAAGGTTAAATTAGTGTTCGAAAACCAACACTGGGAGATACCACTTTTAATTAAGTGACTTGCTGTAATTAAAAAACGCTGCATATTGAAAAATCTTATTGTGACGTAAGAAGAAGAAAGACATTATTATTAGATAATTAGAATAAAACTTATTTTCTTTCCATGAAAATCTTGAAACATTAGGTGGAAGGGCAAATTACTTTATACAAATTTATTAGTAGTTGATTTACAATATCCACATCTTGTGCGTTTCTTCCGAGTACATGGAAAGTGACCAGTGTTGTCAAATCTAACTTCCAGAGAAACTCTACTTGAAGTGTTGCAACTGGCCCGTGTTCCATGCATTTGAAGTAGGGTATGACGTCAGAAATTCTAGATCATATTTCCAGTTCCTGTAGATTCATCATCTTTCATCATACCATGCGTCTGAATGTAGGTCAATATATGAATAAGACCACCACCACACATTTTGGAGCAATGTTTGTCCTATATGTGCTAATATTTTGATCCATTAGATCAGCTCTCCATATTCCTGTTGAAGAATGAATAGACTGTGGGATGATAGATATTTTCTTTCTCTTGCAGAATATAGTTCTGTCATGTGAACTCCTTCAAATTTTGACCCAACGTCACAACTGAATAATCATCTACAAGTAGTAATTTTTCTATCCATGTAATATCATAGGACTTGAATCTTCTTCAAAGATGGATCTTCAGGACATTTATCAATCCTTTATTTCTATATCAGTGATGCCAATGCCTTGTTTTGAAAACTCATCAACCTTCATCCAATAAAGTAATTGTCTAGCAAACATAGGTTTCATAAATTGTCCATGTTCATTTTTGGAAGACTTTCATAATTTTATAGCACACTGCCTCCAGACCAATGCTTTTTATAGGAGTTACATGGCTTTTGGATCCCTGATACCATCGAAGTCTACCATGACCAATGCAATTGACACCAAATTTTAAATCCAAGCAATTGGTTTGCCTTGATGTGTTGTTTCAGACCATTTGTCCGTATAGAACCATTGCTTGTCACAACAGCTGACTCTCTTCCAAGGGTATGCTCTAAAACGAATCACGAAGCAATTTAGATGGAACCATTGCTCTACAACATGATCCTTTTCAAAGGTATGCTCAAAACGAATCACGAAGGAATTTAGATAAGGCTGACTTTAGATATGTTTTCATTCTGTCCAGCATGTTGTCATTAGATAAGAAAACGCATGATTTCCTCGAACCTGTTTCATCGATGTCATTTATAAACTTCATTCCTGTCGTTTTCTTCCAGTAATTTTCTACTTTGGTACAATCCACCAAAATCAGCCAAGAAGACTCTACCTCTTCAATAAAAGCTGAAATGTTTACTTTTTGAACAGCATATATTAATCTGTCTTACTATAAATTCTAGTAAATCATCTGAAAAGTAAATGAAGAGTCCAATGGAGTTTGTGTTTATCAACAACGTTAGGTCTGAATATCGTTGAACATTTTCACACTTTGACCATTACGTTTTATTGAAAGATCTCTCTTCCATTTTCTACAACCATAATCATTAATTTGTTTTTCTTCCTTCATTTTCATTTGTGCACAAGCTGATGAGCCGTTGACATTACAACTCAGATATTTCATGTTTACTATCCTTTCTGATAAGACAGTTCACCTTCTGCATTACTGTTTAAACACTGAGAACATACAACATTGACAGGCGTCAAATGTTGTATGTTTCCACAGACTCACAGCACTGTCCTGTCTGTCTCACCTAACGTCAGAGGAGCAAAATATGTCAAAGCTGCAGCATTTCATATACTCTGATTATCTTCAGCATCAAAATTTCATTAGCAGTAGTTTCTGAAAACAAGTTGCTGAGAAATACTGTCATCTATGCCAGTGTTGCGTTTGCAACATTCTATAATGACAAATATTTTCGTATAATTGTTGATGAAAACAATATTCTCGTGTTAAATGAGAATAATACATCTAAATCATGAGATAATAAAATATTTGATTACATAAAAATTACCTACTTTCATGTGCGTCTTCTCCATCTTCAGTCACGAATAATGCAGTTTACCCTAGAGCAACGATTACACAAATAATTCCACCATGGATTACACGAATAACGACCAATACAATATACCATGCATTGTATGCTGACTAGAATTTGAAAATTAAAGTATGTCATTTACATTGTTGCGAAAACGCAACACTGGGCATATATGGGTTAAGAAGGAAATGTCTAGCTTCAAATATATAATGTAAGTGGATGAAATGACTACTTTGGAGCTGGAGCTGTGGAAATGACTATGCCAGTAATAAAATAATAGTGAAAAATATAATACTAAGATAACTTGAAGATATTGATTCATTCATAGTTTCATAATAAAGAGACAATATGTAAAAATCAAACCCCATTTTATAAGATTTTGTCAAATGAGAAAGAAAATACTAAATAGTCCACTTTTGCATTGCCATTCTATATGGGCAAAAAAAATTCAATGTTTTATTATATGTAACTTGGACAAAAAATAAATATATAATATTATTATTAATAATTAGTAATTATTATTAATATTTATTAATTATTTATTTATAATTATATATATATAAAATTTCTTTCTTTCTTTTTCTCATATTTTCACTAGATATGGGTATCAGACTTGATTGTAAGAGGGTGAAAGTGATGCATGTGAAGAGTAAAATGCACTCAGAAGATTGTTTTTTTAACCCGCACATTGTTAGTCATTGGAAAAATAATAATAATTAAATTTGATGAGATAACATTTGTGATTTTGTTTTTAGGATTCCAAAAACATCACTGAGCAGTTGTTGTTCTTCTCTTTAGGTATTAGTGTTAAATGTAGCAAAATAGTTTTCATTGAATAGTAATATTAATGTTGCATATTCACCTGATGAGTTCACTACTGCTTTGAACTTCCATTATTTTAATTCTATTATCAATGGACACCTTCCATTCTACAAAAGCAATACTGCTTTTAGATCATTTTAGGAAATACCTTTTATTAAAGAGGTCTGGAAGCTGATAAGCAAGAGAGACCGATTAGGTGAAATGATAGTTCACCTAATAGCTAGCCGGCGGCGCTAGCCGAATGCGTTTACTACGCTCCGTGAAGTCACGAAGGTTAAGCGCATTCGAGACTCGCGGGTTCGTGGTTGGGTGACCGACCAGGAACCCCGGGATCTAACGGCGTCGAGCCCCTGGCCGAAGGGATAAAAGGCACTGACTGGCTGCGACGTGACGAGACTGGACTAATATTAAAAATAATGCCCATTAATGGAGGATTACTCCCAAGGGCAAAAGCGCTCAACGCCCCTTAAGGGGCTTGGAGACGCGTTGCGTCGAGTGGACGCAACAAATTTAAAAAAAAAAATGTTAGTTTACAGAATAAAAATGAAGCTAATGTAGAAATTGCAAATTGAGGCATCAGAATGTTGTACAATTTAATCTGAATAGATATAATTTTGATAGCAAATTATCTAATCCCTAAAAATGACAGGTCATGGAATTTCTGTGAAATTCAAGTAAAATGAAATTGCCCACAAGCACCAACGGCAAGCTAAGAATGCTATAAAAATCATGAAATGAATATTAAATAATGAGTAAAGAACTTAAATAAGCAGTGCCATCTGTACTAGTTTCCTACAAACTCAGTTGTAACAAGTCGTAGTTGTGAGTATATTGTAAAGGGAGAAAATCAATGAAATATAACTCGTACATCCATGGTACGTTTTTCCAATATATGCAACTTCAAAGTGACATATGAAAGGACGCTGAGGTACTAATTTTCAATAAATAGCATGCTATATAAACCGTATAGGAAATGAAAAAAATATCACTTTTGACTTTTTTAAAAATTTTTTTTAGAGAGATTACACCGAAAACAGTGGTCTGACTAGACTGAAAATGTAAATATAAAATGAAATTAAAAAAAGCATAACAACATACAATAAAATAAATACAAAAGAAATGAAATGAAACGAAAATAGAAGAAGATTACAAGAAAAATAAAATACATTAAAAAGATGAAAAATAATTATGAAAAAAATTAATGGTCCAGTCAGATCACAGTCTTCTCGGCACCTGCTGAATTGGCCGCGGAATCCCCTGGTTTCGGCCGCGGGCTGAAAATGTAAAGTAATTTTGCCTGAAATAAACTCCACATTCATTAACTTACTGAGTTTTAATGGTACAAAACTTTATGTGAATGAATAATCTGGAAAACACAATTATGCAAAAGCTCATTGTACCTGGGAATGTAATGTAATAAAATAATGATCAAAATCTTTCACATGCATTCCCTTGCAAACTACCGTGAATGATCTAATTGTATAATTCCATTTTGAAATAATCACGGACATTTTGATTTCCTTGGAATAGCTCTTTCGGCTCTAATGATAGCTTGGTGCACGTTTTTCTTATAGATTCAAAACTAAAAAGAAATATGAATATTATGAATTAAATTTTTTTATTTACTTTCTTTAAAGTCACTTTTTTACTATTTGGTCATGTAGCGACCACAGTGATTGCTTTTACTATAACACAAAGTCAACATGAACACACACAAACATCCATGCCTGATATGTGATTCGAACCCGTGACCGTTTGAGCCAAGGTAGCTACAGGCCTTCACCTTTCTTACGCTGGCACTATCGAAATCGGGTACCACTAAACCACATGCGCCACCATTTATAACTATTAATTGCTAATTAATTACGAAAAATTAACTTTTTTGCATTTCAAATTTTTGCGTAATTAATGGTGAGCTAACGGAAGATTACGCTGGATCTATTTATTTTTACGTCAACAAACAGTTAAAACTGCGTATGACGTGCTGTGAATTGTGTGAACATTTTCAAAATTCTGTGATCCCTACACGAAGTCATATACTACTTGAATTCTGAATAAAAAAAAAAGCTTCCATGTAATAAAATTATTCTCAAGGATAAATTAGCAATAAATTTTGGGCTCTTATCCATGTTGTCCTTCGGAATAATACTTCCTGTTGCGACATGGAAACGATACTTTATTTCCCACTGAATTCTAGAAGACGTGCACAGATAATGAAGTTACATTTATGTCCAGAAGCAAAATACGAGGTCATCTCAGCATTTGCTCAATGGATCAGGAAAGCTGGACGAAAAACCTGATCGAGATGGGCGTCATCGTCATTGACCCAGAAGCTGCGATACAATACTTGTTACATATTGTTTAGAATTATACAGTCCAATGGTAAATAATACATTAAATATCACTGTTAAAATTAATGCGCAGTATAGTCTCTAATTGTATAGAAACAGTTATGCAGCAGAAACGATTTCACTTTGAATTTAAACTCTTCTATCGAATTTAATCGTTTAAAGTCATCTGGCAAAGTGTAAAATAATGTACATGTATTGTATGTGAATTTTTGGTAATGAGCTGTTGATACTGTCACCTGATGAATATGATTTCTACGTCGAGTGTTATAGTAATAGACTTCGGCATTTTCTGAAAATATATTCCCGCCCTTAAGCAAGTTATTTTTGACAAAAACCACTGATTCGTAAATCAACAGACAAGTGATTGCTTGTCTACCACAATTAGTTCCCAAGATGGCATATTTGGTTTCGTGGTAACTAATTGTGGTAGATCCAGCGTAATCTTCCGCTAGCTCACCATTAATTACGCAAAAATTTGAAGAGCAAAAAAATTAATTTTTCGTAATTAATTAGCAATTAAATAGTTATAAATGGTGGCGTACGTGGTTTAGTGGTACCCGATTTCGGTAGTGCCAGCGTAAGAGAGGTCAGTCCTTCAGCCTTAGCGACCTAGGCTGGATATACTGTGTTTTTTTCTTAGCCAGAATTTCCCCAGAATATTATGCCATATCTCAGGCGGGAATGAACATTCGCGAAATATACACAACGAGCAGTATAAAGGCTGACAGAATTTGCAAGAATTCTGAACGCGTAGCATAAACTTAATTTTGTGTTAAATTCATTTAAATGGACGTTCCATTTAAGTGTTGACTGAATTGAGAGATTGTTTCCTTAACATCAGTCAATGGTACACCGTTCATTTTCAATAGAGCACAGAATTGTTTATTTGAAATGGAAAACTGCATTAAAACCGTTTTGTTTTCGTTTACTATTAATTTGTTATTTCGGAACCAATTTGAAACATCTGGTATTGTAATTAAATTCCTCACATGCTTCTATCTGCTCTCCATTTATTGGTATGCTGCAACCTGCATTTTCTCCTACCACCAGATATTTTGTTTTGGAAAAATTGATCTTTAGTCCTGCTTTCTCGTACGTTTCCTTCAGTTTTCGCACCATATATTCTACATCATTCTATCTTGAAGATAATACCCTCAAATGCCACGTTCAAAAACCCTAGTATGAAGATTTAAGTAGAGTTCTAAAAACGCAGTATATGCAGTTCTAAAAACGCGGTATACGCAGACGCCATTCTTGGTCATTGCTTGCCGACAAGCGTACTAGTCGCGCGACTTTTCTTGACGTCTGAGCTCCCTAGTGCTCAACACAACATTGGTCTTACATGGAACGGCACGGCAAGATTGTCAGGGCTGCCAAGCTCTGCTTTCGAATGAATTCAGTTCTCGCATTTTCGCTGTTAGTGTTGTGCCTTGTGATTTATTTGATTCGGATTTTGGTAATATCATATATCCTTAATAAGCAATATTATCGTTATTTAATTATTTTCACTTGTGGTTGCTATTAATTGTGTAATTATTTGTTATATTTTATCGTCTATAATGCCCTGTTGTATTAAGAGCGAAAGTGGCGCGAATATTATATGTAAATGTAAAGGAAAATTTCGCGTCTCGCTACTTTTCGTTATTTTAAAAAAAACAAAAAAAAAACAAAAAAAAAACAAAAAAAACAACAACTCTGACGCAATTTCGGTCACTGTGAGCGGTTTCTTGAGAAGTGTTTAAACGTCGTCGGTAAGTACACTGCCCTGAATTCTCCACTTGTAAATAGAAACTGAAACGTTTGTAAGTTGGACTAAGGTTATGTTTTACCACTTGGTGAAACAAATGCATTGGTTAAAGAATTGTGTAGGTTATAAAATTAAATTTGTAGTGTGAAAAATACGAATAATCAGTTCATTTAATGAGTACGTTGCTACGGTGATTTATATGCACAGGGGGTTTTGGAGCAGGGGGGTAGCTATTCTCCCAATCTACCTTTATTTTAAATAATTATATTTATTGCTGTACCATCATGAACTTAACTACATGCGACTACTACGTATAAACACGGTGTAAGATATACCGTATATCTTACACCGTGGTATAAACAAGGATTCAGTTCATAGAGTCGATTCTCTTCTAATGAACCGAATCAGTGAATCAAAGGAACCGTGCCACCCTAAACTCGGGATTTATCATTTTTTTTAACCGTGACTGGAGCTGACAAATAGACATCATCGCACTGAACAGTATGTTTGATACCCGCGGTCCTTCATGTGTTCATTCTGCCATTAGTGAAGAACTCGCCGAATTATCGGCGCGTCCTCTCCCAGATTCGGATAGCAAGAAAAGAGAAGGCTTGATGCTCAATAATGCAAATGCAAACATCAATGTTCAAAATTAAAACAATTCTCAAAAACCTGGTTTAGTAATCTCGAACACGTTCGTGGAAGATAATTTGTTTTGGCAGTGGCCGTGATTGTTAATTTATAATTACGATTTAGGCAAAATGGGAGAAGAAAGGAAAAAGAATAACAGCGAAACTAAGCCTGAAAACTAGCGCTCAGGGTCATCTCAAGGAGTCATAACTTCCTCAAATGGGTACAGGAGGGTGGGCGGGAGACCTTACATCTAGAGTGCTTGCGTTGGCCGCCTCTCCGGGTACGGGAGGACATATGTAGGAAATGCCAGAAAAATGGGATCTCTTGGGCCGAAGATAGTCTACTGGATGAGGATGTTACAATCAGCGTTCCCTTTATTCGTGAACTGACAGTGGTATAATGCAATATTATTTCATATTTTAACTTTTATAAAATTGTGATTATCGATTCCTTACATTCAACTCATCAAGCTTCAAACATCGGGTTTCATAAAAGTTTCAGTTTTTTACGAAATATGTTCATGTGTCTATTCAAATCTGTTTTGAAAATATCAACATCAATGTTGCATCCCTATTCTCAACACCTAGATGAGGATCGCCGATTTAATACTTTTGCATTCTGATTCAAATTCCCTAACAGGAAGTTTATCAGTGAGACGGGTAAACCACGTTTTACTAGTATGATGTTAAATGCTATAAATAGAATTGCTACCCGATTAAGTGTTACTGAAAAGCGTGTACGATGTTTAGAAAAATAGTATCTCAATGTAGAAATGTAAAAGTTGCCGAATTAATAACTGTATAACAAAACAATTTATGCGCCTCAAACCTATTCCTCGTCTAATGTGGTGTTTCTAAGGGTTGAAGTTATATTGCTTTCAAGACAATTTAATGCATTAAAAAATACATAAATGTGTCACAATACAATGATTTATACATCCTTTTAATTTATCATTTACGTAGTTTGTACCAAAAAGACGCACCAGGAATTACTTATTCCCATCTTCAAGTTTATATATAAACAGATTAATTTTAAATCAGTATAACTTACCAAGTTATGAGACATGTCATGATTCTTAATATTAGATTTCAATGTTTGTTACAGCCTTAGATTCAGGATGCATCTCGCCTGCGTGCTATTTTACCATTTTTTCAAATTTGTCCGAAAGTATGAAAAGTTTAAAATTAGCTTCGGTGATTTTACTTGGGAAAACAGATTCATCAGGTGAAATCTATCAAGGAGACAAACGCCGTTTTGAGATCAAAAATCGAGTCGCAGGATAAAAGAGCTCGTGTGTAATCTCGGCTCATTCTTTCTGGTAGTGGAATGATAACGGAAGATCTTAGAAGTAAAATGTATGTAAAATAAGATGTTAGGACATGGAATATTGGTGATATACACAATTAAATCAATTTTCTCTTTGAAATCAGTTTCCAAATCGGAATCGATATTTTGAGTAATGCCTCGAATACTTTTTTGGTGGCATTCGAAGGAAGACGGAAATATGTGAACGAGATATATAGCTACAAACATGACTATTACAGATGATACGAGACCGTTTGGTTGTGTTACAGCATCACTAGTTTGATAAGTGGAGAAAAATATATTGAGATTGAAAGGGACGAAAGCATAAACCGAATGCCTGTCTTAAAGTTCGGCCTCCTTTCGCGCCGCAGGCCGCCGGGTTTGGCCGTTCGGCTTGCGTGAAGGGAGGGCCCGCAAGGGTAGGGTGACGCCAGTGTGGAGCGGGAGGGGGGGAGGTGTTTTTCAAATTTCACTTTATGCCGCTCCTATTCATCCAATTTGCATAATTTACACGGCGTTGGATTAAGAAAGCACGTCATCGCTCTATAAGCCCACATTTTTTAATTTCTTCCTGAAAATTGAGACATTTTAAAGAAATTTTTTAAGATTTTTTTGAAATAACGGCATCGTAGCGTTAATTCTATTTTAAAAAGATGCCGTTTACAGATCGAATATCGGACCATTTCTTCAGAAGTTATCGGACTAGTAAATTTTGCTTATTTTGGTGCTGTCACGTGGTGACGACAAATTGAACTAGTGTCGGTAAATTTAGCCGTAAGAGAATTCTTTCGATTTGTCAGTCAGGGCTATGTAAATAAAGATTGTTTTCATTTTACTTCCAATTGCATACTCCCAAACGCATAATGCCCAATTTACATTTTCACCAAAAACAGAATCCTTTTAAAATTCTGAAAACTAATTAGTTTTATTATATAAAATATTGTATTATTCATCTTAAGTCATGAAAAAGATGCATAAATATAACATTGGGTGCATGAGGGCTTATGCTGCTCAGACCCAGGGTGAAAGAGGCCACTACTGCTAGAAAAACACTCCATGCAAAAACTTTTTTTTTAATGTAACAAAACTAATTATTGAAAACACATGGAAATTGTTAGAGAAAAATTTAACAGAATGATACGCAATTATTTAATTAATTGCATTAAACTCAAATTGCAAAAAAATGTGGGTAGGCCACTTTTGCACTTATAGCAAATATTTATGCCAAAATCAAAATTAAAAGACAGTGTAGAACAGACGAACTACTCTGTAGACAAGTCTATCAAGAGGAGACAAAACCATCGGAATATGTTAGGGGAAAAAAGTGAGGGGAAATCATTAATAGCATTTAGAACAGAAAAATCGGTGAAGCCAAAACTTTTCATTTCTTACAGAGACAATTTAATTTATAGTATTCAAATACAAGGAAAGCTCTTCCTTTATTAAACTACAACTGAAGTAAAGGGGGTTGACATTGATTGAAAGCAAAATTCATCTATTTGGTTTCCCCATTTTTTCAATATTTTTTGCTAAAGTTGCTTAATATAAACTACACAAGATTTAAATATCACAATTCTTTTATTTGCTGTTATGCCAAATTATCTTGTATGTCTAATACTGACTTCTGAGTATCATTTCCCAACTACTAGACAGTGTTAGGGATTTAAAGGAAAATAGAAAACAATTCATGAAATTAAGTCACTTTATTCACAGTATTTTGTTTAGAACTTTTTGAAACTCTTTTTGGCTCCAGTCCCCTTTGATACTTTAAGAACATTAAAACGAACAGTTTTGCTGAGAGGCCTGCATTCACCAACAGTCACAACATCTCCAATTTCAACATCTCTGAAAATTAAAAAATGTCAATTATTGCTAATTTTAAGTAATAAGAACCTTTTTACAATAATATTGGTCAATCATACCTAAAGCATGGTGAAAGATGCACAGACATGTTTCTATGCCTCTTTTCAAATCTGTTGTATTTGCGGATGTAATGCAGATAATCACGACGAATAACTATAGTTCTTTGCATTTTCATTTTCTGTACAACACCAGTCAAAATGCGACCCCGAATAGAAACATTACCAGTGAAAGGGCATTTTTTATCAATGTAAGTACCTTCAATTGCCTGAAAAAAAATAAAATAAATAAATAAATAAAACATTCACAAAATTCAAAATTGTGATATCATTAAGGAAATTAATTCCACAGTAGACAATCATACTTACAGAAAAGAACAATAGAAATTAATGAATTAATTGAACTTGTGCATCTCTACGACAAACTCTGAGCAAAATAAAATGTATCATTTATTACAAGTAGTACTAACAATGTGATCCCATTATCATTATACAAGATATTCTATCAAACCTCTCTGAACCAAGAACTTTTAACAACTTTCACAACAAAGAAACACATTTACTAGCTCCATAGAAATCTTTTTTTGTAAACAATGTTAAATTTGAATTTTTTAAAAGTTATGGGTGTCATGGCAGTGGTTAGGACACATTTGCTAACCTGAGGGACCCGATTTCTAACCCCATCAACGGTGGGGATTTTTATCAGGTTGTGTCCTATTCAGGGTGATCCTGAAATTCACTCAGCCTCCTTTCAAAATGAGTACCTATATTTAATGGCTTTAGTAACAGTAAATATTGGGAAAACACATGAAGGATGATGCTTACCACCCATCTCCTACTTCCAGAAACAATTATATTTGTTTTATGACCCGATAATCTACTAAGGGCCAAGGAAGTGTGAAGAAATGTGAAGTGTGACAAATGTGAAGAAAGGCTATTGACAGGAGTCCTATCCTCCAGTAACCCTAAAAAGGTATTCCTGCAGTACAATGGGTAAAAAAAAAAAGTTATGTCCTCCTTTTGCCAGTTATTTGATTGAACAAAAGAATATTTTGAGTAGAAAGGTACACAGTAAAGGTCTGAGGACTCAGAACAGTTGCATCAACACCACCTAGATATACAAGGCCTGCGCACTGCAGTTTTTCAAAGCCAATATGGCAGCTAGAGAAGGCCGACTTGTTTGAGTTGACACAATCCCATTGTGTATGTTGAGAAGCACATGTACCTTTCGAGCTGTGGTTATGTAGATGTGGTCTGCTGTTGAAATGGTGAGAATCATGGTGAATAAAGGGAATGACTAAGGGGTGCTCCAGTGAGGGAATTCTGATAAAAAGTGAAATGTGTAAGTTGCTAAAGTTCAGTGATTAGTTTCAGTTTTGTGAATTGCATTTGCGAACATAGGAAATTGAGAAGAATTCAGCGTTCCATTGGGATAATAGACTAAAAATCGGTCTTCCTTTAAACACACACACAACTCTCTCATGGAGCTATGCCTTCTTTCTCGCCTAATTGTCCTGCTTAGTGGAATCACTCAAGCACTTTCCCCAGGAAATGTCTTCAAGAAAGGAAAATGAGTATCAGCTTGCTGCAATTGAAAAAAGGGCAAAAGAAAAAATTGCCAGATTAAATGAAACATCTTTCAGTACTTTTGATGAACTAAGAAGCAAATTGGAGTTGCTCATTTTGGACGATTCTTCTTCGATTAATAAGGATAGCAGTGTTATTTTTCAACATATTGATTGCAATTCTGTCCCTAAAATTATCAATTCAGTTGTGGTGGATAAGGAATTGAAACTCAGTATTTTTATTGTAAAAAAGTATTAAAAATTGGAAGCACTACAATAGTGTATATAATACTAATGACAGTAATGATGTTTTAGAAAAGGTTAGGTTAAAGATATGTTTTAATACAAATAGTAGTAACAGCCCTGATGATGGTTTTGCTTTAATTTAGACATCTTACTTCAAATCGATACCACGAATTCACAGTTTGGCAAACCTGCTGCTTTTAAAGAAGAGCATACCAGCTCATAGCTTTTCATATTGATTTGTACGCTATTTACTATGTAACCATTTTCTTACAAATATTTCAAACATTAGGGTTCATAATATTTCCTCATCCTTGTGCAATGAGATTGTGTTCATTTGGTTCAGAACCTTAAATGCAACATGATGAAAATATTTTTTTATAGTATACAACAAACAAATACATAAAGTAGTGACAGTGATAAATTAGTGACTCTTTATGATAGATGAGATTCATTTAAAATCTGGGCTTGCAAAATATTTTGAAGCATTCAAAAGAGGATTTCATTTACTGTGCATTGTAAGTGATAAGTATTAACAAAAAGTGTATGCAGCTTGTTTCCCCTGAAAAATAACTCATATTTGTGAACAATCTACCAGCTGGAGAAAGTAGACCTCTTATTCTTGTTTGAGAATGTAATTAATTATATATTTTGGTCTGGTAACCACAATTTAACTTAGCATTTTGGTTTGTATGGCCTTCTTATGCAGCCATCTTGAATAACTGCTCTGGCCTTTTATGCCTGGGTGGTGTTGGTTGTATACACTGAGTAACTTCTTTAAATATAATAATCATTACAAATTGTATGAAATTATGATCTTCTAAAACCTAAAAACTGAAATAGCCTTAATTTCCTTCTGGAGGTAAGTCCTGAATGGTGGTAAATGATACCAATAAACACGGAACAAGACGAGGAAATAAGCAAGATGCTTCCGTGGCAACCATGAAAACTCCGAGACACCTAATTTATGCTCGGAACAAGTTGAGAAGAAAAAAAAGCAGGAGAAAAACAAGCTTCAGTTGTTTAAGTGTGTAGCTCCATTGCTTTCATTCAACTGCTTCCTTTTCCTGCATTTTTCCTTATATATTTTAATTTTTTCCATGGATTTATATAGTCTTTCATTTGTTTTCTTGGAGTTCACGATGATAATGTTAGAATTTGATAATACATCAAAGTGGGGAACCACATTGGAAATGAAAGAACATGCAAGAAGTATTACCAAGAACCTGTTAATCTATATAAACTGTATTCAGATGAGGAATATTACAGAAAATAGATTTTCTTAGGAGAGAGAGAAATTAATTTGTTTGCATCAAAACTGCAATCTGACACAAATACAGGCAGAAATACTTTACTATTCTAAGCCTTTGGGACGTGAGTTAGCAATCTCAAACAAATGTGTACTGAAGAGCGACATTACCAGTAAATGTTGTAGGAAAGGGGTAAACAATACGGCAATCATTAGATACAAAACACTAAAATGTTTTTAAAAATATGACAATTTGGAACTCATTACACTGATTGCACTAACATCCAAAATGTCTTATGGTGACTACTAGAGACCACATTTTAAAAAGAATTCCTTTAATGTGAATTGGTCACGAAATTGAATACCTTTTGAGCAGTGTTCTGGCCACAATGAGATTTTAATTTCCCTTTATTGTGAAATTTTTCATTAGGTCCTTTTTGGATAACATTGCAAGAAAATTCCAGCAATTTGAAAAACATTTCAAAGGGGACCAAGTGACAACCAAGTCTTACATGTTTGCCACATTTAACAAGAAATATTTTCAAAGAATAGAAGTGCAGAAGGGAAATATCACCAGAATGCAGGAAGGGAAAAGGTCACTACCACAATTCCATTTAACTTGCTTTAGCACTACGCCCAGCTTTAACAAGAAATTAAACAATCCAATACTTGTGCTTCTCAAGTTCCTGAGCAACTTCAGATAAGCTATGACACCACGTGAACAGCAAAAGAATACAAAATGACAACACATGAGAGGCAGTTATGTGTATGTTTGTTACTATAGTTCCATCCTATTTTGAATTTCATTGTAAAGTATATCTGAACAAATTCTTTCACTTGTGTGATAGTGGAAGAATATATTAGTGAAATAGTGGAACACTGCAGAAGCTAGCTTAAATCAAAGATAAACACCTTCAAGAATGATTTGATCCAAACTGAGGGGAAGATAATTCATAGATAATTGTGTTGTTAATATTAAGGCGAATAAGACAGAATAATGCAACATCTGAAACATGCAAAGCTCCAGAAACACGAATTTGTTATTGCAAAACAGCTTGTAAACATTCAGCCTCATCTTTTTCAGGAGGCCGAAGAAAATAGTAGGCAACAGAATGAGTTTTTCAGTTATTAGACAACTGCCTCTGTGTGACAGCATTCCACAGTTCAAGCACCAGCAATGGAATAATTAGAAAAATTGGAAGAAAGATCACTACCAGAAACTAATTGCTACCAGAAACCAACAGAATTGCAGACTTTCTCACAGTAAAGTTTTCTAATTTCCTTGGAGTGGACTGGCTTCACAGTTTTGACCAATCATCTTGCAAGCTGCGATCCAAAGTAAATTTTTTTGACCCAATTTTTTGGTTTCTAATAGTAGAATCGAAATATAATTTAAAGAATAGTAAAAACTCGTCATAAATGGAAATTTCCATTGAAAAATTTGGAGCTGTTTTTAAGAAACTGGTGTGTAAATGCAATCTGGCATTTATGCAAAATTTGAAACACTTTTTCACAGAAATTTTTTGAGTTTTTGAAAAACTTCATTTGAAGTCACTTGAAGGACTTTCATTCACAAATACAATAGAGTTCACAATTGAAATAGATTTAGAAATGTGCATATTAATGGCATGATATTAAAAAAAGGACATGTGTAATTTAAAAAACAACAACAAAAGAATACTTCAACATGAAATTTGTCATTTTAAACAGTGTCATTAAAACTACCCATCCGAAAAACGCGGAGAAAAAATTTGGAGTCATTTTTTAAAAATAGCGTTTGAGTGTTTCTGAAAATGTGGAATTTTGAGCAAGTTTTCACAGAAAACTTGAGTTTTCGAGACTTTAAATAACATTATTTAAAACATGTACTTATAAATACAATAACTTGAACGAACTGCCGGAAATGTAAATAATAATGATGTAAGAAACTAGTCAAAAAAATTAAATTTACAGAAATTTAGTTTAAAGAAAAAATTTGGAGTCATTTCAGAAGATCTTGTTTTTGTAATTTGTTAAAATTTCCCATATTGCACGCAATATTGTGTGAAAACTACTAAAATTTTCAAAAATCTTCATGACCTTAATGAAAAAACTAATTATGGACAACAAATTTCGTTTGAAGTTTCCTTTCTTCAATTTTGTAGTTGTAGGAAGACGCCGAAAAAATACTCCAACTTTCGAAAGTCCAGTATTAACCATGTAATACCTATGAGAATCAGATCTATGCTATATTTACTCTATTCTTACAAGAAATTTGAAGAAAAAATTTGGAGATGATTTTCAGAAAATTTCAAACATGTCCAAGGGGCTTTATGTAAAATACCCCAAATTTTACCGAGAGTCCTTAAAAATCGCAACACCAAGTCGAGCCAGATCGACTAGTGCCTTTTTTGAAAAATTCATACTTATGGATTCGTTGCTACTGGAGTTCACAGACAGATGAAAAAGGGGTTTTGCAGTATGAGGGGACCCCAAAACATGCATTTACATTAAAATCTTGAAATCTATTTTCCGCAGCATTTCGACACTAAGTATATTTTTCTGTATATGCTTATATACGAGAAAGTAAAAACTTTGATTAAGAAAATTACCTAAAAGCAATTCATAAAGCTACTATTCAGAGTGAAAGAAGTTTGAGTCTACCCTGCTTGGTTTTTTTGTCTGTAACAATAGACTGTACTACAAGGGCAGTTCTAAACCTTTTTGTGTTGACTGGCAGGAGATCCATCAAAAGTCGTGTATCACATTTTAATGACTTGCTTTAAACTGTGGTCTTTGGGGACTCCCTAGAGCAATAACTGTCAAGTTGTAATTAGGCAACATATATGACTTTAGCATTTGCACAATTGAAAACAATGTTAAAAATACCCTGAACCATTGTGTAAGATTTGTTGCTCATGTACAGTACATACAATCAGAAGTAAAATGCCTCATAGCAAATCACTTTCATTTCTGGGCCAAGATAAACTAGGCATCATCAGGGTCTGAAATTTATAAGTAAATAAATAAATTTTAAAGCATGATTATTACAATATAGTAATTGTTGAAACATTGCTTTATAAGAATCTAATAAAAATGTGAAAACTTCTCAATATATTTTCAATTAAGCAAATGAAACCTGGGGATCATATATATTTATTTATTTAGTCAAAAACGGTAAAAAAAACGAATGTGATATTGGAAAAAATCATCTGCGCATGCTTTCTTGAGTTTCAGAATCCCCTCCCAACAATTTAACTATTAATAGTTGAAAGATGAAAAAATAATAATAATAATAATAATAATAATAATAATAAAAAAGAGATTAACACTTCAAGAACTAGATATTTTTGTTTCCAAGTTATAGAAAACTTGCATGTAACGGTAAATGAACGGCAGATTTGATTTTTCTGAATTACTAATGAAAAAGAAACTCGCTGTACATTCTACCACTACTAGCTAAAGGAGAGCTTAAGAAAACTTGTGCATAGGGATTAGTTTAGTACAGAAGTATTTAGGAAATTGGCCGGAAAGGACAAAAACCGATCGGGGTTGACCCAGACGCTGAAGTACATTACTTGTTACAGGCACATTAAGTCTCTTTTAAAAATTATAATGTAAACTAATTCGTTATTTTGTTAAAGTAAACACATTGTTTTGTTGAAATAAACATTTTTCTTTTTGATGGCCAATATAGTCTAATTGTATAGAAAGTTATGCAGCAGAAAAGATTTTACTTTTAACTTTAATTGTGTACCAATTTTAATTGTTTAATTTTAACTGGCAATGAGTTGTAAAGTAACGTATTAGTATTGTAATGTGGAGTTCTTGTAGTGAGCGGTTGATACTGACACTTGAACAGGATTTCTACATCGTGTTGTAATTGTAAACATCAGTATTACATGAAAATATGTTCCCACCGTTAAGTAAGTCATTTTTGACAAATACTACAGATTCGTAAATAAATAGGTAAGGCAATGGTAGGATTCCAAGCTCAATGAAAAGAGGCTTGCAGGGATCACGAGGATGGCATTTTTTTATTATTCGGATAATTTTCTTTTGCAATCTAAATGTCTCGGCACTAAAGGCTTCCCCAGGTATTTATGTATTTTATCACTAATACACAAGGTTGATCAACAATAAAAAGTTTAACTACAGATCCCCCACCAAAACTAGAAGGGAATGGTTTTCACATGCTATTTTGTTTCCAAATATTTGACCACAATTAAATATTAAAAAGAAACTAGCACAATCAACTCGTGGATGTTAAACACCACTCTATTCCCTATTTTTCCATTTCCATATTACGTTTCTATTATCTCTCTTTCTTCAAGACCTTATTATCCTCCGACACTTGTTGTACATGTCTCTGTAATTGATAACAATAAAATTCACCCATGTCAAAACAAACTATTCTTATTTAATGTTATTACCAAGCAGATACCAGAGTAATTCAATTGTGTAGAATATCAATTAATTAGTTGAATTTCATACACAGTTTAAGATTCTATATGCTCTGAACAGGTGGTGTAGAATCGAGAAGCGTCGAATCAGCAAAAATGTAATAGAATGGTCAAGAAGATCTCAACCTGTAGATAATAGTGTGAAAAATGTTTCTTTGTGGCCTTTGGCCTAATTATTTTATAAGGCTCCAAAACGCTTTGTTTAGGATATCGTAGGCTTCCACGACCAGAGTCATGATCTTTAGCTGTATTCTCGAAACCATGCAAAATATTTCGTATGCGAATAATTTCGTACCTTTGATGTTGAATAGCTGCATTCTCGAGCGTATTCGAAAATTATCGCATGCATGCATGCATTTGGCAACAATTCAATGGAAACTGAATTTTATCTCTTCTCTGACGCTGCTAAAATACATATTTCATCGAAATTAGCCATTGTCCGAAACTTGGTGATCTAAGATAAGGTTAGAATGTTAAATACCACTGCATGAAATCGCATAAGATTTTGGAATTCGAATGGTAGGACACCATTCAAGAGAAATCTAACACAAACGGTTCGGATTTTCTCGAATACGAATCTCAAGAATACAACGACAAGTTTCGACTGAGTATTGACGTCATTTCCTATGCGAAAGAGCATTCGAATTTCGAGAATAGACCCCCTTGGCTGTCCGAGTATCGCTGTGTCAAAAGCTGAGATGCCGACGTTTCAACCAACATGTCACGGTCCTCCTACTGAAATAATATAGGGGATGATAATTCCCACACAATAAATGGGTTTCACTGTCCATTCCATTGACAGGGATGATCTCTCAGATGTTTCACTTCATTAAAAAATTCCCTTGAGAGAACTACACTTTACTAAGGGATCATCCATAAATTATGTAATGCTAAAGAGAAGGCTGTGAGACTTTTAAACATTTGCTGCAATAATTCACTTTATGCAACCTTATAAGAAAATATTAACAAATTAAATTAAAAAGTAATGGTAA
Organism: Teleogryllus oceanicus; assembly: GCA_964035755.1. Lineage (NCBI taxonomy): Eukaryota > Metazoa > Arthropoda > Insecta > Orthoptera > Gryllidae > Teleogryllus > Teleogryllus oceanicus. The sequence goes on from CAXIVR010000002.1 coordinate 124,336,924, forward strand.
ATTGTTACAATGAATGGAAATACTGTCATCAACAACGTATTGATTGAATCTGTTAAGATTATGAAGAAAATATTCAAATCTGATCCATAGTATAACGAAATCTGGAATCCAATTAAATTGGCGCTGTAGACGCAGAACTCATGCATGCTCCACAATGGTGTATGCATAGCAATTTTGAGAAGTTTTCTCGCCTATGCAACCTTCACATCAAAAAGTCCCCAATCTTACTAGTCGAATCAGTCGGCATTGGTAACTAGTTGAGTTTTATTTCAGAAATCATAAATTAATACAACTTGTTAATACTTTAAAATTTTTATTTTTTGTAGGAGGAGGGGGTAGTTGACTCGCAATAGGTGATTGCGTGCAATAAATCTTTTTATTGAGTGATCTGAGATGATCTTTAATAATAGAAAGACATACATATTGCTAGTGTCCTGTTTTAAATGTGGATTAATAGCTTTTCTGCAAATAATACATTCACTTGTGTCTTTGTTAGTATTTAGATGACTTCTTTTTGCAAAAGCAATAACCTCTACAATGCACAGTAACAGAAACCATTGTTACGAAAAGTACCAGAAAGGGATTGATTTTTATTCATAATAAAAATCTTAATTCTTATCTTAGGCCAAATATAATTCCAAGAACATGTAACTTCTTATAAAGGATTAATTATGTTTATCATTGACATACATTATTTGTGTTCTCAATGGCCAATTTTATACAGATGGTTTTGATGGTTTCATTCCAAATTTACATTATAACATTATGATGCTTAGACAAATGTTTTTAGTGTATTTGAGGTATTGGACCAAGAACTTAAGTTCTTAATTTCAAATTAACATAAGTTAAAATGAACAAATTTTAAGCAAAAAACTGGTCCTATGGCATAAAGAGGGAATGAAGAGAAAAAAAAAAGGGTAGGGAAATCACAACCTGAAAGGGTTGTGTTTGTAAAATTACTCAACATAATTGTTTATGTAACTGAATTCTCATTTTTTCATGTTACTGTCTTCAGTTTTAAACTGCTCTTTGTGCAAGCATTTGCCCTCTCTTAATATACACACACCATTTCTACCACTGGACACGAATATAAATTTAACACAACATACACCAACATCCAATACAATAGTCATTCGAAAATGGTTTGTGTAACAAGTGTACTACCACAGCAATCACACAAAATTCAGGAGACCATTTAAAATAAGTCAAAGTGAACTCAACACAAACTTCCTGCCAGGCCCCTGCGATTGCTGCAGAGATAGAGAAAGCAAAAATTCCGAAGACTGTAAAAGAAGCAACGTTTCCAAACGCTGATTCTGAATTAAAGATGGAATAGCTACCATTATTAGAAAAAATGTATTCTGACCTTACAGTGAACATACACTGTTCCCAGAATAAAAGTGGTGTATTATAGTAAATATAGGTGGTGTATTATAGAATAAAGGTATCAGGCGTAAGTTATATCAATATTTATCAGGCGTAAGTTATATCAAGATTTTATTAGTGTAACAAACATTTCAATATGTTCTGTAATGTATTTAATGAAAAAAAGTTTAATGCCTAGCACTTGATTTTTTATATAAAATATAGATTGTGTATATAAATCAATACAACTATGAAAAAAATGACACCATACAATCACATGCCCATTGAAATCCACATGCAACCCTTGTTGACACCAATCATGCATGCCTGAAGTTACATATTCTTATACTGCGATTTCTACCTAGTTGCTTGTGAAGTAAATCAGCTGTTACGGCGTCATCCAAGCAGAAGGTCAAACACCTTCATAGCGACTTCACTAGTGATGTGTAAGGCCCCGATCAGATGGCACCGTAACAGCTGATGAAATGTCACAGGCAGCTATGTAAAAATTGCAGTATAACCCAAACATCAAAATTCTTATCCATAACATTGCCTGTTAATTCTTTTCAACCCAACCTTCCGTACTTAAAATAATAATCCCCTGCCATGCAAATGGAAGATGGTCACATCAATCAACGCTATAGGATAGCATTAAAAGAGATGAACATTTTTATTTCATTTAATGGAATACAGAAGATTTGTTGAAGATCAAATTTGTTTATTTAAATTTAAAGTATCGAGTAAATGTCACTGGCCATAAAGACTTTGAAAAGAGTAAACAGCACTCAATTCAGAAGTAATTAGTACATGATAGAATTTACTTTTTAAAAGTATAAATAATTATTCTCCTTTCAATGTAAAGGAGGTATTATTTACTCAATGTTCACAAGATATCACTGTGTATTAGTGCTTTTATTGTTTTGCATTTTGAAAGGGTCCCAATACGTGCATGTAAATTGAGACAGTAGCAGAAACCAATGATTTTTTTGGTCAATAAATGGCAGAAGATAACATTAATGTATGAAAATAAAAAATTGTTCAGTGTTTCAACTAATTTTTCTTTGCGTTCCTCAAAAATAAATGCGTGGTTACTTTATACTAATTATAAAAGTAATTTATGCCAGCAGTTTTCAATACAGACTGGAACACAATCCTTGGATAAATAAAAATATCCAAATTCCACACCACGTCAAAGGTTTACCTAACAAAAATTGAAATCGAGATGTTTGGGGGCAGCCAGAATACTCCTAGAATAAAAAGGTAAATAAGTAGAGATGGGGAGTAGGAAATACTCAATACCAATTAATGTATTTGAAGGGTACTCTCCATCCTTTCTGTATGTAATTCAAGATGAATGGGGCAATCATCCTAAAGCCAATATGAAAATTGGCACTGGATCTCAAAATAAAAAATTATGCTAATAGGATTAATAACCACGGTTGTCACACCCAGAAACAAATTACACAAACAAATACAAAGAGGAGTACAAAAATTAACTGTGAAATGCACACTTTTTTCCTAGTTAAGCAATTTTTGCTTCATTATAATCTTCCAGCACTAAAGCCTGAAGTCGGCTTTGGCCTTTCGAACAACAGAAGGCTGGCAATCTTGGGCAGCTGTTCTATATGATCGCACATTTCTTATCTGCAAATTGCTACCACTTTAATCTCTCCATCTCTTTCCTGGGCAACGCCTACTGTCCATCCTGGCTTTATATAAAATTTTAGGCATCCTCCATTCTTTCAATGTGACCCAACCAACACACCCTTTATGACTTTACATACCTAACAATATCTTCATGTTCTAGAATTTCATCAATTTCACCGTTAGTTCTAATCCTCTTATTGTCCTCCACCGTGTACAGCATCATAAATTATTCTTATAACTTTCTTCTCAAATAATCGGAATTTATTTATCATTGGCTGTCATGTTCTGTATCTCCACGCCATAAGTTATTACTGGCCAAATCAGGGTATTGTATATTTTGAGCTTTGTTCCACATATTTGTTACTTCATTACCCCAAACATAACAACATAAACAAAAATTTACGTTACTGACAATTACAGACGTTTCAAACTTCCTTCAAATTATTTGATTAACTTAAGCAAATACTCCAGTATGGCATAGTCACATAAATAGTTTTCATTGATTGCTTCAATTATAACTACTTATTTTCAAAATTTTGAAAATAATTTTCTCCCGGAGTTGAAAATGAGATTACGAATAGAGTATAATAAAACTTGAAGAAGTCTTTTAAACCCGCAGCCTGCACCATCCATGCTAAGGGGAAATAATAAACGTAGTGGCTGCGGGGTAATAATGAAGGGCATTTATTGATGGGACGAGTAGCAATTTATAATTTCACTAAGCAATGAGCAAGGGATTGCACCATAAGTTTGCCTTTCCTTCACGGCATCTTCAACTTATACAGAACATGAAATCACACATGTTATACTCCTTTACTTACGAGCATTTTTCATAATTTTAGAGGGAGGCAATAAGCAGTTAGCAATGTTCTCTATAGAACCAATTTATTCCTCCCTCCCCCCTTTTTCAGACAAAAATACCCTGTTGATCCTGTTTTTCAATTTTCCGGGTTTATCACCACCCTGCACATGCACACAGCAAATTTGACTAGCACTCGCACCATAACAAGAAAACATGACTAACAAGCATCATTGAAAGTTCAAATCCCATGACATAGCACTGAACAACTTGCAACATCTGTATTCACTGCCCTGCTTCCACCACATGAAAAGATCACTGCCTCCAAACACTTCAACAGCAAGAACACCTTTCCAAATACCTGAATGCCCTGTTAGCAACACATGCAAAGAGCAAATTCTGCTCGCACCTCAGCCATCACCAAACCACCACCCACTGCAGCTGAAATAAAAACAAACCTCTCGTGGGGTCTTGAAACCTAGACCAACATTGCGATGGCGACGAAGTGGTTTCTTCTTAAGCCCGGGTTTTCTATTGAGGTTAAGATGTGGTTGTTTCTGGAAGGCTCTCTCCGTCTACGAAACAAAAATCACTCAATGAAACACATGTAATTAATCGTACCTCTCGCGGAGTCTTGAAGCCAAGACCAATATTGCGTGTGTATCTCAGGGACTTTCGTTTCTTGGCACCTAAGCCCTTCTTCCGATTAAGGAACACTGTAGGCTGCTTTTGAAAAGCACGCTCCGTCTGCAAAAACACCCACAATAAATTGAGTTCGCGCAAAATCAAATTCTTACCACTTAAACTCTGAAGCTTCCGGATAATTCCCAGCGAACTAGCAAAAAATGTAATTTAATGGGTTAAGCGATTAACATAACCACGTGTACTGAACTGACAAGGTACGCAATTTATCATCTTAACACAATAAATGATTTTGCATTTGCGCAACACAAAGTATACATCGTAAAATTGCTCACCTGATCAGCCATTATTACAACTAGCCAGGAAAATTCACACAATATCCCGTATGTTACTCCACGAAAATTACCACACACTCAACAACCACAAATATGGCCGTAAAAGAATGCTCGCTCTCAGGCAGACAGAATCAGAGAGTTTATAAGTATGATTCCCAGAGCACTTACACAAAAAGGTAAAACTTCCATGCCTTAGCCTCTTAAGGCCTGGAGACCAAACGAAGCCCACATCCACCAGAATCGTCACTATCGACTTCACGAGCGTCTTCCCTCTTCTGCGGGAGTTCCCTCTTAAGCAGGAGTTCAAAATAAAACCACACTGATTTGGGTAGAAAATTATCTACCCATTACCAAATGCTTAATTAACTGATTTTTATTGTCTTACTTGTTTTGTTTTAAGGTATATATTTATATTTACACATTTCAGGAGTCCTAATTACTACTACAAAAGAAAGCATTGAATTCTTAGTGACAGGAACCCAGTGGTTCTTAATCATAAATGACAAGAGCTAGCAATAGGAAACAAGTACAATAAGGTATACTGTAAGGTACAATAAGGTATAATGTAGTACGATTTATTACTAATTCTGCAAAAAACTTGGTGGCAGAATACACTAACGTAACATTACAGAACTTAACAACTATACAAACTTTAAAAATTAACATGAGCATTTCTCCGTGCAAGCTTTCATAGCACTCCACCTCACCACACTTCACTTCACCATACTGCGGATCACTGAGTTTTAATGTGTTTCATACATACACACTCGTTTCCCTCAACTTCACACTACTACACTACATGCCATTGCACATAATAAATAATAATAATAATAATAATAATAATAATAATAATAATAAATATAATATAATAATAATATAATTAATAATAATATAATTATAATTATAATAATTATAATTATAATAATATAATATAATTATAATAATAATAAATATAATAATAATAATAATAATTATAATTATTATTATTATTATTATAGTGACAATACAACATAATTTACATAGTGAACTAGTTATTTAATAACATTAAAGATATAATACATACATCAACATCTAGATATCTAATTTATTTTTAAATTTGCTCAGACTTTGAGGAAAGGGATCAAACATTGTCTCAGGCGAACCGTTCCAGTTTCTAATTGTTCGATTCGCGAATGAATATTTCCCAACGTCCGTTTTCTGAATTCTTGTTTGAACTTTGTGCATCCGCTCGGTCGAAATATGTAAATTTCCCTAATCGACTCTGAAGTTCTTTCCACGTTCGAAAGCCTGTATACGCTTTATACACAGCATCGAGACGCGACTTTATTCTCATTCTTTCGAGTGACTCCCATATTTCTTTATTTTTGGTATCCCTGAAAGTAAATTTTGATGCTCTACGCTGGCCCTTTTCTAGATTCCTTTGCTGCAAAATTCTATATGGGTCCCAACATATCGCGCCATATTCTAAAATGGGAATACTAATGACACGTATGTGGCTCCCACTGTAGACTTTTTCAGAATCCGCACAACAAAAATTCAAATTATCGTTTCCATGTTGTCGCGGCAGGAAGTATTATTCAGAAGGACAACATGATAGCTAAAATGTATTGCTTGTTTATCCTTGAAAATAGATTTTATTACATGGGAGGATGTTTTTTTTCTTCTTTCTTCAAAATTTAAGTAGTATATGACTTAGTCTAGGGATCACATAATTTTGAAAATGTGCACACAATTCACTTTTCCCCATAGCACGTCATACGCAGTTTTAACTGTTTTTGACGTAAAATAAATAAATAAATAAAATGCAAAGATCTCTATACTCCTGCAACGAAATTTACGTGGTTTTCCCAGCTCAAGTCACTGTCTAGCTGTGTATTTGCAAGACATGACTCCAGGTATAACATTATTATTAAATGTATACGTGGTTTCATTGCTTCGAGCCCTACCATACGTGATGGACTTGCTCTTTGAACTGTTTATTTCCATGCCATTTGCTTCCGCCCAGATTTGTAATTTGTCGAAGTCTTGCGGCAAAATATTCTCGTCCTTCTCCGAGTTAATAATCCTATAAATCACGCAGTCATCTGCAAAGAGTCGTATATTAGATGCTACATTTGTCGACAAATCATTCACGAAGGGAAGAAACATGAGTGGTCCGATGACACTCCTTTGTGGAATTCCTGACGTAACGTTTCTCGAGGTTGATAAGTAACTTCTGATTCGGACCTTCTGTCTCCTGTCCCGAAGTACAGTCGGCTCCGGTTATAGTGAACTCGGTTATAGTGGACCCTCGGTTATAGTGAACTTAAGTCACTGGTCCCGTTTCACTTACATTACTAATAAACATAAAAAAATTCGATTACAGTAAACCTGAACCTCGGCTATAGTGAACGAAGGAAGAAATTCTTGGAAATTAATTCGATCTCATTTGTTATTAGGCGGTTCGAAGAGCCTTCGGGGGGGAGAGGGATGGTGTTCCAATATTGCCAGAGGAATTGAAAGATGCCAAGACTGCATTGCCCTACTTATAAACAGACAGAGAACCGTGCAGACTCACGAGCGGAGTGAGCACGAACGCTGGAGAAGGATTTAATGACAAACGTACGATCCACACATTTTAAAATAATTGATTTTTTAAGACCTAATAAATATCTTGAAATTTTCAATTCGTGCCGTAATGTATTTTGCTATTTCTCTATATTAGTAAAATCATAATTGCGGAGAAATTCCATTTAATTTTGGTATCATCGGATATAGTGAACCTCGGATATAGTAAACCAAACATGTTGGTCTCCAGAAGTTCACTATAAACGGTGTTGATTGTAGTTTGTTTATCCACGCTACCACTCTAGTGTCTATACCCTAATCTATAAATTTCTTTATAAGGCGATTGTGTGGAACAACATCAAAAGCTTTGGCAAAATCAATTACTATCGCGTCGATCCTACCCCCTTATCAACTACATCGGTTAGGTCCTGTAAAAGTGAGACTAGCTGACGTTCGCACGAGAAACCATTCCTGAAACCGCGCTGACCCTCATAAAGTCACTCCTTGTTCTTTCCTGTTGTAGCTGGAAATTAGATGCTCCTAAAGCTTGCATACGACTGATGTAAGGCTTATAGTTACTAAGTAATGTCTTGACGCCACTTTTAAAAATAGGTGCGACCAGAGCCAGCTTCCAATCTTGCGGTACGCAAGCGTTGTTTATAGATACAATACATTAAATAGCCTAATTAAATACGGTATAATAACCTCTCCATCTAATTTAATGATGTCCGTGGAAATAGAATCTGGGCCTCGTGATTTCCCTCTCTTCATTAAGTTTATTCTTTTCCGCAAAGTGTTTACGTCAATATGAAAAAGATTTCTATCTGTCAGCGTTGGTATCTGAATACAGTTAGATTTCTGCTCAAAAACAGATCAAATACGTGATAAAAACTTTTGCTTTTTCTCTATCGTACGTTATTGGCGAATTATTAACACGAACAATTGGAACCTCATCTTTACATCCCTTTCTTCTACGAACGTATTTAAAAAATACCGACCAATTATTGCTCTCCGCATCAAGAATAAGATTTAAATGATGTTCCTCTGCCATTTTCGTTTTCTTTCTTAAAGTTTTTGAATAACTTCGAAATAATGTCCTATGGTTTTCACTACGGTGGCTTTGCTAAAGGCTTCTCTGGTTGTTTTTTCAATCGTCTAATCTTCGCATTATAATATTCCGGATCACAGCTTGTTTTTATCAATTTACTAGGTACAAATGCCTACTCAGCATTTACTAGAATATTTTTAAACGCTCCCTATATTTTTCTATTCCTACCTCTGCACTAAGAAACTCGCCATGCCCTTCTCTTAAGTAATTCTGAAAACCTTGTACATTCGCTTTCTTGTATTCCCTCACTAGAATACCAGTGGAAATTATTCCTTGAAATACTTAACTGTAAATCAACTAAAACGGCATTATGATCAGTTATACCTTCTATAACGCATAAGAATAAGTCTTTCCGTCTAATTAGGCAAATGTCCAGAATCGCGTCCTGTCGGATAGGCCGGTCTACTACCTGCGCTAATCCGCGGTCCCAGACAAGTCTGTTGACTAGTTGTTGTACTTTCCCTTCGCATTCAATTCCTTTCCAGTTTGCGACTGGGAGATTTAAGTGATGGCTATTCATATCTTTTATTCTTTCGTGAATGGCGCCTAAGATTTCATAACTATTGCCCGGTGGACGATAGCAGGCAATTATTTCTAAGATACTTACTTTTTTAAATATTTTATTGATTTTGTTGGTTGTACATGGGTCAGTTTTAGTCTAAACTTTACATATGTTTGATAGGCTTACATGCTAACTTATATTTAAAACTTATTTCAAGGACTTAAATCTAAATCTTAAATCTAACAGAGAGTTGAAATACCTTACTGGAATGATGGAACATTACGTACGCACCTTTCCGACTCTTTGCCCGTTGCATGTGGAGTTCCTCAAGGATCGATTTTAGGCCCTCTTCTGTTCCTACTTTACGTAAACGATATGCCCTCGACGATTCGAAACGGAAGAACGGTTCTCTTTGCGGATGATACGAACATCCTTTGCAATAAAGAAACAGTAAATAGTACAATATCAGATGTTTCAAATTGGTTCCGAAATAACAAATTAATAGTAAACGAAAACAAAACGGTTTTAATGCAGTTTTCCATTTCAAATAAACAATTCTGTGCTCCATTGAAAATGAACGGTGAACCATTGACTGATGTTAAGGCAACAAATGTTTAGGTCTCTAAATTCAGTCAAACCTTAAATGGAACGTCCATTTAAATGAATTGAACACAAAATTAAGTTTTATGCTACGCGTTCAGAATTCTTGCAAATTCAGTCAGCCTTCATACTGCTCGTTGTGTATACTTCGCGAATGTTCATTACCGCCTGAGATATGGCATAATATTCTGGGGAAATACATCTTATAGCTCCCAGACTTTTAGATTACAAAAACGAATTGTACGAATAATAACCAAATCCCACTCATGTGATTCATGTAAGCCTCTCTTCATTAATCTAGGAATTCTACCATTACCGTGTCTTTTTATTTACGAATCAGTGGTTTTTGCAAAAAATGACTTGCTCAAGGGCGGGAATATATTTTCAGAAAATCCGATATTATTTTATGACGAAAATATATCATCAGGTAATTCGATAGAAAAGTTTCTATACAATTAGAGACTATAGTACATAAAAATTTAACAATGATACATAATGCATTATTTACCATTTGGACTGTATAAATGAGTATAAACAACCTGTAACAACTATTGTACTACAGCTTCCGGGTCAATGACCCCCATCTCGATCAGGTTTTTCGTCCAGTTTCCCTGATCCATTGAGCAAATGCTGAGATGGCCCCTTGTTTTGCTTCTGGACATAAATGTAACTTCATTTTCTGTGCACGTCTTCTAGAATTCAGTGGGAAATACAATTATTCAAATTATCGTTTCCATGTTGTCGCGGCAGGAAGTAATAAGAGCCAAAATTTATTGCTTATTTATCCTTGAAAATAGATTTGGGGAATGGGAATTTTTGTTTTTTTCCCTTTCAAAATTCAAAATTTAAGTAGTATATGACTTAGTGTAGGGATCACAGAATTTTGAAAATGTGCACACAATTAACTTTTCCCCATAGCACGTCATATTCAGTTTTTAACTATTTTTTGACGTAAAATAAATAAATAAATAAATAAATAAACATAAGGTTGAGGATACCCTATTGGGTCCTCTATTCTGGTTCAAATTCGGAGGAGGTTTTGAGGAATATATTGTAGGGATATCTATTTTTTATTCTGGTATGGTTCGTTTCTTTTTTTGCGAGTCTTGCAAGGGAAAGGATTTGAGGTAAACAATAATAAAAGTTGGTGGCTAAGTATGTGATGTGATTTCAATGCGTTTGAAGTTGAGTACTTTATGAAGCTGATGATTGGTGACAAACCACGGTGCATTGGTTATGGTTCTAAAAAATTGGTTCTAAATGATATGCAATTTTTTTTTTTGAGGAATTTCCGGGCATACAGCAGTAACGGTCTTAGAATGGTTTTGTATATTACAATTGAGGAATGATATGGTAATGGGCTGTTTCTATAGATTAAAGGTTTTAATTGCAGTAGTTTTATTTTGGCTTGTTTTATTTTTTCGTCTATGTGTTGTTTCCATTTCAGTTTAGTATCCAAGTTTAATCCGAGGTATTCAATAGGCTTGTTAGGGGGGTCCAGTTTAGACTATTGTTTTTTATTGTTAGGGGGTGGGGAAGGTATAAGGTCTTAATGTAAATATTTTTTGCTGCGGTTTTGGGTGGATTCAGTTGTATTTTAAGTTTGGATGCCCAGCTATCGAGTATGTTGAGGTATAGTTGTGTTATATTTCTGATGTCAATAATAGAGTTTCCAGAAGAGAATATTGCCGTATCGTCCGCAAATTGGGCTATGTGAATGTTCGTTAATTTAGGAAGATCTGCAACGTACAGAAGGTTCAGGCCAGTAAGCGATTTGATTACTTGTGTCTCGGGAGAGCGAATGCCACGAAAGTATACGAAAATTGTCGAGCCGTGATTGCGGAGTCGCCATTGAGCGTTGATTCTCGGCGCGAAGCGCTTAATACAAATAATACTTTATATTAAGAGACAATATACATCGTCATTGTTATCATTTCCACACCACTTGATTGAAGAAGATAACTTTGGTGCGTTTTTTTAAAGTGGTATCCCTTGTAGGCCTACTCCACTGATCCACTCTGAAATGTGTATAATTAATATCAATAAAAATAATTGTTCTCACATAAAGATAAAGTGCATAATTACGAATTCGAATGATCAATATCATCGTCGTCAACATTATAATATAATAAATTTATTGCGATGTCTTCTATTTCTTGTGCAGTAGGTGCCATTATAGAGGAAGAATTCTGTTTCCTTTTCTTTTTTGCAGAGACAAATTGTCTTTGTGGTTCAAATTTCTTTCGTTTTCTTGGCTCATCGCTAATAGATGAAAACAGATTTTTGTTGCACAGAATGAGCTCTCATTGTTGCTTGAGTTTGTTTTATCAGTTTATTAATAAATTCCAAATCATCTTCAGAATTAGCTTCACTTAACATGTTTTGGAATTGATTCATAATTGATTCTTTTTTCTTTTCATATCATTATTCACGTTTATGGTCTCTGCATTTTGCAGATCATTCAAAATTGTTTCCTGTGCAACGTTTGTGTTGATTTTTCATGTATGAATAAAACATATTTTTTTGTTTCATTATTACATAATACCATTAATTCTTGGCTAGGTATTTTTCGGACTAAATGAATACGTTTACACATATTAAACTTGATCGATGAATCCGGGCATGTGCAAATATAAGCGTGGATACATACATTGCATTCAACACACTTTAAATCGCAATTGCATGAGTCGTTCGCTTTCGTCACTTCATAGATCTCGCTTTCATGTCACGTCAATTTTCCTTTGTGATTGGAAATAAGTTTATCAAAAAGTTTGCCTCGCAAAAAACGCATTAAAGCGTGAATAGCGATATCAACTCTTTTTGGCTTTTTTCCTTTCAAGTAAATGTGTGTAATCACTCCATGCATGCGTTCTAAATGCATGTTAGTATTTAAGCCTGCATGCTGGCGAAAACAATAAGCCCAATTCGATATTGTTCGATGGTATTCTCTATAAAAATATTCTCCAAATTCAGCAGTGTTCGAGTCGCTCTTTTAGATTTTTCACTGCTTCCTCAAACATTCGCTCAAATGCAAGTTTATCCGTTTTCTCCATTAAAGTGCGAAGAATTTTATATACTTCGGCTTGCTTTTCTTTATTGCCCTTGATTTTACTTAGATTTTTTTTCCATGTTCTATCGACATGCCAAGAACAAAATAATCGGAACTTAGGCCGTTCCATAACTGCTATCCAGGCATTATAAAACTCGTCAGCCATGTCCGACATAAAAACATTTGTTTTTAATTGATCGCCAAGCGCACTTTTGACATTTGATAACATTATTTTGATCATTTCACAATCAGTACGATTTGAAAACATGAACGTACAAGGAAAACATTGATTCAGTTCATCTAAAACCAGTAATGTCGTTAACTCAAACCCATATGAATTCAATCCAAGAGTACTGTCCATAGCGATACACTTGTCGGCAAATCGTTTCAGCATATCGCACTGTGTTTAATTCATAATAATCAAAACAGTCATCTTCTTTTAATTGTGGAAACTCTTCAGAAATTGAACCTTGTGCTTTGTAGAAAACAACAATGTATCCCGTTTTTTTCATTTCTTCAACCCAGGGATGTACACTTATACTACTATTACTGTGCCTCACCCCTTCGGCTTTCAAATTATAGTCTCTGCTATGTTATGAAAATCTTTTCTAGTTATCAGATTACGACTTTCCAGTTCATCAGTTGAAATAGAGCCTCTGAGATTATCCAAAATGTCATCAAAAGGTATTTTCAATGCAATACTTTTAGCAATTTCATTTCTTTCATCGTCAAATAATTTCATACGGCCAATTCATTTTGATGACCAACGTGCGTTTTAAAAACCTTGACTTCGCCAGAAGGAAGAAAGAGTACTTCCATTTTAGCTGGACAGTAATCATTTTATTTTATTACTACCCAACATTTTTTCGTGACGAATTTTGAAAACCCCATCGTGGAAAAAAATTAAAAGTTTTCTTCGACTTACCATCGATGAAAGTGTCTTTTCCTCTATTTTGCACAAAATGATTTTGCTCTCTATTTTCCACACTTAATTTCCACTCGTGAAACTTTTCTTCAGTTTCAAATGTATAGCACTCTTTATCACAAAAAGAAAAGTCATGCATCGATTTATAATGCTAACGCATTCTTTTATGCGTAGAACAAGAATGATTACACATGGCACTCAATATATTTGATTCTACGCTTGATTCGCACTTTTCGAAATTAGGGCAATGAGTAGACTTATGTCTATTCAAACTGTCCGGTCGCGAAGTTGAATACCCACGAATATCACATTTGTACTGCACTTCATTTAGTGTGTGTTTGTCTTTCAAATGCCTTAAAAAATTATTTTTTAGTGTGAAAGATTTGTCACAAAATTTACAACGATACTCGGACATTTTTCCGAGTATCGGGAAATATAATATTTCCACAAATTTAATAAATTTTCAACGAATAAAACAAGAATATATATTAGTTATAATATCCAATTAATTTCCGTTACTCGAAAAATGCACCGTTCTACTATAAGTACAGATTCAATCATTTTTATTTCTCGTATAGCATATATGACATCCAAACATTTTTGAGTTCTGAACTTAAGTAATTTAAAGAACACACTTTGGTTCAAGCTTGAGACCAGTCTAATGAAACGATTGGTAGATTTTTTGTGGTGGGGATTGTTAGTTTCTAGAAAATCCTAATTTGATCTTATCTAAGTGCAATATCGAATGCTTTAAAATCGTTACATTGGTACAGTATTATCTTTCATTTCGAAACAAAGACATTATTTTCGACAGTTAAAATCGTAAATCAATTATCGAATAACACCTAGAACAGATTACGTGAAAATGTTGACGAAAGACGAAGCTTTTAAAAAATACTTTCGTACACCCAAAACGAATGACTCATCCAGATGTGTGTAACAAACAAATAAACTGCCTGGATGATTAATTTGTTTTAGGTAAACCCGGTAAACCTAAAGGTTTACCTAAAAGATTACATCTTTTCATTCATGTAAAAAAATGTAAAATCTTTTAATTCATGTAAGTTCATTTCATGTAAGAAACACTTTCTTACATCACTATAACAATCCCAGAAATTGTTTATATTCAATTTCCGTTATCTGAAGGGCTAGCATAAAAAAGGACTGATGAACAGAAATACACATTTTTACTATATTTACGCAAGATATGTTTGAAAAACATTTGTATAAATATTTATTATTAATTAATAAAGTTTTATATATTAATTATTATAATGCAATGTATAGATTCAGTGTGACAGGAATTTTGAAATTATATTAAGATGTTGTGACTTTGCAAATAAATCATACAAATAATTACATGTACAGTTGTAACTTTTTTCAATTGTACGTTCACTCTATAATATTGAAAGTTGAACACTATTTTCGAAATTTATTCTTTGTAATTAAATTAAATTAAAATTAAATTAATATTAGGTAAGGGCCGTAGAGCACATGACAGAGACAGAAAAACCAAAAGCGTTGGAAAATAAAGACGGAGCGATTGTTTATCTTTTTTGTTTATCGCTTTTTTTTTTTATTGTACTTAATAAGATTTTAATTCCAAAAATTTAAAAAAATTTTATAAATAGTATTAACAATATAAATATTACTATAATATATTGAGAATATTTTTTAATATTAAATACTTTTTCTTGCTGACAAGGTTATAGTAATTGCATAACTTATTTAGATTTCATTATACAATATATATTATATACATATTATGTTTATTTTAATATAATGTATAATATCATATGAATTTTTTTTAATGTGCCGAGCGTATAAATGCTTGGCACTTCGGCTTTTACAAATGTATTTAAAAATATATTATATGCTGGATATAGAAATATTTCTATGCGCTTTATCTTTAAATAAGAACAATTACAGTTATTCATATTACTTATATACATTTGAGAGTGGATCAGTGGATCCACTCTGAACCAAAGTTTTGTACTTCAATAAAGTAGTGAAATGATATCCGCTCGAACATTTTAAAATTGTTCAAATGCTTCGTGGTGAAAATCAACGCTCCACGGCTCGACTCCGATCAACTATTTTCGCATACTTTCGTGGCTCCGCATTCGCTGTCCCGAGACACACGTGCCCTGGACTCGCCAAGAAAAGGAAAGTCCCGTTAGCTGAACCTCTCATTTCTGCAACGAACTCTCCAAATTCAAACTGAACGCAGTTCACGTAAATTATTAATTAAAAATAGTAATCTTGAACATAGTTTCAGAGTACTTCAACATCATTTTATCACTATAATAAAATATTTTTCATTGAACTTTCTCCTTTGTCGGATTGACAATACATGAGATTGTTCCACGGCTCCAAGACACGTCAGCCAACGTTCGTGAAATGAAAGCTAATCATTTCTGCATATTAATAGCCGACCACGCCCTCAGATGACCCTACACCTACTGACTAGAAGACAAGATATGGGTTCACTCTAACGGCTGGCAGATTGGCCATCAGCTGTTGAATGAAAACCAGACTATGACGAAAACAAATAACACAGGATTTAAATGTGTCCTTTACTGCTATGCGAGCAGAAAGGATCCAATATTTTTGTCTTGAATGAGATATTAAAGTTTGCCCAGCAGTGTGAGCAAGGCTTTTGTGAGCATGCATTACAAGAGCAGTCACAAATGGGTTTGACTTCCGTAAAATTTGTGGATGAGTTGCATCAAACGGCATCTCAGCTTCCACAAGTCTCCCGCCCACATCCCAATCGAAATGAAAAAAAGGGGTAGAGAGGGGAGAGCTTCCTGCTCCAGGGCAATCATTGCCCTGGCTGACAGCGACCTAAATTCCGAGGGAAAGGCACTTTGCTAAATGATGCCTATGCATTTCAATTCAGTCCTATCCAATTCTGAAACTGTCAAAGAGTCTGTCGGCGACAAACGGTCGCATCCCCTAATCTTAGAAGGGGCAATTAGATCAATAAACCTGAGAACGTACGTCATGACTCAGTAATTTCGTGAATGAGCCATAAAAATGGCAGATTCTAAGCTGTAAGTAGCTAGGAGGTGACATGGCACAAACTAGCACTGTAGCAACAGAGGGCACAATGACCTCGTGGGACTTTGGCCAGTGCTGCAACTGACGTGAGAGAAATTCTAGACCCTCCCACGAAATATTGGAATCAGGTTGGTCTTTTAAAGGGACGCCTCTAGTGAGCAGATCCGCAGGATTTGAAGTGGTGCTAACGTATTTCCGCGCACTCGTATAGCCAGCAGTGATTTCATTAATGACTTGCGCTCTGTTGCGCACAAAAATGCTGCCTTTAAGAGGCGGGGATTTTATCCAATCCAAAACGACACTGGAGTAGGTCCAATACACGTCGTTAGAAATTCACAATTTTGAAGAGAGGTCATCGTTTACTCTGTTCATCAACCTGGATAGCAAATCTGCTGCACATAATTCTAGACGTAGTATAGTTAGAGAAGTATCCTCAGTTTTAGATTTCATATTAGAAAGAACCACCCAAGGTTTAGCACACACAAACCTAACACTCATTTAAAGCAATTTTTACATAAATAGCAGCACCATAAGCAGTGATGCTGCTGTCTGAAAAGCCATGAAGTCCAATTTCCGCATTAGCAAAGGGAACAACACAGCGATGGAAACTGGCCTTAATCAAGTCAGGTAACGAACCAAAAATCTGTTGTCACTGATTAGACAATTCAGTGGGTTGATTGATTGAGTTTAAGGGCACCTCAACGGCTAATGTCATTTGCGCCCGTGTCAAATTATTTTAAGACCAGTGCACAATATTGCAGTGCCAAGCTAACAAAGAAAATTTAAATATTTAAATAGAAAGCAAGGTAAAACTGAAAAGGAACGTATCCTAATAAAAGGGTTTGGCAGACAAATGCCAAAGAGTAACTTTAAAATTTCAGGCTAAAAGCCAATAATTGACATTATCATCTTCTCTCAGATAAGGCTGTACAAGTTAGTCTCTCGTGAAAAGCTAAAAAGCTTGCAGAGAGAAGATTCGTCATTTTTAAGAATCTCCGCTAGGGAGCTAGCAAGGCGTTATGAACAAAGGGCGATAATTGAAAAATATTTAACTTACTGGGGTCGCCAGCTGTATTAAATAGCGAATCAATTTATAAAGGAAGTTATGACCGTGTGTGACCCTAATGGAGGAGAGCGGAATCAACACAAAACTTCCTGAACATCAAACTTTCGTGAAGGTGCTATTTTCTAAAGAGAAAAGGCACATGATTCGAGAATTTCCAAGTGAGTTTCAAACTATGGGATCTAAGATGTAAATATGCAATTAAACACATCTTGATAACATACATTTATTGAAAAACATAGGAACAAATTACATAACCACAATTTTAACAAGAATTTAGAAAACAATGGAAGGCAAACAAATGCCTTTGGAAACGTTTTTTACGCAGAATTACTACGTCAAACCTGATTTTGCCAATTAATCCACTTTAGGATCGCAAACAGCTGACGTGAATTTACAACATGACAAAAGCCCCGATTTCGGGAGCCTTTCGTTACAAAATAATACACAAAATACTAATTATAAAGTGCAATGAACAGAATTTATCTAACTTAAAACATTAGACGAACTTAAACAAATACTCCAACATTGCCACAAACATGTAACGTAGATGATGGAATTGGATTGATTACATACATAGAATTTACGCCTTTTACCATGAATACCAGTCACAGTGCAACTTTTTGCAAAAGCCGTTTGAACACCTGAAGTGCCAACTGCGGCTTGAGCGACCTTGCTTCGCCGCTCACGGGGCCGAAATACGAAGTACTCAATTAGGCCACGGCCTCCAACTGCCGTACGGGCCCTTCCTTTGTCTTGTTGATGCTCCAGAGGTCCAATGCGAAATATCGTCTTACTCAAGACTTGGAGCCGTTCACTGCAACATTCAATCAAACATACATTAGAATATGCAGAACCATTACATCAACATATGAGATTGCGCCGCCACTACGCCCTACGCAGCTCGGTGTGGAAAACGCCGCTTATTAGACTCGACGCGAGTTCCTACACAATATGCATTTGCACCATAAACATATCTAAAAACGACACTGTAAAAGAAGGCGAAATTAAATCACAACAAACTTAAACATTAACACATCACACATAAATTAACCAATCCAATTCCATCACAATGTGGCGTATTAAGCCACTTCCAAAAATTAAATCTTACAATGGAGTCCTGTAAAAGAAACATACAAAAGAAAACCCTGTCGGTATAAGGCCGAGGCGCACCCAACGCAGGCAAGAAGTTGTGGCTGACGTTCGTGGCTGGGTGGCAAGAAATGCCGAGCGGAGAGCCCTTACATAGCTTCTCCAGAGAGGGGGGGACGCTAACAGACGTCACTGGGACGTGACGAAGAACCAATCGATTACAAAAGGGTTGTATACTAATTTTCTTTCAAGGAGTAACCTTTAGCGCCTTATAACTAGGCACAATGTTAAACACGTACATCTGGCAGGTTGCGTATACACAGGCGTTTACAACCAGAGCACCTATTGTTCAGTGCACTCTAGCGGGCGCCAGTGGAAACTTAGCATATACATGTAAATAATTTCTCTTTTGCCTAAAATATAGCTTTTTCAACATTTTTAAAGGCAGACCAAGGTACCAATCAATCCAAAAAAAAATGACCTAAATTTAGGATTTTGTTAGTAGAAGCCATTTGTATGGCTGGTTTCTTTACAATGAGCATAAACCTGTTTTTGAATACCAGAAGTTTGTCATAATGATTTTTGATTAATCACCAAACTATTGCTGTTTACAGATTGATGTACCATCACATAGCATTTTTAACACTTTTCTATAGCCATAGAATTACAACATTAGGCTTTTAATCACCAGATATTGATTTATAAGTACTTAAAAATAAATTACATGTGGTACTTTAGTTTAAATTTAAAAACTAAGCCTTACATCTAGATTTTACAATGTTTTGATCTTATAATGATGGATGAGATGGCTTCTCAACTGTAATTTGTGGAAGCACAAGTTCAGTCCAGTTTTTACATTTAACACAAGGTGATGCCTTCGACGGCTCTCTCTTATCTTAACACAGTGCAAGAGAACATGATCCACGGTGAGATCTATTTTGCAGTATTCGCATATAGGGCGTGGATCCCCATAGAGGAAATAACCGTGTGAGAAATGGCAGTGACCGATCCGTAGGCGTGTTAAAATGATCTCGCGACGAGCATTACGAGATGAGGTCCAAGGATTTATTGAATCCTTGATTCTCGTGAGCTTAAAAACTGAGTTGTGCCACTCTGTTTGCCATTCACTGCGGATAGAGCGTTTTATAATGAGCTTAGTGTCTTCCGTGGGGACTGTGATGTCTAATTCTCTTTTCTTCGTGGCAGACTTTGCTACCTGGTCAGCTATTTCCTTTCCACTTATTCTCACGTGTCCAGGGACCCAAGAAAAGACTAAAATATAGCGGTGGACCAATAGATGATGGATTTGGTGTTGGATGGTCATTGTCTGTGGGTCACAAGACAACAAGGAGGATATGGATTCAAGAGAGCTTTTGGAATCACTGCAGATCTCTACTTTCTTTAATGACATCGATTCAACAAATTTAAGTGCCTCCAAGAGCGCATACTTCTCTGCGGTATAGACGCTGCAGGAAGAGTCCAATCGAAAACCTCGCGTAGCTCTACTGCAGTAGAAGGCACATCCGACTTTGCCGTTTTGAGAGGAGCCATCGGTGTAAATGAAGCAATGGACAGGATACGTAGATTTTTTCGTCTCAAATTGCGATAAGAATGTACTGGGGGGGGGGTAAAGGATTTAGGAGGGTTAGACAGTCGAAGATCTATTATCGGCCGGTGTAGTTTCCAAGGGGAAACAAGGTTTGGGGGGTTCACAGGGTTGGGTAGTTTTATATTAAGCTTCTGTAAAAGCATACGGAGACGGATTCCCTGGGGATGGGGTAACGATGGTCTAAGTGCATATAAAGTCAAGTGGGTTGGATGGAGGACTGCTTGGCGTGAGGGTGTGTCAACATTGGATAATTTCGCGCCATATGAAACAATTAGAATATCCCACCTTCAGCTCAAAGATGGTTCTCCAGCCTCGGCCAAGAGGCATTCCATGCGACTCGTGCGGTAGGCGTTTTTACTAATCCTTAAACAAGCATTATGTATGGAATTTAATGACCGCAGGGTTGATGGAGACGCTGACCCATACACTATGCATCCGTAATCCAAGATAGGGCGGATGAGAGTTCTATACAAATGCAAAAGACAAACACGGTCTGCGCCCCAAGAGCTACCAGTAAAAGTGCGAAGGACCTTTTTAGGTGATACACATCGGCCTTGTAGTTTACGGATGTGTTTTCGCCAGGTAAGGGTCTTGTCGAATATGAGCCCAAGGAAGGTTGCAGATTCATCGAATGGAAGCTGCTGTGCTCCAAGAAAAATCTCGGGGTCATTATGGAGGTGATGGTTGCAAACGTGCATGCAGTTGGTTTTTGAGGTAGAGAACTTGAATCCGGTTTCATCGCTCCATTCCTGCAGTTTGTTGTGCATAAGTTGTAGCTGCCTCTGAATAACTTGCACGCTCTTGGAGAAGCAAAAAATTGCAAACTCGTTAAAGAACAGTGATGCCTTCATAGGCTCCCGGATAACTGATGCAATGGCAATAGCAATGGCAAAGAGAGTGACGCTTAGAATCGATCCCTGAGGAACACCGTTTTCTAACTGGTGACTAGAGAATAACACGTCGCCAAGGCGGACGCGGAAAGGTCTTGATGAAAGAAAACCTCCTAGAAAGAAAGGGCGCCGTCCCCTAAGGTCCCAAGTATGCAAGGTGCGAAGAATCCCGTACCTCCAGGTGGTGTCATACGCTTTCTCTATATCGAAGAAAATTGCTACCAGGTGCTGACGTAGCACGAAAGAAGTGGAAATCTGCATAGCAACGGTGACTAAGTGGTCCATGGTTGACCTGTACTTCCTGAAGTCACATTGGAGAGGTGTAAATAGGTTCTTTTGTTCCAGGCGCCAGACCTGACACTCTAAAATCTACTATTCACACATCTTGCACACACAGCTTGCGAGCGAGATGGGGCGGTAACTTGAGGGGGTTGTTCTGTCCTTTCCTTCTTCAGAAATTGGGAAAACAATGGATTCACGCCAAATCCTTGGTACGGCATGTTCAGCCCAAATCTGGTTGAAAATGCCGAGGAGAAAGGAACGAGCGTTTTCAGGTAGGTGTTTCAACATTTGATTATGTATCTGGTCTGATCCTGGAGCAGAATCTTTCGCACAAGCGAGGGCACAGTAGAATTCGTCCGTGGAGAAAAAAACATTGTAATCTTCCTCCACGCGACTCGAGAAGTCTAATTTACAGTTTTCCATTTTTCTTTTCGTTTTATGAATGCCATAAGGATAGTGTACGGAGCTGGAGATGTGTTCGTAGTGAGAGGTCATTTCTTCAGCAATTTCTTTTGAGAGGTTAGGAGATTGTCATTTACCAGAAGCCCTGAGATAGACAGCGAAGGAAGTCTTCCACCGATCTGTCGGGCGATCTTTCTCCACACTACTTTAGGGGATGTACGGCAAGAGAGTGACGTGATGTAAGCTCTCCAGGACGCAACCTTACTTTCCCGTATCGTCAATCTAACTCTGGCTCGGGATCTTTTATAATTATTAGTTTTTCCATTGTTGAGAACCTACTAAGTTTTGCCAATGCCCTCTTCCGATCACGGTCCGCGGTGGCACAATCGGCGTTCCACCACAGCACAAGGGGATGTCGTGGGTGGCCCGACGGCTTCGGGATGGCAAATGAGGCCGCATGAAGGACGGCGTTATTAAAACGGGCAACCATAGCACCGATATCGTTTGAGCAGTTCCCGATATTCGTAATTCTTTCTTAAATGTTTCCCACTCAGCTCGGTGGATTAGCCAGCAAGGAGGGCGGGCAACGTTCCGATCGGGAATATCGAGGTTGACTCGAATGGGAAAGTGGTCACTGCCATGCAGGTCGCCAAGGACAGTCCACTCGAAGATTGTAGAAACAGAGGGACTACAGAGAGCTAGGTCCACGGACGAGAAAGTGTTAGAATCTACGAAAAAATGTGAGCGTTCGCCACTATTTAGGAGAATTAAGTTTTGGTTATCAATAATATTTTAAAGTAACCTGCCTCTCGAGTACGACCTTGTGTCACCCCAGGCAGGGTTGTGGGCGTTGAAGTCCCTCACAATAAGAAAAGGTGCGTGCACCTGAGAGAACACATCTTTCAGTTCTTTCTGTGACACAACTTGTCCAGGCGGGATATAAACGTTGCAAATGGTAACAAAAATAGTGCGGAAATTCACACGAACGCAAGATATCTGGAGAGGGGTTCGTATGTCTATTTCTTTAGATACTAGAGAGTCTGTGACAAAAGTAGCGAATCCGCCATGGGCGCGGAGGCCATCATATACGTCTTGCCTGTAGCAACAAAAACCGCGTGGAGTGCTCAGAAGCCCGATGGAGTGCTCAGAACGGAGATGTGTTTCCTGCTGCAGATAACCACGGGTCTATGCATTGACATGATTAACTTTAATTCGTCCAAACGGGTACGAAAGTCATTTAAATTCCATGAGAGGAGAACCATAGTTTCTACTTCGTATTTTTTTTGTGATTCTAGGGTGGGTTATGTATCGGGTTTCTTTTTCTTCTTTTTCCTTTTCTGTTGGAGAGTAATAGGCTGGATCGTGCGGAGTTCCTCGTTCCCTGCAGAGTCGTCTTGACTACCTCTAGAGAGAGTCGCATGTGCTGGGAGACCACGGTCCCTTGAGACAGGCGACCTAGATCGAGCGATAGGGCCTGTCGGCCTCGACTTCACTGGATGCGTTTGTTGGAATATTTATGCTTTTTGTTTTCAGATTGGACTTGATATTTGGGGTAGGCATCTCGGCCGATGTCATCAAAGAACACCTAACAGGCAGCATCGCGCACAGAGGAGGCTTTAGGTGTTTGGGTTTCAGAATTTACTTTCTTCTGTTCACCCACGGTGTCAGCGAAACTTCGGGCCATGTCCACGGGGTTTCGCGTCTGGTAGCGACGTCGTGCCTCCGGAAAGGATACTTTCTCAGAGACCCTGATCTTCTGGATCTCTCTTTCTCTTAAGAAAATGGGGCACTGGTTGGAATTTGATGGGTGTTTTCCATAACAGTGCACGCACTTTGCCTCTGCGGAACAGTTAGAGTCCTTACAAGACCCCCTTCGACAGTGCACGCAGACTGCGGCGCTCAGGCAGCGAGATTGAGTATGGCCAAACCTCTGGCATTTCAAACAGCGCAGAGGGTTTGGAACATACTGCCTGACGCGAAGATTGTAAAATCTACATATTTTTTCTGGTAGAGATAAGACGGTCAAAGGTCAGTATCAGAGTTGAGGTACGAGTACCCCATTTACTCCCCGCTGAATCCTGTAAATCTCGGTCACACTAAATGGTTGGAAGAAAGCTTTCAAGTTTTCTTCCGATTCAGTTGAAAGGTCTTCATGGTTTACCACACCCTTGCAGAGGTATAAGGTCGGGTGGGCGGACACATGCACCTGGAGGCCAGCTATTTCTTAAAAGTCAGTGATTTTGCTGATCTGTTTGTCAGAGTGACATTCGAAACGGATTGTGCCGTTTCTTGACGAACCACCAACTGAAATTTGCCAAACTTTTTGATTTCTCTGGCATGTTTGATCTGGCTGACACTCATCATTGTTTCATTATCGCTTTTACATGACATGACGAGAAAGCGGGGCTTTGTAGGACTATCAGAGTCATTACAAAACAAACTCTCAAGATTTATCGTTTCACCAACAAATCTCCTCTTTCTTATGGAAGAGGGCGGGGGGAAGGTGTTTTATCCATTAAGAAGATATCCAGATTCATCCCCGTGGTCCTCACCCACCACGGACCCCAATAAGGGGACACTTCATCGGAGTGGCAGGGTTGCCACGGGGATGCAGTGGGGGTTACCACAGCGCTGCACCCCCGTGGATCGCCCCGCTCACCCTGGAGTTCAGTACAAGACCTAGTCCAAGCCGGTTGATCGGGAGTGGGTTAGCTCCCGACCGCCCGTCTAGACGAATCCGGAGCCAAAGCAAGTGTTTTGAGACCTACAAGGAATGTTCCCCAAAATACGTAGAAACACGTATTCCTGAATGCTAAGAAAAAAGTAACACGAGGAAAGTAATTGGAGAACAAACAGGCCCCTCAACCGCCAGGACATACATTCCCTCCGACACGGGTCGCCATGCACGGCAAACACGTGGGTGGGCGTTCAGCATACAGAGGGAGCCAGTGAAATAGAAGAGAGAGAAGAAAAGAGACAGGATGGTATAGAAGAATGAGAATGTACAATGGGGAGAAGAAGAATGACTTGCGATAGACAGGAATACTTGAGAGCCCTCTCTGTATCCTCCGTCAGGGCATGGACCAACCCACCGCGACGGGCAATTCAGTGGGAATATGGCCATCCCACTTTAAGGGGTACTCCCACAATTTTTTAAACAAGGTTTTACAAATAATCACAAATGGTGATAAAATATCCAAAGGATCAAATAAACTACAAATAACAGACAAAACCTTTCTTCTAGTGAACCTGGAATTTCCGACAGTACGAGTAAATTCAGGCAATACAATTGACAAAGAATCCAGGCTGGTATTCCAAGAGATACCCAGCAAGTTGACCTATCACACCAGAATTGGCTAGCACATTTGTGGGTAAATCCGATAGGGCTTCAGAACTATTAGATGCCCACTTCCGAAGATTAAATCCACCTGCTGTCAGAATTTGAATCAGCTCATTGGACGCTTCCTTTGCGGATAGGTCATCACAAGAGTAAAGAAAATCATCAACATAAAAAGAATGCTGGAGAATTTCTGAGCCTAGAGGGAATTTAGATTTCTCATCTCTGGCTAACTGTAGCATATGTTCGAACCGCAAGGAAAGTGACTGGCTTCAAGCCGTAGGTGACTGTAGTAAGAACAAAGTCACTAATATGTTCTGAAGGCGAATTCCTCCATAAAATATGTTGAAAGTGCCAATCTGTGGGTGCTACCTGGACTTGCCTAAACATTTTTTCCAGGTCTGTCACAATGACTACCTTTCCTAATGTGAATTTAACAATAATATCAAATAGATCTGATTGGATTTTTCCACCATTAATGAGATCATTTAATGAATTGCCTCTAGTGGTCTTAGCAGATCCGTTATAGACTGCTCTTAGACGCGTACAACTGGCATGAGGTTTGAGAACAGCGTGAGGGGGAATATAATAAGCGTCATTAAATGAGTGAGGAGGTGCTAGGCGCATATGACCTAAATCTAAGTACTCCTGCATAAATTCCTGATAAGCCTGATGAAAATTTCTATCCTTTTCAATCATACGCTCGAGAGCGTGAAATCATTTCAAAGCTTGAGCCTTTGAATCAACTAAAATGGGTGGTTCTGATTTAAGGGGGAGGGAAACAATGTACCTTCCGGTATCATCCCTTTTATGAGTGTTGACGAAGTGCGCTTCAGCTAATTCTTCTTCAGAGTATTTCGGGGAAATTGGAGTAGCTTCTTCCACCTCCCAGAAGTTTGTGATGGACTGTGACAACTCACAGTCAGAAGTTAAAACAATTTGGATTTGCAGATGCAGGGCACAAAGGAGTATGGCCTGCAATGACCCAACCTAAACGGGTTTCCTGCAAAGTGGAAAATTTGCCGTCACATGTTTTCCTAGTATTAGGAAGTAATGTGTCAAAACATATGTCTGCACCAAGCAGTGCATGAATGGCCTTAGATTCATTGAAAGATGGATCTGCCAAAAATACATCAGTGAGCAGAGACCACGAGCTAGGATCTTCCCACGTCTCTTTAAGAGATGTGGGAAGATCTGGTACAACAAAGAACTCAATGGTTGTATACCAGGGATTGTTGTTCTGGCAAGACTAAACCTTCAATTGCACAACGTGATTAGCAGGCATGGGATCACAGCCTATTGTAAAAATATTGATATTAAATTCCCTTGTGGAAATCTTGAGAGTTTTAACTGTATCCCAAGTAATTAAATTGATAGCACTCCCACTGCCAAGAAGAGCATTTAAATGGTAGGGTTCCCCTTTAGGAGTGAAACCCACAAGTTTAGGAGTAGGCAGTAACACTCCACAGTCAGCACTTATAGTGCAAGCAGCTGACACAGCAGCTGGCTGGGGCGCCTTTGATGAGTTTTTATCATTATGTAACAACTGATGATGAGATCTTACACAAATGGAACAATTCTTATTGCAATTAGTATGCCTGTCTGTTTTAAATCTTATACACCTGACACACCTATTATTTGCCTCAAAAAATGCTAATCTATCATTCTTTGATAAATTTAAAAATTCCGGAACATCACTAAGAAAGTGCTCTGATTTGCATTTTGGGCACCTATAACAAGAGGGAAGTTTCTCTTATTATCACCCTTTGTAGATTGGAGGTAGGGGTCAGGCGTGACAATAAGGCCCCTCTGTTGGTGCTGCAGAAATTTCATGAAAGATTGGAAATCAGGAGATAGGATAACTCAAGGATAACTCCCATTCCCTGAGAATGTTTTGTGGGAGTCCCTTGGTCACAAGAGCAATAAGTAATAGATCTGAGATATGAGATCCATCCCCAATTAATTTTTGTAGTGACTTGGCATAGTCAGGATTCAATTTGGGGGGCGGGAGTTAAAATTGAATTCAGATACTGAGATACAACTACACTTGGGCGATCAAAACGATTCTTTAACATTTGCCAAGCAACAGAAAAATTGGAATCTGACACTTCAAGATTATGCAGAATTCCCATGGCATCATCTTTTAAGTAACCCATTAAATAATAGAACTTACTAGAATATGTCATGTGTTTGGCATCAATAACATTTTGAAAAACCTAAATCTTGGCCATTATATCTCCAGAGAACGTTGGAAGTTTATCTCAGGTAACTTAAATGGGAAAGAACTTGCACTGGAGGCTTCAGATACACATGAGGGTGCAGGGGAAGCTGGGCGAGATTCAGATACTAAATTTGTATGTTGCATTATGACCAATTTTGTCTTTGCACTAACTTTACAATATTTATCAAACACTTCTTCAGAAGGAGAGAATAATTCTGAATCAGGTCCGAATTCATCAAGAAGGCTTTGTGCCTTTTCATACATTATGTCTAGTTTATCAGATCTAATTAATAGTTCTTGATACAGTGGACCATCTGGGTCTATAAAATCATTAATAAATAATTCAAAGCTATTGATGGCATTGGTCAGCGTAGTCAGCTGAGTTTTCACCGTCTTTTCTGAAGGTTGGTGAGCCATGCTGATTAATTAATTGGGTCACCACGCAAAGCAGAAATAATACATAAACACAAAGTAGCACAATGGCATACAACTTGAAATAAAGAATCAGAATAATAATTCTGTATTGTGACATACCAAAAATGACGGACATTTTATTTAGACAAATAAAGGTCAAAATGTTGTAGATATTGCAAAAGACGTGGGTTTCTATGGTGCAGAAATTTGTTACGATTTACATTTATTAGTATTTAATAACGTTCCAGTATAGAACAAAACCACTTCACTGATGTCACTCACTGAGCATGCAACATCTTGCAAGGCAGAATCAACTGATTGATTCTTACTGTGTGGGTTACTGAGGGTGACGATAGATGGCAGCTGGCTCGAGTATGGAGCAAGAACTTAAATCCAGTCCGCACCAAGCAAAATTAGAAAAATTTACGACGAGAAACTCTGTACCATTCAGTAACACCACTAGTTACTTTCTCGTATACATACGTATATACGGGAGTAATATGCATAGTATAGAGAAAGTTAAGAAATACTACGGAAAATCGATTTCGAGATTTCAACGTAAATACACGTTTTGGGGTCCTCTGATGCCGAAAAAGTGTTTTTTTCAAAACGTCCGTCCGACTGTCTGTCGGTCTGTGAACACCTCT
Source organism: Teleogryllus oceanicus (assembly GCA_964035755.1). Taxonomy (NCBI): domain Eukaryota; kingdom Metazoa; phylum Arthropoda; class Insecta; order Orthoptera; family Gryllidae; genus Teleogryllus; species Teleogryllus oceanicus. Next base: position 124,365,463 of record CAXIVR010000002.1, read on the forward strand.
ACCGCCTGAACCTCACGTACGACCTTTTCCAAATTGAAGAAACCCCTGTCCATCACACTTTAGTTGAAGCTTTGAAAATTGAAAAACATTCTTTAAAATTTAGGGGTACTTTACATAAAGCCCCCCGAACATTTTCAAAATTATCTAAAAAACGGCTCTAATTTGTTTCTTTAATTTCCTTGTAAAAATATAGTAAAATACATTTATAAAGATGGTGTAGGTCCAATTTTCACGGTCAACTCTGAATTTTCGAAAATTACAAAAGATGAAATTATTTTCGGAGTTTTCCTACAACTATAAAATTGAAGACAGATTACTTCTTCAAATGAAATTTGTTGCCCATAAATAGTTCTTTCATTAAGGTAATGTAGACTTTTTTGAAAATTTTAATATTTTGCGTGCAATAGTGCGTGAATTATTTCAAATTTTTAAAAAATACAAAAACAAGATTTTCTCAAAACCGGCTGAAAATTTTTTCCTTTAATTTTTGGTAGTAGTAGTACCTAATGCACCCTATCCAATGACAAACTCCATATTGCTCTATTCTTTTGTTGTTTTCAGAAATTATTTTAAAGTAAAGAAATTATTTTAAAGACAAGTAAAAGAATAGAGTACATGTGCTTTAAATAATGTCAAATAAAGTTTTTCGAGAACTCAAGACTAGAGTACAAGTCTAGAACTAGTGACTACATTGAGTTATTGCCCGGGTATTCATTGCACATGTGAACGTGATGTTTAAATTAAGAGATGAACAACTCAGTATTTGCAATTTGCGTGTACTTATACATGCTTATAAATGAATACACGTGCGAAAATGTTTTCCACTGTTAAGAACGTAGTTACATCTGCAGGGTATATGATCCCGATTTTGAGGTGATATTTTTTGCTTTAATGTAATGAATCAAGAGTGTGAATACGTGTCAAATAGAAGTTTGTCAGAGAAGATACTTATCAAATATAAAGGTTAGTATTAATTGGTATTATTAGCCGAAACTGTAGTTGCTTTGACGGTTATGTGTATTGTAGTAATAACTTCCAGAAAAAAAATTTAAAGAAAAAATAAATATAATGTGGATATGGTTGTATTGTACCCACATGGTACATTGTGCTAAAAAATACTCCAGTAGCATATAATGGTTCCATCAAATCTTAAGATTATTTAAGTGAATTAACATTATGCCGACCTGGATGGCCGAGGTGGCTAAGAGCGAGTACCGACTCAGCGCTTCGGTCCGAAGGGTCGCGGGTTCGAGTCCCGCCTTGGGCATGGTTGTTTGTCCCTTGTCTTTGTATGTATGTGTTGTCGCGGAGGGCCTCGCGTTCTGCTGACCCCAGATCAGAGGAGCCCGCAAGTGTGTTGGTGTCTAGTGTATGGTCGAATATGCGTCCCATCGGGACGCAAAGGGTAACCGGCTGTCGGCTGGATAAAAACCCTAGAAAGAAGAATTAACATTATTTCAATAAAATAGTGACAATTCTTTGTATGTCTTTTATGCACACAGCAGGAGGCCATATCTGAAACTGTAAAATAATGTGTATTATTTGTAAACAATGAGACAAATTCTAATTCTCTCAAGGTAAGAGATAACGGAACAAAATATTTAATGGTACTAGGTAACTAGGTATGTAGGCCCTAGTTATGATCTTTAGCATTTATAATTTATGCAGTAATCATAAATAGAAAAGAGACATATTTGTTCTGAACAATATAAAGAGTGATAAACTTTTGTCAGAAAGCCAGCAAGCAACAATTGTATTCATTGTTGATAGTCTTGAAGTAGGTGTCCAATTTTCCAAATTTCACCGTGGCTGACCATATTCTATTTCATCATATGATACAATTGAATATTTTGATAAATTTATGAACACATATAACAAGGAATAGTTTATATTTATGTGGAAATAACACGTTCATGTTGAAATATGTAGGCCTTCAGCAGGGGAGTCTTTTGTTTACTCGTGTGTATATCAACATTTGATAATAATTCACAAAAAAATTATATTATTAATTTATTCATAATAATTGAAAAAGCTTTCAAATAGTAATAGTTCTGTTGTTAATTCTATGGTCTTTGTAAAAAAGTACCTATATAACTTTCAGAAATATTCATAACTTATGTCTAATATTGTTTAAAACTTTCCTAAATATGTTACTTCATTTAGATTGAAACCGGGTTTTTTAATTATTTATAAAGTATTAGTTATTTGAATATTTTGAATAGCAAATTTTATATTGAAAATTGATATTAAAATATTGAATTAATGTTTTTAAATAAATAACTTTGACACATTTATTGTCTGCTTTATACATTATTAATAAAGTGTCAATTGCCATAAGCAGAAATGAATGTTTTGCAGTTTTGCCAGGATCTATAAGAATAACTTTCCTAAATATGTTACTTCATTTACATTGAAATTAAATTTGATGCGCCGTTTGTCGTCGTACGCCATGACGTCCAGGTGTAAGGAAGTATTTTGGTGTGGCTGGGTTAGCAGGTAGTTGCAGGTATAATCGTAGGTGAGAAGTGAAAGGACCCGATCGTCGTGGAGCTGTCTACAGCAGTACGCAGTACGGTGAGTGTGCCAAGTTACATTTTTGTGAGTATTCTTTGCTTTCTTCATTATTGGTATTAGTAGTTACATTGACATTTTTCGTCCATTAAATAATGTAATATTTCATATTCTCAAGATATAGTACGAGTTTAACATAAATTGTTTCCTGTTTCGGATAGTTGCGGTTTTATTTGTTTTTCATATCCGACATGACGCGAACGAAGTCTGGTTCCTCCCCCGACATCCCCTCATTAGATGAGAATTTGGTGATGAAGATGTGCGAGTTCACGCAGCCCCTTATTACCGATACCATCCGAGAAGACATAAATCGTTCATTAGAACCCATGATTTCGAGTTTGAGGGAAGAAATGAAAAACCTTGAAGTGGAGCGGAAGAACAATCAAATACGCGAACTGTAGCATTAAATTGACTCAAAAACTGACGAACTCGAGCAATATCAGCTGAGAATTTTCGGACACAAAGAAATCGATCGCGAGAACTCTGATGATATTGTCATTCAGGTTGCTCAAACTCTGAAAGTGGATTTAAGTTACGCAGATATCGATAGGAGACATCGTGTGGGCAGGAAAATTGATGGACGAGAAAGGCCAATAATAGTTAAGTTTACTAGTTACGGAAAACGTGCCGAGGTCTTTCGTGCAAAGAGACTTTTAATTAACGGTAAAATTAGTGTAAGGAAAATGTAACTAAAAAAGAGTAAAACTCTTAAGAAAATGTATCGATAAGTTCGGTCTAAAAAATGTTTGGACCCAAGATGGTACAATAATTGTTAAGATTAACAATTCTAAAATTAGAGTAAGTTGTGATGCTGATTTTTTGAAACTTTAAAATAGTCAACCTACCACAACTTAATTTATTTTGGCAAACTTTGCTTTATTTTTTGTAATTAGTTTTTTAAAGTTAAGGCCTCTACTAAATTGTAAAACAATTGTAGTAAAATACAGTAGGAAAAGCACTGAGTAAGTTTTAGTTTTCTTAACTTGCTACAAAAAGAGAATTTTCCAAGCTATTTGGGTATGCTGAACATTTCGCGGAAACCACATTCGAATGCAAGAGGCCTTTCATCTTCCAAGACCTCGTTGAGGTCTGTACTACCTGGTTGCGGAAATCCCACAACAGTTGAGCAGCTCAATGGTTTGGCCGCTTTTCCTCGTCGTGTAAATACCGTGCACATAAATGCGAAGTCTTTGTGAAAACGCGATGATGAAATTCTTGCAATATTTTCGGAAATAAACGTTCATGTAATAATGATTAGTAAATCGTGGTTGAAACCATCTATTTCATCCAATCTCGTCGCGATACCAAGCTATATACACTACTTTTGTGGAAATTGCAACACCAAGAACGAATGGATCTAGGGAAATGATATTCAATGTACTGTGCACCCATGCCACAGGCACTACTTTATTTCATTTGCAGTACCATCAAATACATGGATATATGCCAAGTCAGTAAGTTGTGAAGCCACCATGCGCATCCACAAGAGCCTGTACACGGCGCGGCATTGAGCTAATAAGAGTCTGTATCGCTTCTTGTGGCAGGTCCTGCCATGCTCCTTCAAGCCGCGTCCAGAGTTCGGCGGTGGAAGCTGGCGGAGGTGCCTGGCGGACCAGCCTCTGGGAAAGCATACTCCACACATGTTCAATTGGCGACATGTCAGGTGAACGAGCCGGCCACGGAAGGAGCGGTATCTGGTGTTCATTGAACACACGTTGCACGATGCGAGCGATATGGGGTCGCGCATTGCCTTGCTGGAATATCGCTCCAGGCGAGCGTTGTACGAAGGGCACGACCTCCGCCCTCACCACTTCCTCGATGTACCGGTGGGCGTTGAGATTTCCCTCGATGCGGAGTAGGCGGGTTCGTGAGTGGTAGCCAATGGCACCCCATACCATTACACCGGGTGTTGGGCCGGTATGACGCTGGCGAATGCATCCCTCCATATTGCGTTCACCGCGATGTCGTCGAACACGTATACGACCGTCGTTATTGGACCAATTGAAGCGGGACTCGTCGGAAAAGATGACTTGCTGCCACTCAGCCCGCCAATGTCGATGTTCGACGCCCCACAGATGTCGGAGGCGTCTGTTGTCGTGAGTCAGTGGAAGGCGCAACAAGGGGCGGCGAGCAATCAAGCCCCTTTGCACAAGACGGCGCCGAACTTTGCTGGCGAACATGCTGTGACTTGTCACTGTATTCCACTGCTGCGCTAATGTGGTGGATGTCGCTGTGCGATCGGTGATGGCCATACGGTAGAGGTGTCGATCTTCCCTCGCCGTAGTGTGATAGCGAGGCCCTGTCCCACGCTGGCGGTGGGTACGACCTTCCGCAGACCACTGACGCCATGTTCGCATGATGGTACTGGCGGCTCGTCCCAGACGTGTGGCAATCTGGCGGTAGGACAACCCAGCTTCTCGCATCCCAACGACCCAGCCCCGGTCGAAGTCCGTCAAGTGTTCGTACTGCACTCGCTGTCGGCGACGAGGGATGGTGTGACTTACAGACAACTTGTGCGAGCCAAGGGTTGACCTGTCACTGTTTGTAGCCTCTCCAAGGCGCCTCTATTTATACTCGAACATGGTGCGATAAGCCGTCCCTACGTCGCAACCACATGGCTGGCGGCGTTGTAAATGTAATCACCTGGCGATCTCAATGTCACAAACTTATCCACGAAATGCGATGCGTTCAATGCCGCTCCTTCGCGGTGTTGCAATTTCCACAAACAGTAGTGTAGTATTACGTCAAGATCGTAACATTCTTACAGAGAAAGGCACTAATAAATCGGCTGGTGGTGTAGCCATGTATATACGGAACGATTTAAAGTGCAAAGTTGCATTTATCCGCCACGGAGTCGCCTGGTATTGAATTTTTATTTGTAGAAATTGATAGATGTAAAACGTTGCATGGCTATAGCAGTGTATTGGCCACCGAAAACCGGATCATTATAAGTGTTGGAAGAGTTTATTTCCTCGGTTGTAAGTCATTGCGATAGCATCATCATCATGGGCGACTTCAATGGCAACTTAGTAAAGACAGGAAGACAGTAAAGTACAAACAACCACACTGTACGTAACTTCGTGAAAACTTTTGAATCCTTGAATTTGCATATTCTCAAATTAAATCCAACGCATTATTCTTCACATAGTGAAAGCTGGATTCATCATGTCATTGTTTCGGAGCACGATAAGGCATTAATTTACGCTCAGATCCCGGTTCTAGGAATATCCAGACATGATTTATTGTATTTGTCATTTTCATTGAACTGTCCTAAGTACAAGCCAAAAATTATTTCGAACCGTGACTATAAATCTTTCAATGCAGTTAATTTTCTTTCCGACGGCATCCCTGCGCCGTGGCAATTAGTGTACCAACAAATTTCTATTCATGACAAAGTTCATGTGATAAATAATATCGTATGTGATTTATTCGCTAAACATGTTCCGCTACAAACATCCAGAGTTACGCGTCCCACAGCACCATGGTTAAATGATGCAATACGGACTAGCATTAAGCATCGTGACCTAGTTCACAAAATATACCGATGAGAAAAACGGCCATTCTCAAACTTGATTACACAAAATTGCGTAATATAGTTAACCAAAAATACGAAATGCTAAACTGCGATACTACAACGCATTGTTTAAAGCACAAACTGATTCAAAACAAATCTGGAACAGTCTTAGAAATCTTGGGGTGGGGAAGGACAGATCAATAACTTCAATCATAGATATACTCTTAGATAAATTGAACAAACATTTCTTAAATGCGGCTCCTTGATTTGATTCAGTGCTTAAAGCAAAAGCGTTATCAGAGTACACGAACATCAATACAGATGACCTCAGAGATCAACTGTACTTTAAATGTGTTGACAGCACAGAGGTTCGTAAAGTTTTGAGGAGTTTCAAACGTAAACGGTTCTGACGGAATTAATGCTAGACAGTGGATGATTATTGGAGATGTAGGTCTCCCAGTTATTACTCACATTATTAATTATTCACTAACGTCTTCTTTCCCACAGGTATGGAAATTAACCAAAGTTCATCCACTTCCGAAGTCCCAAAGCCTTTCCCCTCCCAACGATTTCCGGCCAATTATTCTACCGACACTATAAAAAATCCTCCAAAAAGCTGTTCATAAGCAAATCTACTCACACTTAACAGAGTCTGGAATATTAAATCCGTACCAATCAGGTTTCAAGCCGGGTAGAAATACACAAACCGCATTACTTGAAGTTACCAAAGATTTGAGAAAAGCCATGGATGTTGGGGAAATAATATTAACGCTACTAGATTTCAGTGAAGCCTTTGATTCTGTCGATCATGAGCTTCTACTCACTAAATACAGGAACTTAAAATGTTGATTAGCCCCGACGCATTATACAGAAGATTGCCTTAGGAACCGTCAACAATTTGATAGTGACGCGGAGGATTACTCATTGACTGAAACCATGGCAAAGGGTGTCCCCCAGGGATCCATCCTCGGACCATTGTTTTTTCTAATATACGTTAATGGCTTGCCTAATTCCATCAGTTTCTGTAAACATAATATGTACGCTGATGATTTACAAATTTATATTAGCGGAAGACCCTCTGCGCTGAAACAATTAGTGGATAGTACCAAAAAGGACTTGGAAACCTTACTGAAGTGGACATAATTAAACGACCTTTCCTTCAATCCTACTAAATCACAAACAATGGTAATTTGTTCTTAAAAAGTTCAATCACGGGCTGATAATCTAGGTACAGAAAGGGTTATTCTAGATAAAAACACCATACCTTATTGTTCCCAAGTCAAAAACTTAAGAATTATTCTTAACAATAACCTCCAGTGGGATTCTCATGTAAATAAAGTTACAAAATTTTCTATTCACGAATTAGTCTCTTAGGATTGTTGGAACGTTTTTACCGGTCAATATAAAAAAATTGCAATAGAATCCTTTGTCTTTCCGCACTTCAACTATTGCGACATTGTGTATAACGATTTAAGCTCAGCACTTGCCAAACGGTTACAAAGAGATAAAAACGCGTGTGTTAGTTTTATTTATAATTTAAAAAAATACGACCAACATATCTAACTATTAAATGAATAAAATCTTGCGGCTTAGCGACAGGCGGATGATGTATTATCTATCCCTTCTATTCAAATTATTAAAAACAAAACATCTTCCACATATAACAAATCGGTTCAGGCCTCTTGTATCCGTTAGACTCGATAAATCATTATTATTACAAATACCCAAACACAATTCTAATTAATATTACAAATCATTTACCGTAGGAGTAACAAGAGCTTGGAACAACCTCCCAAAGAACATTAAACAGTCATTCTGTCAATTTTTTAAGAAGAAATTAAAAGTTCTATTATTATCCAAGGCGTATAAGTTACACCTGTAATGTTTTTGCCATACTGATTCACAAAACTCAAACTTTCTCTCTACTGACTGTAATGTGATATTATTTCAAATTATTGATGAAATTTATTTTATCTATATGTATTAATTAATTTTTAGTTTACTGTCACTTTTATATATTTTTTTCGTAGTAAAGGGTGCTCAAGTCTGCTTTTATTGGATTATGAGGTAAATTAAATGACAATCAATATAATATTAAATCTAACAAGATTGAACACGTACATATATGTGAAGTAATTATTTAGCATCTAAATAAAAACCTATATTGATTTGTGAGAAATCAAGCTTTAAAGGCCTTTTTCAATAAACTATATTTTTAGTTTAATTTCTATTTAACGGTTTTGGGCTCAGTCACTTGGACTCCCATTACCAAGAAATCGATGGTTGTTTTTAATTATTATAATTCTTAATTATTATATACTTAGTAATTTTAATCTTGTTTTTATAATTATCAATCTATGTTACCGCACTGTGTCACTACTTATCATAATGCAATTTTTATTCTTATTGTATAGGTTTGTTATTTAGTTTTACCATTTATATATTACTATCGTTTTCTAATTAATATATGTATTCTTAGATATTCTATTTTAGTCAATGTCCTCGGCCTTCAGCCGCCGTCCTGATTGAGGTTTTCTGGGTTTACTCAATCGCTTAAGGCGTATGCCTGATGGTCCCTAGTTTGCTTTCCCGGAAGTAAATCTAAACTTCCTGCCCCCTCGATCTTCTTCATAGTTTAAGAAACAATGTAAATATTTCATGTGGTTACACGGAAGAGCAGGCCTAATGGCCTGAGCCTCACCCCTAATAAAGACAATTTTTTATTATTTATTTATTTATTTATTGTTGTTGTTATTATTATTATTATTATTATTATTATTATTATTAACTCTCTAAACTTATTAACCTGGGGCATGAACCCCGAAGGGTATGTGGAAAGCTTGTGGAGGCTTGCGGAAGGCTTGTGAAGGCCATGTGAACTACTTCTCAGAGAAAATTTGAAGTTTGAGTTTAATAATAATAATAATAATAATAATAATAATAATAATAATAATACCCCGTGTGGTGTCGCGGGTTTTAGTACAAAAGCACCACGGATCTCCCCCTGTCAAAAGGCGACTAATCGGAGCAGCTGTCCGCTGTCACTCCCCTAAACATCCTCTCATTCCCATGAACTTCGCGTGTCATTGCTTGCATTTACTCGTGGCACACTTCTGTTATCTGTCCTGTGGACCAATCTTCATATCGACCAACCCTTATGTTTCCGACCCCGAAGAGGTTACGAGGACTAGGGAGTAATTTCTGTTCTACTCTTCTATTCTAACTCTATTCTTCACTGACCCCGTTCTTTTCTTCCATTTCCTTTTAGCTGGCAGTAGCTCAAAAACGAAAGGGGAAGGCGACCCTGAAGAAAAGGCCCGGTATGGAGGATCGTTTAGTATCAACCATTACGGTGCAGGGGATCGGAGCCCCAGTACCGGCGGTCGGTGGGGAGCAAGCAGGCCACCAGGCGTCGTCATCAAGCAACTGCAATGCCAAGGGTGCGGATCACTCGGCACACCGGGCAGATATTGCTATGAGTGATAGCAAACTTCGCGGGACGGGTATGGAAGTTTGCAATCCCAGGGTTGAGGGATCCCTTAAAAAGTCTCGTCCAGAAATAAGTTCTGATTTTAGAGCAAAAAGAATGAGAACTGGAAGAAACGTAAACTCTGATGACTTGTTCAAGAACACATCAGTGGTATCAAAGTACCTTACAGTTAAAAGAAAGGAAGGAAATTTTGAAAAAGTAAGTCCTTTTCTAATAGAAAAGTGCGTTAGCACCTGTGCTGAATCTGCAGTAAGAGAGATAAAGAAAACTCTATCTGGACTCTTAATAGAAACATTTAATGACAATCAAGGTCAAAAGTTGCTAGAGTTGAGCAAAATAGGTACTATTGAAGTTGAAGTAAATGCCCATGGTACGCTGAATACCTGCAAAAGTATTCTAGGTTGCAGTGATTTACGCAACTGCAGTGAAGAGGAAATAGCTCAAGAACTGTCTCATCAAGGAGTCATTGCCTGTCGTAGGCTAACGATGAGGCGAGACGGGCAGATAATCCCTTCGGCATCCCCTTGTCCTGACGTTCAACCGCAGCAAGTTGCCAGAAAAGATTAAAGCTGGCATTCACCGTCTGAGCGTACGAATGTTCATTCCTCAACCAATGCAGTGCTTACATTTCGGACACACAGCGTCTAGATGTGCCAAAATCAATGCGGAAAGTCATTTCATAGTGGTGATCCATACATCAAATGCATGAATTGCAGCGGGCAGCACTCATCAAGGACAAGGGACTGCCCAATCTATAAACAGGAGGCAGCAATACATCAAATAAAAGTCAGACAAAAACTCAGCTATCCTGAAACAAAAAATCGTGTTTGTCCTGAAAAGGAAATAACACATACGTTGAAGCAGTTACAAAAGCACACCTTTGCCTTCACTAATAGTGAAAGAACTAATGCCTGCAATAACTCACTGTATAGAAAAGTATTTCAATGAAAGTTACAAGAACAAATAATCATAGAAGAATTAAATACAAACACCCAAAGTGAAATAGTTCTTGTAAAGCACTCTTCAGCACCCCAGCCAAATGATTCAGAAACAAATCCAGTGGCCGCCGCCGCAGCCACATCCAGTAAAGGTGAATCGGCAAGGGGCCACCGAAGTCGATCGCCTCGTTCTCCAAAACATACCAAGGAGGACTTCCTCAAACAAGAAACCAAATGATTTTCTACCAATGATCAAGACACGACCACTGGCTCAGAGACGAGCTCGATGATAAGTGCAGAAAACAACGATGACCAGTCAATCGATCCAAGCAAAATTCCGCGCAAAAATAAAAGGAAGAAAGGATGACCAAGAGGAAACCCCAAAAAATAAGCAGGACCCATCCATCTCCTAGCAGCAGAACTTCATCCCAACAATGGAAAATATTATTCAATGGAACATTAACGGCTGTATCTCACATTATTGAGAACTGAAATTGCTACTGGCCAATCACACACCAATGTGTGTGTTCTTACAAGAAACCCATTTTAAACCAGAAGACCGTTTCAATTTAAGAGGTTATAAGACCTTTCGCAATGACGTAGAACCTGATAGGCGAGCTAGAGGCGGTGTCGCCAGATCGATCAGCAATACACATTCTGCTAGACAAGTTCATCTCAATACACCTCTACAAGCGGTAGCTGTAACATTACACCAGCCATTGAAGATGACGTTATGTAGCCTTTACTTACCAGACACCTCACGGAAAAACGAATACATACAAGACCTGATTGATCAACTACAGCCTCCATTTCTTATTCTAGGCTACTTTAATGCTCACAGCGTCAAATGGGGCTACTCTAGAACAAATGATGCCGGTCGCAGAATCGACGAACTGTTACTCAACAACGAATACGTACTCTTAAACACAGGAGCAAGCACTCACTTTAACGCTAGAAATGGAACATTCTTGGCCATAGACATTTCAATATGCAGTCCAAATCTTGCAACACTCTTGACTTGGAAACCACTTCCAGATCTTCATCAAAGCGATCACTTTCCTCTGTTGATATCATCAAAGAACGCCGTATATTTACAGAAACGTTGGTGTACCGAGCGTGCAGACTGGTTCAGATTCACCAATCATTTAACGCCATTAAATGTCAGTGGAAACACAGAGAAAGACGTAACAGACTTTACCAACACTGTAATTTCTAGTGCTAGAAAATGCACTACTGATCGCCCATCCAGAATTCCAGTGATGTGGTGGAATTCAGAGACCAAAGAAGCAATAAGGGAGAAAAGAAGAGCCCTCAACAGATACAGGCGTTCACCAACCCAAGACAATCTAATTGCTTTTAAGCGTTTGCGTGCACTTGCTTGCAGGAAAGTACTAACTGCCAAACGATCAAGCTGGGAGAAGTACGTGACAGCCATAACCAGGACGACCAAAGTCACAGAAGTATGGCAGAAAATTAGGTCAATAGCTGGAAAAAATGTTTTCAGTCCTATTACATGCATAGAATATGAAGGACAACTAGAATGCAACCCAGAAGAAATAGCCAATGCCTTTGCGTCTCAATACTCTGAAGCGAGCAACACAAACAGCTATCCCCAAGAATTTATCGAGAAAAGGCAAGAAGAAGAACAAGTACTAGATTTCACAACTGATACAGATATGCCGTATAATTCTATTTTCACATGGAGAGAATTACAAGACGCTATAAATGCAGCCGGAGACACTGCAGCAGGATCAGACAACCTCCCCTACAGCATACTACGTCGGTTGCCAGAATAAATACTTTCCACCTTGTTAAATATATATATATATATATATATATATATATATATATATATATATATATATATATATAAACTATCGGCCAGTGTCACTGACATGCTGTCTAGGAAAAATCCTAGAAAAAATGGTCAACACTCGTCTAACATGGTGTCTCGAAAGAAACAACCTCCTGAATAAACATCAGTGCGGTAGGCAGCATCACTCTACTACCGATCAGCTAGTATTTCTGGAAAACGCAATATAGAACACCTTTATTAAAAGGCAACATATGGTGGCTGTATTCTTCGACCTGGAAAAAGCATTTGATAAGACCTGGCGTTACAACATTCTGAGACAACTGCATAATTGGCAAATTAGAGGAAATCTTCCAATATCCAGCTTCCTTAGTACCAGATCCTTCCAAGTTCGCGTTGGGCAGTGTATCTCAGAAAGTTACTACTTGAGAACGGTATACCACAAGGTTCTCCATTAGTGGTACGTTTTTTATCATAGCAATCAATGAAATGTTTGATGGCATAGAATCATCAGTTGGAAAATGCTTGTATGTTGATGATATTGCTCTATTTTATTCAGCCAAATCGCCAGCAATGATTAAATTGAAAATGCAAAATGCCATTAATACACCAGTACAGAACGCGAAAAATATCGGCTTCTCATTTGCAGCAGCTAAAACCAAATGCGTCCACTTCTGTAGAAAACGGAAAAGATACGGCGATCCAGATCTAATGTTACATGGTGTTCAACTGGCGTACAATGAAAAGGCCAAATTCCTGGGTTTGATTTTTGATAGACATTTAACTTGGAAACACCATCTAACTAGGAAACACTATCTTGTCTAGATGCAAAACGGCTCCTAACGTAATCCGATGCATTTCGCATATAAATTGGGGAGTAGATAAAGACGTCCTGCTCCGTCTCTACAAATCCCTGGTCATGTCCAAACTCGATTATGGGTGTGCAGTGTACTCCTCAGCCAGGAAGTCAAGCTTAAGGAAATTAGATCCCATTCACAATGCAGGCCTCCGTTATGCATCTGGAACGTTCCGCACAAGTCCCTCCTTATGTGTCTATTGTCGCTACACCATAGACACCATAGACGTCGCTACACCATAGACGACAAACACTACTACTCAAATATCGAGCAAAAATGCTGTCACTACCAGAGCACCTAATCTATCCATTGATGACTAGACCCAACCTGACAAATATTGACAATCGAAGACCTACAGCTACTCGTCCAGCCAACATCCGTTCAGTAGAAATAATCAGATGCTACAACATCGTTCTACCACATAAACCATAAACCATATGAAATCCCACCTTGGACGCTTAAAATGCCAGAAATTCGACTCGATACCACCAGTGTAAAGAAAAAAGAAAGCCTTCCCACAGAATTAAAAATCAGATTTAGATCACTTCTCGAAGAGTACATGGCAGAACACATATTTATCTACACCGATGGATCAAAAAACAAACATGGAGTTGGAAGTGCATTTGAAACTGAAGGCACATCAGAAACATGGACTCTTGCACCAGAAGCGAGTGTGTACACAGCTGAATATTTTGCAATATTACAAGCTTTGCGATACTGTGAAACTCTCGGTGCAAGAAAATTTGTGATCAGCACAGACTCGCTCAGCTTTCTCACCGCCATAGACAGACGCCTACCTGTAGACCCACTACTACAGATGATTCTCCTATTATGTCACGAGTTAAAACAGGGAGAAGCATCAGTTACGTTCATCTGGTGCCCTGGGCACACAGGTATCTCAGGCAATGAAGAGGCCGATTCTGCAGCAAGAAATGCCGCAAACAACCAATCAGGAATCGAAATAGAAGTACGCCCTCAAGATGCAAGAAATGCTGCTTTTAAGTGCATCCTCAGAGCATGGCAGACCACGTGGAATAGCCTTCAAACGAAATTAAACCCATTCAAACAGAGCGTCAATGGTCACCGTATGCCTTACAAGGATAACCTCTTCATACCTGCTGAAAAATGAAGAGCAACCTATCTGCGGCTGTGGGGGTGAAATTCTCACAGTGAAACATCTTCTGACAGACTGTGCAAACCTCTCAAGACAGATGTGGTGTGATAGAACTTAAGGAAAGACCTCGGAACAGACAAAACATTAAAATTCCTGAAAGAGGCGAATCTTTTTTATAAAATTTAAATTGTACAGGTTCAATTTTTCTTACTAATCAGTAAAAGGTAAAGGCCTCAGTTGCCAAGCGTCCAAATAAAATAATAATAAATTTAAATCCTTGATCAATGAAACTATTTATGAGCATTGTGAAAGAAATGGAATAATGGCAGAGGAACAAAAAGGATGTATTAGAGGTGCTCTAGGTTGCAAACACCAACTTACAATAGATTCTGTAGTTTTAAAGCAAGTCCAGAGTGAGCAGAAAAACCTTCACATGTGTTATATAGATTACACAAAAGCATTTTTAATTCAGTTTCTCGTGATTGGTTGATAAGAATACTTGGAATTACAGAATTTCCCCAAAGATCATAAACACACTACAGTCATTGATGCTAACGAGGAGGGTAAATCTGCATGCTAATAAGGAGAAAATATATACAATAGGTGCATATTAAACCTAGGATATTCCAAGGATACTCTCTTTCACTCTTATGGTTTTGTCTGGCCTTAAATCCATTGTCATCACTGTTAAATAATAGTACCTGTCAGTCATCAGATAAGACATTATAATCATCTTTTATTTGCGGACGATATGCTGGAACACATCAAAAACTCTGTTTATAGATACTACCGAGATTTTCAGCCAAGATATTAGGATGAGCTTCGGTTTGGATAATTGCGCCATCACAAAAACATACGGAAAGGTAAAGCAGAAAAGTTTGATGAAAATGTCCAAGGCATAGAAGAGCTGCGCAACCCGATGCTGCTTTCAAATACCTCGGAATACAACAGAACATGAAACTTGGTCACGGCGAAATTAAACATGAGTTTACCGAGAAGTACAAGAAGAGGGTTACCGAAATATTGACTACGAAGCTAGTTGGGAAAAACATAATTACGGCCATCAACAGCTGGGCTGTACCTACACTGATATACAGTTTTGGTGTAGTAAAATGTTCTCATGCGGACCTAAATTGCGGACCTCATTGGATAGACTTACTAGAGGGCTTCTTACAAAATTCAGATGTGTACATCCCAACTCTTCTAACTACACCACGTGTTAGACAGTTTTTGTTTGAAAATTTAGCATATGGCTTTATCCACTTTTTTGTTGCCAGGGCCTTGTGATAAGATTTTACTGCTGAAATTCGCCATTTTTTCGCGCAGCATTTCATAATTTTCTCCCTGCCGCGGTAGCTTTGTTATTGGTTTGATTGAAATACAAACGTGAATTTTTGCGCAAAATTTTGAGAAATGAAAAAATTGCTTTTTATGGAAAGCGGTAACTGGCTTGGTAATTGATTTTGAAAAAAACAAAAAAATAATGGCTGGGTGTAGTACTTTGTCAGATAGTGCCTATTTAGGCAGACGAATCCAAGTGGCAAATCTCATTCACTGAGAACTAGCAATGAAACTTGGAATGTTGCACTGAAAAAAAAAGATAAATCCCAACAATAAATCCCAACAAATTCAATAGTTACACAAAACCTTCGTATGCGAAACAGAGACCTTGTTGCTTTACTCCCTTTCCTGGTTACAACAGCATCTAAGATTGCTGACCTTGATGGACCAACCGGCCTGTGATTTCTGAGAGGTTGATGATGCTTCATGAACGGACCTGTCGGCCTCATCAAGCCTAATCATGTTGCAGAGCAGTAGCTGGCCACAACAGCCAGGTACCTTGTCAGATTAATTACGTGTTGAAAAAATATACAGTTACAAACATTCAACATCTGTTAAACACACACACACATACACATATGTGTGTGTTTAATATATATATATATATATATATATATATATATATATATATATATATATATATATACATTCTTTCAATTACATAATATAAGCATAGAAGCATGATGCGATAATTATGACTTTATCAAGCAAAGAAAATATATCTGTCATTCTTGCTCAAAACGGGAACGAAGTTTGAGACAAACTTTAATAATTATATTATTTTCCGTCTGCGTTGTTACACATGTAAATATAAATGTCGAAAGACAGACTAATTACGTTATATATTTATCAGCTACCAGTCCCAGGCCTTCGGCGGGCTCTTGGAAGTGTGTGTGGGGGGGCAGGAAGTTGCGCGCGCGCGCCAAAGCTTGCTGCAACCTGACCGCAACGCAATATTATCCGTTCATCCTAAGAAAAATCCTGATTTAAAGAAGTACAAGTGTAGGTTCACTACATAAGAACTAATTTGAGCCATCGGTTGTTAAATTAACCTTGCATCAAAACTACTGCAAACGAAGAAGGAGACCAGTGCGAACTGCATGCGTGTTGCTGGGCGATAAGGACCTGATATCAGCCGAGGATTGACGAGGGTCAGCAGCGAGTGTGGGAGAGGGTCAGAAGGAAACGTGTGACGCGGTTCGTTGGACCGCAACGTCGCACCGCCGTAAAACTCCTCTAAAAGCTTATGTTGAACAAGATAAACAATTATTTCGTTTTACATTATCGGTTTGAATCCTTGCAACTCAAATTCTAATGTTGTTAAGTGGATATAGAGGGCTTGGCTTCCTCATTATTTTCATTATTTATTATTTTCATTAACTCATTATTTTGCATTCATTTTCGCTTTTTTTAATCCTAAAAATGTACCTATTAAAAAAAGTTTAAGGTATTTGATTAGTTTTTATTACATAATTAAGCATTGCAAATTCGTATTAAAATGTAAAAAAATAATATTTATTATGTTCCAATTCATTGAAATAATTTTAATATAGTCTTGAAGTGTCATTAATGGCAATTAGAAATTGTAGAATTAACCCTTAACTGCATGATTTTTTAAATTTTGATTTACAAATTATTTTTAATTTGGTTCTGTATCACGGGAAAAATATTTTACACTATTTATACAAAAAATTGAATAATTTGTGTCTGTTGCATATATGCAACATCATGCAGTGGGATACTTTTCACTCATTGCACCTTGTTAACATTCTGGCTGAATATTCCTTTTTTATAATATATACTAGTTATAAAATATTTATTTATAAAATATACTAGTTATATTTTCAAATAGTAAAAGTATTTACACATGAAATATCGAATGCTTTACAACAAATATTACTTTTATTTTTCAAATGTTAAATACAATAAATATACATATGTTTAATTGTGAAAATTGTAAAAACAGTTGTTGTGGTGATTGAGACACAGTTGAATTTTGCATTTTGTACATGTTACGTATATTGGAATAAACTGAATATATTAATGATTTATTTATTTTAATTCTGACTATCTTCGGCTTACTAATATTATTTTATGTTATTCCAACGTAATCCGTTCCGAATTTGTATAGATGGGCGCCAGGAAAAGACTACGCTAATACTATCATACAAGTCAACCTTCAACTCTAATTATAAATAAATTAGTTTCCGGCTACCTGGGTCGATGTGTTTCATAGAAATAATCACTGTTGTCTGCTAATAGATGATTATCCGATCTGCCATCTGTACAGAGGGGTCGAGGAATCTGAAAAGCAAATATATTTGTATCTTGCTACGTCGTTATTAGAATTGGCTCAATGATATCATGTATTCATTTAACAAAAAATGGAAATTTATTAAACAATTTTGGTACTTAATAATTCTACACAATATAAAAAAACTTTGGTCATGACCTGTTCCAACTTTATAATGTAATATTCGTCTTCGCGCGCTCTTGGACGACGGTGCCTCGTTGTACCATCTTCACTCTTCTCCGACGTCGCTGTCCGCAGGTCCAGATACCATCTTCTCTCTTCATTTCTTGCAAAAGCACACTTCAATCACCGTTCATCACTGTTTCCGAAGTTAATAAAGTCTAAGTCGTTCGCCAATTTACGAATTCCAAGTTCATCCCACGCGTATGCTGAATACTCAACGATCAACAAACTATCTGCTGTTAGCATTCCAGTCCAGTTACTGATAAATTCGCCTAAGCCCTCAATTTCTTTCTAACTCGTTCGCTTGAAATATTTTAAGTTTTACTGTCCACACTTAGCATTCAAATTCAAACTTCTACCAATATCTACTCCCCAGTAAATGCTTACAAGTCCCGAAAAAACTCCTAACACTAATTGTCCACGATCCGTTCAACACCACGGCATCAGTCAGAATGAATGCCTATCATAATCTTTCAATCCTTCAAAATTCGCTTCATCTTTGCGATTGTTTTTTTACAGACAAGACTTGATGTACTTCAGTGCCTAGCCAATCCCTAAATTTCTTACAAAATGAACTAGCCGTCTCCGCGATTGTCACTTCATGAAGATTGTTGATCTTGACGACAGCTCGCTTACCGTTGCTATGCTGGCATATTCACCTATATTTATCCCTATAATTTACGCTGTTTATAATAAATATTGTACCATATTATGTCTCACATATTGGTATATCACAATATCCAGAGCAGCCCACCATTTTGCACCTGGTTCTCTTCTCCTCCATTTTTGGCCAATGATCTGTTTTATCAGTTCTTACTTCCTTCCCAGGCATTGGCACACAGCTCTTCTTTTTTGCGTTCTGCTTCAGTTTTGCATCAGCAGAGAAAGGGCGTCCTCTCTTAGGTGTTAAAGATGTTCCTATTTTGCCCAATGTTTCCCCTAACCGAATCCGAAATTCTCTTTGTGTCATACATTTTGGCTTCTGTTTTAATTTCTTCGATTTTTCCTTCTGTAAAGGACCCAACTATTTACAACAATCATGTCCAATATATGGTGAAACAAACGAAAATACCACGTTTTACACTTCATTTTAATTGGGTAACGAGCCAAATTACTATCCATTAGATCACCCAAGCACAAATTATAAAATTTGTGAATATTAGGACATGACACTACTTCATAATTTTTGGTTTTCTTCTTAAATCTTTTTGCTGTGCTCATTGGTTATTTCCCATATAGAGTTGATACCAATGTCACACACTTGTTGTCCTTCCAAATTATTGAGGAAAAATTGAAATTTTCAACTTTGGAGATATATTCTTCACACGATCCTTTCTTCTTCTTGTTCAGTAGTTCACCCCTAGGAAGTTTGCAGTTTGGAATTCTGTTTCTCTTCACCGTTTCCTGCGAAAATATACCTTTCCCCTTCAAGTAGGCAAGAAGTGGTATAGAACAAACATAACTATCAAAATATATTTTGTGGTTCACATTATTTATTACATCTCTTGTTAACCGAACAACCACATTAGAATTGCTCCCAGGTCGGGCTCATTTTCTAAGATTATATTTTCCTTTCCCGAGTACACTTCAAAGCTGTAAGCGTAGCCATTTGTATCACAAAGAACAAAGAGTTCGTAACCCCACTTCTTTGGCTTCTTGGGATTATACTGCTTAATGCTGTGCCTTGTTTTTGTAGCACAGATCTGTTCATCAACACTTAGACACTTATTCTTAGGTATTGACGCAAAATTGTGATTGATAATTTTTATTACAGGTCGAATTTTGTACAGTTTATCATAATGGCAATTTTTATCTGGAACATTTTCATTATTAGAAAAGTGCAGTATGCTTCTAATAGACTCAAATTTATTCACTGACATGGTATTTATTACCAAGTCATTACCTACAGTTGGGTGCCACATATCCCTACACCTAGAAACAATGCAAACTGAGAACATCCCAATATATATTGGGAACATCCCAATATCCCAAGATATTTGTGAAGTTCAGATTTTGTGATATTTATGGGCTTATTTGGGTTCTTTCCTTTACCAAGTTGACATTAGTGCATGATGTTGCGGAAATGCAACATGGAATTTTCAATGAATTATCATGATACGAAATTAATTTACAAGTAATTTATATGAACACTATAAAGATAACATACCTATCTATCCAATAATATTTTATAATGCCCGTATTCAGCCACTGATTAGATACACAATTTCAAGAAAAAACTCAAAAGCACTGCATCACTCACACCACTCGCTAATCATAACCTCAGAAAATCGAGAAACACTTGAGCAAGACGCGGAAATTCTTCTGATCACGTGCACTGCTTGCTGTTGCAGCGCTGCAACGCGTTTTAGTTGCCCTGGTGACCGCCAGATATCATCACAAGACAAATGAAAAGCGTGCAGAACTGCAACACCATGCACTTAAGGGTTAATTATGTAGTATTCCCATATGTTATAAGTGTACAGAATTTTGATTACTATATTTAAATTGAGACTAAAGCCTATCATGTTCTGTAAATAATTGAACAAAATAGTAATACATTCTTAAAAAACTGCTGTAAAACACTTTCTATTTTCTTATTTTTCACTAATTACGTATCACTTTAATTATATTTTCAAATACTATTGAATTAATTTTATTTTTCAGGTAGTTTTTGGCACAGGTAATGGAAATTGGTAATTGAAACAGGTGATGGTTCATTTATGCAGATATTCATGGATATTGTTAATTCTAAATGTCTATTGCATTCTATGACAAGATCATGAACATGTATTTGAAGGTGATGTCAATATACATTATGCTAATTTTGCGAGCATCATGAACTTTTGTGATTTCATTCATATTTAACATTCACAAAATGTGTATGTGTGTGTATATATATATTAATGATTCAATTTCTTAGTGTGTTTAATTTTTGACCGGCCAGTTATTTTAAAATTCTCATTAGGTAATATAACTTGTGTTATAATTCTGTTTTAGTTTCACTGTGTACTATGTAGTAGTGCTCTCAGAATGACTGCAAATGAGTATGAGTAATATAAAAAATTCACATTCCCACTAGAAAAGTGTCTAACTTCAAAATGCTGGTTTTTCAGGACATTGTTTTACAACTAGAGTTCTGAATCCAGTTCATGGAGTGTGACAATTTGTAATTTTCTTTTGAAAGATTATACATTTGTACTTTGGTTTCCAAGGAAAAAAGGTTTCAAGATTTTCATAATTTAGGGTTCTCCACAGTGTGTTGTTTGTGGCATATAGTATGGATAACACTGCATTCTCAATCATGCAATGATTTTCGCTATTATTCATCTTCAAAATTACTAGAGAAAAATGTATCAGATTGTGTTAATGATTCTTGGGCAAAGAAATGTCATAACTGTTGTAATAGTGTTGACTTTAATAATTTTCTGAAACATTTCCCTTGCCAAGTGAACAAAATACTTTCCTCTTGAAATAAAATAACTCAATATTACTAGACATGATTCTCGTGCCCTTTAAAATGCTAAAACCTGCATGCATATGCCAGATAAAATTTGACAAAACATGCGCAATCAAATTTTAGCTTGGTATTTTTTTCATTGTCTTTTGAAACAGGAAAAATAAACAATTTTTCTAAATTCTACTCAGTCAAATTCATCCTTTTGTGAGAAATGAATCTTTTTGAACATTCTACTACATCACCAGATGTAATTGGAGCATATTTGTTAGATGAAATCTGAGCCAATGTCACGTCAAGTTCTGTATTTCTGCTCTTGATTCACAAATTTTTTTCTTTAAATTTCATAGAAGTTTTAAATCAGAAATTATTAATTTATATAATTTTTGATTGGAAGTTACACTTGCATGTCCAAACACTAATTTAAAAGACATTGCAATATCTTCAACAATATTTAATGACTTCAAGAGAGGTAATCCTGCTGTTTTCAATTTCTGAATTTGTATAGGCAATTTTACAAAATTTAATTAAATACGCATTTTTATTTTATTTTTTTATATACATGGTTTTATAACACATTTTATTTTATTTTTTTGCATGCAAGCAGACAAAGAGTCTGCACCTAATTATGTTCCCCTCCCTTGTATCACTGTCAGTTACCAGTGTTACTGAGTAGTGATCTATGGGTGTGTGAAATTAATCAATAGTATTCGAAGAATATAATCCTAAATTTTGAAGCAATCCAGAAATGTATGCATTTAACAAAATAACTTGCCAAATTTAAGTCACTTCAGAATTGGTTATTAATTTGCTAAGAAAACGTATTATTTGACTCATCCAATAAAATGAAGATCAATTATTTCGTCCCATACTATATGACGCTATACGCTTGACGCCAAGCTAGCACACACCCAATTTCTCCACGGAAAATGCGTGGCAATAAATTCCAAATTGTGGCAATTAATTAGCAATAAATGATTTGACATGTTTCGTTGCATTGCGCTCTCTTGGCTGTTCCAGCTTGACTCACCTCGCCGGGGGGCACGCACTGAGCGGCTGGGGGAGGAGCGGCGAGGACCGCTTGATTGCTGTGACAGAAAGACAAGCGGTACAGTGGGTGGATGACTGCAAGCGTCGTCGTCACAACTGCAATTTTCGTTGAATTTCAAATGCTGCTCTCCACTTCCTGAAGCACATTAATTTACGCGGATATGGTCTCTAACATTACAAACACAAGAAATTCTACTATATTCACACTATATACACAGTTTTAATTGTCAAACAAATTACTGACTCCACTTCTTTCAGAGTCACTTCCCTCTGTTGATTGTTTGGAAAGGATGGAACTCGAATATTGAAGAGAAATAATTTCTTCAAAATTTTGTACCACAATTCCTTCGCCTTCCCATGACCTACCTCATTGCGCCATTGTTCTGCTGTTGTCCTCTCCACAGCCTCAGTCATGAGCGTTTCCACCTCAGATAACGTACATTTTTCTTTCTTCCCTGCCACTTAACTTTTTATTTGCGTCCAAATTTTCTCAATGACATTGAAGTGACAGCACTACTCACGTCACCACTTCTCAAAACAAAAACACAAGAGAATGTTTCCTTCATTGTCGCTTCTCGTCACTGACCAGCAACTGGAAGTTGCGAAGCGTACAAAGTTTGATAGAAGAGGGTCCGGAAGGACCCCCCTAAATCAGTCATCGTGCCTCCCCTCTGCTTTCCTGCTTAGTTGCCACTTTCCTCGCTAGATGCCAAGACTACTGCGCGGAATGGGTTTTACAATGTATTCCCTTCCCACAAGGGAGAACTGCAGAACGTAACACAAATAATTCGTTTTTTCAGAACATTTTCTTCACCTTCAGATAAACGTTCTCGATATTATTATGTACTTTATACCTACATTGTGTTATGATACAAGTTCGCGCATATATCAAACATTCTCTAAAAGCCAAAATTCTTTCGAACTTGAAATAGCTACCAGCCGATCACAACGGAACGTATTAGAAAATCCATTCTCGTGCACTCCGAACCTACTTGCCACGACACATGACGAAGTCGAACGCCTGCCCCCTCCAAGAACGAAGCTTCGCTGACGTCACGAGACGAAATTACACACCTTTTTGAAAACATCGATTGTTACGGTTCAACCAATGGTACTAAGCTCAGAATCTTAAATTGAGTAAACGTTTTGCTCTGGCCATAAGCAATTAAAATTTTAAATATCGAAAGGATTTTTTCTCTGCGTTGCTTAGGGGAATGACTTATTCCCTTCACTCCATGGAATGCACGCTACTGATCTACAGCAACTACATACTTCAGTAATACGCTATCCGAATCGTGAAAGTATATTCGCATTTTCTTTTCTTGAGGTATTAAGCAGGCCGTAGAGGCCTGCTTACGAGGTAGACTCCTTGGTTTCTGGAAAGATTTCTGGGAGCATTTCGACAGCGCTCTTGGGATGATGTATTATGAATTTTGTGAGGGTGACTCGAGTAATCGTATCCAGTTCTCGAAGGTTTGTGTCTGAATATTTCAGAATACCAAAGGAATACGTCAATACTGGAAGAGCATAGGTGTTAACCCTAGAAAGCTAACCATAATTTGTATACGCGTAATGATAATGATGAGTAAAATTTACTCACTTGATACATTTTAAACTGGTTGAAGGCGAATTGTATAAGTAATATTAAATTCCTAAAGCACACATATTCTTTAATGCAAAACATACATTAATACATTGTATTTAGGACACTTACACTTGAAATGGATAAAAAACAAATACATAGAAAAAATGAAAAAGCACATAAAATGGAATGGGAATTCAAGAAGATATTTTCTAGTTTATGGGCAAGAATTGCATACTTTCTTTCGGTGTTCACCGCAAATTGGTTTTTTACAAACAGCACAGTAAGTTGTTGTGTACTTCCTCTTCGTGTAGTAGCACATGGCGCAATACGTTCGTGAACCTTTCTGAACTTGAGGTTCCAATTCTTGTGATGTTCCCAGCGCTATGTGAATAATCGTTAGTAGGTTCTTGCTGAGCTTGGATGAAGAAGTTCTTTGCATTCTCCACGGATCTGCTTACAACTTGTGCGACTTTATCATAAATTGTTGCCTTGACAGGTCAATTCGAATTGCTCCAGGTGACTTTCTGAAAAACTGGTGCACGTATGTCACGAATTAATTTATTGATCAATTTTATCATATTATAGAAGGTACATAAATGCCATCTTCGTGTTTTGCGACCACAATTCATACTTTGACACATTTGATCAAATGTATCTACGGCACCCTTTGTATGGTTGTATGTGATAATCTCAGGTTCCTGCGACTCACCTTCTACCGATGGTTCATCATGTATGCTTAAGGGCAGGGTTACAACTTTGTTGCTTTTTTGTTTCATAGAAACTGCAATTATCTCCCCAGAATACAAGAAAAGAGGTGAATTCACTCCTCTGTTCATGAATTTCAAGTTAACGAATTCAGGAGGGAGTTCTGGCTTATTTTGCCTAACTGTGCCAACAAGAGTTAGACCATATTCTTGAAGAAGTTTTTGAACGATCGCTGACAAACCAATTGTCCATGATTATATGTCTGTGGCTGCCCTTCATATCTTCAACGAGTTTCTCCACAAAGTGGCTGGAAACTTCTCCTCCTTCAGGATTCGACCCTTTTCCCAGATAAATAATGGCTTTGTACATATTGTGACATACCAATATGTGGGACCTAGTATTGCCTCACATTTATTGTAAACAGGGTGAATTGTAAGGATAGACATTTGTAAATATGGCAGCATAGCAACGGTAGACGTGTTGTCGTCAAAGTAAACAAACTTCATTGCTTTGAACCACGGGGCGCGGCTAGTTGATAAAGTAAACTATGGGATTGGCCGAGAAAGCAATGACAGTCTGAAGCGCGGCTAGTTGAATTTGTAAGTAATTGAGGGTTTGGCTAGGCATGGATTTTTTCTAACAAAAAACAATAGAAAGATGGACCGAGTTTTGAAGGGCTGAAAGAGGGGAATACGGAGGCATTCCGACTAATGCCGTGGTGCTGTGCGTATCGTGTGTATATAATTAATGTTGGGAGTTTGGGAATTGTGGACATCTACTTTGGAGGGGTCGTTTGGATGGTTGTCGGACTTAGAATATTGATGTAATGTGTATTTTGAAGCAGATAATAGTTTGCTGAACTTTAATATTTTAAGTATACGCGTAGAAAGAACTGGGAACTTTTAAAAGGAAAATTAATTAAGTCTTATCAACTTACGAGGCGGTGAGGATCAGTGACTTGAGTACACTTGTGCCAGAACGGAAGAAAAGAAGAAGGTATTTGGATCTGGAGCCATCGACACCGGGAAAGATTGAAAATGGTTCTACTGGGTGACATCGATCAAGAGCGCGCGAAGACAGGTACTGTAATATAAGGTTTGAGACTGGTCATGACCGAAAGTTTCGTATTGTTACCAATGAACTTACAAGTTTTTGTGAATAGAAAAGATGATTTTCATTTAGCCAATTCCAGCAAATGAGTAGCTAGAAATGTATATTTGCTTTTCAGATTCCACGGCCACTGTGTACATATGGCAGATCGAATAATCGGCTATTAGTAGGCAACAGCGATTATTTCTTATAAGACCCATCGACTCAGTTAGCCGGATATTAATTTATTGGAAATAGCAGTTGAAGATTAATTTTAATAATAGAATTAACGTAATCTTTTCCGGGCGCCCATATTCTTATATAAATTTGGAACGGGTTACGTTGAATTAATATTTAATTTTATTAGAAGGGCAGAGGAAATATCAAATTTAAAAATGAAATTAGACAGTTTGTTTCAATATATTTCGCGGCATTGTCACATAGTATTACTATCTTCAGGCCATAATTATTGGGTTTGTTTCTCATGTAAACCCTAAAAGGAACCTGCCACGGATAGCACCAATATGCTCGTCGATGGTGCAATATGAACTTGGTTTATAATTTTGTGTGCAGTTTGACACAAATATATCCCAAATATATTTTGTAGGTGCCAATTTATTAGCAGCTCTTCTTTCTGCTCTCGATGCAGCGTCATCGAATCTCAAACAGTTTATCAAAAACCTAAACCTTCTCCTTGACATAGTTGAACAATATAAATCACCACAGTACTGACTGTCAAATAATGTATTTCCCGACAAATGATTGCCCTTGAGAGCAGCCGAGAGAATTATCAATCCTAATAGAGCATTTACTTCTTCTTTGCAGGTATCTTCGATTATGGCGTTGTAAACCTTGTACTTACCTCTTTGTCTTCTTATCTCTTCGTTAGTTCTTTCAATTATTTCGTCGAACATATTATTTGTGAAAAACAGTTCAAAACATATTTTCGGGTCAGGATCAACGATCCACGTAGGACCAAGTCTAATATGTACAATTTGTTTGCTTCTTGTTTTTACAACTGGCCTATCCTTTCTTTGTGTAATCCAATGAAACCCATTCTTGCATATCAATTCATCAGAATCTGGATTCAAAGTGGGAGAAGCCTTAGCAGATGTACTCCTTGTGGCTACAGGTCTGTGTTCTGATCGTCGTTTCTTTGTTTTTTCTTCGATTCTTCATTCCTTTCCCTCTCAGTATTCATTTTTTCCTCCATTTGAAGGTATTCATCATCAGGACAAACAAATGGGTCAAACTCGCTGTCGTCTAAATCACTGTTGAGATTTTCACAGTCATCGTCTTCATCTTCGTCGAAGCCTTCCTCGTCCAACTCGTCTAATATAAGCCGAATTCTCTCTTCATCTTCCATCGCTTACGTCTCCTGGCAAAAAATACAGAGAACTTAACTTGTGAACCGTATTGTAATAAATGTAGTTCCAATGGTATAAATATAGTAAACAGTTTAATTTACTTCCACCAATAATAACCAAAGTGCAATAATTTTTTACCGAAACACTTTACATGAATGCTAAGCGTGAGTAATATATACTCCAAAAATATTTTCGGCAAAGCTAACGATGAGTAAAACTT
This sequence comes from Teleogryllus oceanicus, assembly GCA_964035755.1. Lineage (NCBI taxonomy): Eukaryota > Metazoa > Arthropoda > Insecta > Orthoptera > Gryllidae > Teleogryllus > Teleogryllus oceanicus. The sequence continues at coordinate 124,393,047 of CAXIVR010000002.1, forward strand.
CCAGTCTCACACGAAAACCACTCCAGAATCTAAACAAAGCGCAACAGGCACAGGCACAACTTTGCACTGAGGGGGAAGTAAAACTGAGTAACAAACAGTGACGAAGCGCTTAAGAGCCTTTTGAAGCTTACCTTACCCAAAAATTCTAGAAATTTAATTATAATTTCCAAAATACGAAATAGTAGATAACTTAAGTAGGGTGAAATTGCCAGTTCTAAATCACAACATCCGGTGTAAACAGGAAGTTGTGGTTTGTTGATACCGGATGTTGACATCCGGTGTCGGGTCCAGCGGGTGTGACGTCACAAGGTCGCGTCCTTGTGTCGTCACAGCGGAAAGTCGTGAAAGGCCGCGTCCTTATGTCGTCACACACACATACACACACAGCTGGACCGAGCTCTGCCTGTCTACCAACCCCTGAAAAAAAGACTAGGCGACTAGGGGAGGAGGAGAGGGGGGAGGCCCTGCCTGGCGGTGACGTCGGGTGAATGAGAAGTCGAACACAGTGGAATGTGGTAGAACATATGCATTTATTTTTGCCGAACATATTAAATATAGATACACACAGTGAAACAAATCAATTTTTACACATGAATGTTCGCGCTGGCGATGAACTCTCTCTCCTCTCGTTCTTCCATTCCCTCTTCCTCTTCTTTGTTTCATCATGTGAGGTTGTGGGACTCGCTTCCGCATCATCTTCGAGAGGTGTGACGTTTGGAGACGGGAGAGCTTAAACGTCTTTCCAGATGAAGCTCATGCGTTTCCGCAGTTGCTTTTTCTGACACGGCTTGAATTCTGTGTCGATTTTTTAATCTTTCAGGCGGCCGATGAGTTGATCCATAACCTCAGGAATTTCAGTATGCATAAAAACGGCCAGATCATACATGGTCTTTTCTTTTTCATCGTTGAAATGATAGGTTTGCTCTTCACGAAGCCGCTTTGCGGTGTAGGCGACGTTCCACACGGAGTAGGAGATGTCCCACAGCTTAGGGATTTTCCACGCATCGTTCTTTTTCTGGCAGGCGATAGTGGAGAGATCGTCTACGGCCTTCGCGATGTTGATCCACAACTTTGCCGCCTCGCTCTTCAACCCGCTGCTCTCGGTCGAGGGCGTCTTCGTAGGCGAGCCTTGCGGCTGTGATTTTCGCTTAACGTCTTGCCATGTTGACGGACACTGACTGAATGAAGACGTGCATATTTTTTTCACTTTTCACAACGAACAGACTTCTGGTTTACAGGCGGGAGGAGTATTTTCGGGGAGGGGAAAGTCTGAATCACTTTCCCGATGCGGTCCATGCGTTGCTGCAGAGCCGTCTTGTGCAGCGGATCTTTAGAAAGCCGACTGACAATTTCAATGATTGCTAGCACTTCCACATGCATGGAAACGACAGTGTCGTTAATAGTCTTTTCGTTCACAAGGTAGTCTTTTGCGTTCTGTTCATCGTAAAATGACGCGCGGTGACGGCAATGTCAGTGGCCATGTCGGAGATACCTTTCCACAGATTCACGGTTTTTTCACCCTCTTCTTTTTCCTCAGAGACAGCGACGGTGACGTCCACGGCGACGTTCTCGAGGTTTTTCCACATCTTCGCCGCTGCACTCTCCCATCCGCTGTCGTCGCCGTCGGCGATGTTTTGACAGACGAGTGTCGTGTCACGTCTTGCCACGTTGACGGTTGTGGACGGAATAAAAGATGTCGCCAGAGCCATGGCATTGCATATGTTCCCCCTACCACTACTATTTTCTCCCCACCCTATTCTCTCTTTAAAGCACAAATGAAGGAAAGCTGCCATTTTCATAGATATAAATAAATAAGAAATGAATAAATAGATAGAGAAAGCCTACTCTACAACCCCGCCTGCAGGGACGAACGTGTCCGCTGAAGGAGCGGACGGACGCGTACACATGATGCGGAAATGACCCCAGGGTAAACTTGAATATTTATCGAGCCAGTAGCGTTTGTCGTCTGCCACTCACAACGAACGCTTGTTTTGCACAAAACAATAATTTTGATGGTTTTTGGAGCGTATGCAACACTGTTTATCTATTCTATTGCGATTATGAAATAAACACTCCAGTATATTTCAAATTTGTATTTTTGACAATCGAACGCTGCACTCCTTTTGCTCGGGAAACGCTCCTTTGAGAGCGGTTGAGAAAGGAATACATTTTTTGCCGCAAACCTACGAATTGAACCATGGGATCATTTCCGCATTCGTCCTTAAACAGTCCCAGTACTTTTTTGTTGCGTGGTGTGATGTAAAGCGTATTATCGGGAGGAAAGCAGGACGTGTCGAACCATTCCGAACACCGATTCATCTCAGCGTACGCATTTGTTGAGGTAGAGAAAACGAATGAATCGGTGTCCATGTACAGAAGGTGAAGCCCGCGAAGGTGCTCTTTGCAATATTTATAAAAGAATTCATACATTCTAAATTTTGAAATTTCTAGTATGCAAAATCGTAAATAAATGGGCTTAAAGAGCTTCACTTCTTTTTTTAGCAACTCGATAGTCATGAGATTTCCATTCACGTGGTGACTTCGCACGAAAGAGGGATCCGTGATAAGTCTCCTCGCTCCACATCTCCCACGCCATCTGTTCACGAGATAAATGCGACGATGATTACGCACGTGCTACATCGACTTTCCGTAAATGGAGTTGTTCATTAATTTAAAAAATTTATCTTAAAAATCGGAGGACGCGCGCTGCCGCCGTGAATTGTTGAGGTCCAAGTAAGTGGCAAGCCATGGACTTTGGTTAAATGAATGAAGGCGATGAATTTTGGTGGGTTGCACTCCCAACTCTATGGCCTAAATTAAATTTTAAATATGAATGACATAACGACACTTGGGCAATAGCGTCGCCAATAAATTGACTTGCCTGCTTTTCGTGTCGGGGGGGCACTCGTGTCTCAGGACAAGGAGGTAAGTCGCTCAATCGATCGTGAATCTCGGCTGGATAGTCGAGGTCGACTTCGAGAACGTATCCGCGATCGGTCTGGGCGACCGCCTGCTTCAAGTCGAAAGCGCAAATTTCAGTATCCGTCAACCATTTAAACCGTCTTATGGGCAGTGGATGACGCATACTAAAACCATACAAATTATTTGCATCTACGTCGGAGAGATAAGATTCCTTATCCGATGGATTGAAGGAATCCCCCGTGTGCGTGATTGGCCTCGCCATGGCGCCCGACCACCTGCACGAGTCCCCCTGATACCTTTTTCGAAAAAGAGAACCATGTCAACATCTGTGAGAAGCTCAAGCGTGACGCCGGTTGTTTTTCGCATGGCGTTCCACGAGAGCCCGGGAGCGGTGTAATAAAACGCAGCCGACATCATCAGAGCTGCCGCCGACAGTGTTGAATATATGACCGACACCAGCCCGCCGACCGCATAGGCAGTGCTCGTCAGCAACGACTGCAGGTACACCCGCCTCAATGGATGTCTGGTTATCGTTGCCGGCGGCTTGCCGAACAGCCAGTCCACCACCGTTGCCCCTACAATAACTCGCACCTTTGTTTATGCGCCGCAGTTTAGCAAAATTTTAAAACATCGGCCGACCCGTAGGTCATCGCCACGTGCATCGGCGTCTGACCATAGAGATATTGGGCGTTCATCTCAGCGCCCCGCCCCACCAGGTAGACACATACAGCCAGACGATTAAATTTGGCCGCTATGTGCAGCGGCCGCCGTTCGTTGACATCTCGCACCTCCAATAGCTCGGGATGCCTATCAAGAACAGCGACCACTAGGTCGTAGTGACTGTTCTTGCAGGCAACAAATAATTGGAGAGACATTCTTGAAGTTGTTGCTGCTACGTTACAACTACGTGCGCAGAATGATGGAGCGTATATAAATGAGCGACGCGAAAAGTGAAGCGGCGGGGCACTCAATCATTTCATTGGCTTGTCATTAAATTTATCAACTCTAACGTTCATCGCACGTCGTTAATCCACCGGTCCCTTGGCACATAAGTTTATCGCAACGACTTCCTGCATCACTTCATTAACGACGGGAAGAACAAACGAGCTGCGCCGCGGCGCGACCGCGACCGGATGCAACTTCCGGAATATTGCTTGACTCTTGTACGCAAATCTGAAGTCAAAATACTTACCATTGCAAGAGATAAAAAATATTTCAACATCAAAATTAAATGATGTTTGTTGTTCAATTATTGCTAATACATAAAATATTAGGGATAAATCGATTAGGATTTCCTGCTTGGTGCTTTTGATTGGGAAAATGAAATAAACAAATAATATTTATAACAAAATTTATTTGTGAGAAATAGTTAAGATTTACATGAATAAATTTATTAGCATAACATAGTTTTGTTTCGAAAAAAAGAACATACATCACAATAATATAAAATTATTCATTGTAAAAACGAATAAAGTCGTCTATGGCTTTTTCTTTTGTTGATGGATTTTCTTCATGAACGTCAGAAGCAACATTAACAGCACCATCAGTAACATCAACATCAGCATCGTAAAATGATGACGAAGAATGGGGCTGAAGAAGCGCCATTTGCACGGCGCGCATTAGCCAGTTTGCAGCATGTTGCGTGCAATGTTATACGTTGATCCCGCAACATAAATGCGTCGTGTCGGTCGATAACGTCGATGATATTTGCGAAGGAGGTGGAGAAGAAACCTTCCGCGACCTTTTAGGGATTGGTGATGTTCGCTTACGATGATGATTTTCGCGCTTTTGTTTTTTGATGCTTTTTTTCTTCTTCTTTGTCTTACAATGTTTCATGCAAGGATGGGAACATTAATCTGTTTTCTTTATTTATTTATTTCCTACTTTTTTCTGGCATAGCTATCTTCATCTTCTCATTTGCTTTGCTCGAGTCTTCTTCGTCTTCATGAGATATGCTACATGATGGAAAAGAGTCTGGCACAAACTACTACTCTCTTCCGATGTGATCATGATTGTAGTCGTCTTGACAATGAGTGTCTACTCTCATTACACACGATTTTTATACTTTGCGAACGAGTTCTGAAATTGGATGATTTTCCATGTGTCGTTCGTAAAAAATGAGACAAAAGACAGACGTGTTAACGGGCACGTTCGAATTACCTCCGAAAAAGATTTTAATATCTGATGCAGAGGCGATTGTCGGCTCCTCGTGCCGTGATAAATCAAAGATGACAAACGGACATATCCTTTTCACTCCGAGATGTGTAATACATGAAAAGGATGACTATCCAAATACGATTTTTCGAAATTTTTGAACTTTTCGAAGAATTCCTGTATATGCACATCGTTCTTGTTCCATCCTATGCGCATCTCAGGATAAGGGAAAAACTCGTCGTTGATGTATAGTTTAATCGTTCTTAAATCGCATAGATCGAACTCGCTAGGATTCTTTTTCAAATCGTTTCGACGATTGGTTTGCAAAGCGAAGATGATGTACTGTGAATGCTCCACTCCACTGCTTGTTTTCACCTTCCACTCGTGTCGTGTTGTAAGCGGCAAGTTTGTTGATTCGTGGAGTTCGTACCTCGTGAATTTAATAGGTATACTTGACCTACCGTTGAGAATGTTGTACATATGCATTTTACCGGCATCGCTGAGGTTGGCGTGGGGCATTCGCCAAACGATGCGCTGAATTTCTATTTTCTACGGCGTTGCAGTTCCCACTTCCAATGATAGAAGACAGTCGGCGTCTGTTCGAGTGCGAGTAAGAATGAGCTCATGCTTCACACCAGCCACGATGCGTCTGTGGTCCTCCGCGAACAGAAGAAAGAGTTTGAGAGGAATCCAGGCCACAAACGAACCGTCGTCGTCAATCAATTCTTCATTCGGCGAATGGCCGAGATGATCCATGCTCTCAAGTGGTGACCACGCTGCGTAATGCACGCTCTTCGGCGCTGAGGAGCGCCACGTTCTTCATGGTGGAAGCGCTGCCACGATGTCGCACGCTGTCGACGAGGGCCTCATTGATCTCATATCGAATTTCGGAAAATAAAAAAAACCGTAGGCGTTGTTGATAAAGTTGGTTGGTGTGGCCCGCCTCCACTTGCTTTGATCGCCTTTCCTTCGATGATAATAGTCGATTCGCATGGGACGGCGAAGGTGCCTTTGTTTTGTATCATAATGCGAATTTCATCGTTTGAATCATATCCGTTCGTATACGGTGTGTAATGATGATAATTAAAGCCTTGAAAGTTAATTTTTTCATCGATGGGACGTTGATGGAGGACTTCTAAAAGAAAGTCTTTACTACCGGCGGAAGCGGGTCTTTTCATCATCTTCTCTGAGAACGTAGCCTAGCGCTCTCAGCAGCAGACGATTGCCGTTTGTTAATCTATTGGTAGGGCAGAGTACAGTGTCCCGCGGTCGAGGCACGGCCCTCATTTTATATGTCATCGTGCGCAGTGCGAAGCAGCAACGTCACGACGAGATCGGTGTCACTTCGCAACGGAATGAGCTCTCCTTCAGTGTTCTCGAGTCTTATCGTTATATCATCAATCCAGTTGCGACTGACGCGATGAGACTTTCCTGGAGGTCCCACCTCAAAAATGAAAGACGGTCGCCTCTTAAAGTGGAACTGATGAAGAATGTAAGCTCTTCGATTATTAATATATCCGCTTTCCACCACATTGCATGTGACGAGAACGTTAAAATCCTTGACGAGCGTGACGTTGTTGTCGGAGAAGAAGTACTCACCGGAAGGCGTTGGTTGACGTTGCGAGTGAATCCCAACAGCGGCCCCACACTGCCCGCGACATCGAAGACTAGACGAAAGAAAGTATTGATGCGACACTTTTGAGTATTCTCTTCACCGTCCAACGCGAAATAAAATTTTTTACTGGCAAATTGCTTTTTGAATTGTTCTCAGAGAGTGGAATAGATTTGAACATTAACGTCATCGATTGTGTAAGTGCCTGTCGGTAATTTCATAATGTAATCTTCATATTTTTTCACCCATACCGTCCTCGACTGGAACATCATAGTGGCATTCGTTACATCCTTCTTTAATGTTAGTCACCGTGTGCGCCGTTTGTAGAGACACCAGTGCGATTTCATGCGGTACGTTGTTGAGATCGATTGTCGGAGAGAAACGGACACTCACTTCCGCTCCTTTCCCGTGTAGCGTGTAGGTGCGCATCTTGATGTGTTCTCTGAAAAAGTGCTCAGCTCTCTGCCTCACATCAACTGAAATACTCATTATATTGTCCACTCATACAACAGAAATTGAAAACATAGTCTTCCACAGTTCTCCATATCAAATTGTTGAACTTGCGACATATTGTACGTCACATGCTTTCCACGCATGTAGGTCAAAAACTCCGGTGGTCGGGATAGACCGAAGGAGTCAAAATAGCGTACCGTTCTTAATCGTTTTACAATTGCGACGAAATGAGTGCCCTCTCCGCGTGTGTCATCGATATTGATCACCCCGCATTCTAGTTCACGTGGCAGGCCCCGGGGCAGACGGTCACGGGTGCAAATACCGCGAAAATGCGGGAGACATAGCGCGCGAGCAAATCGTCTCATTTCCTCGTGTGTGAGCGCTCGCCGCGGCACCCGCACCTCCTCTAGTTTCTTGGACGTCTCCTCTTCCTCGTGCGTCGCAAACGTAAAAGGACACCGCCTGTTTTGTCCTTTTCCTTCGTCTTCCTCGCGACATGCCCCTCCCCGCCTTCGTTTCCATCGCGGTGTTATGATGAATCATTTCGGCCAATTGCCGTTGTTGAGCTTTCTTTTTATTGACCGCGTTCGCGATGGCCAACGCTCCGCCCGCCGCGGAAGCGAGGGCACCTAGAGCGCCTATTATCAGAGGTAGAATACCTCCTTTCTTGCGTGTCGTCTTCCGCCGCCGCCACCTCATGCCGCTTCCGGTCGCTTCGCCCGCCACCGCCGGTTCGGTTGCTAACGCTCTTCTTCTCCCGTGTCGTAGCGCTGGAGGGCGAAGTGTCGTGCACCTACGCGTTGATGTGACGCTACACTCTGTAGGAGTAGCAGAGCAAAAGTAAAGAAATTATGCGATGTCCATCTTTTATATCAATTTAGCTTAGTAAATCCAACCTTTGGTCTGTTATCAATGAGCCTAAGGTAGTTTTGTATTTCAAAATTACAATGGCACGTTGTTCTTAACCTATACACTAGCATGGTCATCTGCCTTAGGTACATATTCAAATTGAAGACGGTATCCTATCTTTAAATTAAAAGTGAGTCATCTTCGTAAAATACCGTTATTTTTTCCGTCTATCCAGAAATGGAAACGTTCATTGCGTAGTGCCGAGACAATTTTTATTTTAGCAGTACATGCGACTTCATAAAAATTACTCCATCCAAGATATAATAATTAGTCGAATCAGGTCTTAAGTGGAAAGGTACTGGTAATACAATCGATGTTGATGGTAACGCCGCCGATGCTATGATCAAAGGCGTAACCTCCAAAACTGGAGATAAATGTTTCTGTTTAGTTGTCCATTCTTCTTAATGACGTGATGACGTGAGAAAATGCATGTGAAATCTCATTGAGCGTTTTATCAACGTAACGTCTTGTCGCTTCGTCATCGAATAACATCGACATCGTCGTCTTGAGATTGTATGAAGACTAATCCTCATAATATTGTACTTTTCCTTTTATTTATTGTTCGAAGAACGATTCAATGATCGCCTAATATTGATTATAGATGAAGTGACATTTTATTCCCAGCGTCGTTTCTCTAAGGTTTTCGCGGTATTGTTAGGGGTTTTATCTTACTGCCCTCAGGAAGACAACTTTGAAGTATTTCTATAAATAGTTCCGTTTGTTTATTATATAGTTCTCTACCTTTTCCAACGCCTTACGATGCAAATCATCTGCGTATTTGCGCGCCTCTCTAAACGTCACTGTCATATCACTATCTAATTTTTGAAAACGTCTATTATACCCGTTTAATGAGGTTGTCACATCGTTTTTTAGTCTTTCAAAACGATCAATGAATGTAATGTCTTTTTAGCGCTTTTTATATGCTCTATAAATTCGAATGTCAACTTCTGAAATAGTGTCCGCGTGCGTTTTCGATTGTTTCAGTGTCTCATCCAGTTGCGACTTATTAACCACGTCCGCAGGATCCGTGCACTTGCCCATTTTTCGAATGAGTCTATTGTGAAAATTGTAATTCCCCGACCTCCGGGAGAATATCTAAGAGGCCGGATGGAATTTTCTCTTTGTGAGTCTCCAACATGGTCTTAAATTTGTTTCTAGCCGTAGACACGAGCGTCTCGGCATGCACTCGTTCGGACTGTATTTGTTTTGAAAGTGAAGTTGGTAATGCCGCTTGTTTCTCCGCCAACGCACTACGAAAAATCGAATGGTTGCCCAATGTTTCTGTTATATTATTCAACTTATCCAACTTGTCCTGCAAACTATTGATTTTATTTATGGTGTCGTTCGTCAGACTCATGGTTCGGGCATCTGAATGATAGACCATCTTTTCCATCTTGCCTTCCAATTCGGTGTGTTGCTCTTTAAGGAAAGCATCCATGTCCGTCTTTATTATCACCTTCAAGGTATTCAGTTTTTCTCTAAGCTTATTGAATTCATCTTTTATAAAGCTCTTCGAGGCGGTCATCTCTTGTAGCTTATCGCACTTCTTTTGAAGTCGATCAAGTTTTCCCAAATTTTTTAGAACGTTTAAACATCTTCTGATCAACGGAAGCATCCATGTCAGTCTTTAATGTCTCTTTCAAGACTTTCAGTTTTTCTTGTAGTTTATTGAACTCATTTTCTATGAAGCTCTTCGAGGCAGTTTTCTCTCCCAGTTCTTTCAGTCTTGTTTGTACGAACGACTTCGAAACGGCGTCTGTCTCGTCTTCCGCCGCCCCGACGTTCGTGAGACGACGCTTTTCCAAATCATAATCGTATTTCACTCCATCATCATCGGCCGCCACTCGCCTTCGTCGTTTTAAGGCAAACGATTCGACGGTACGACCAAAAATGTTCACTTTCAAATTTAATTACACATATGCCCCAAATGTTTTATTTCTTTCGTTTTATATAATGTCATGAAAAGCATCCGCTGACCATGTAGACAATGAAACATTCATTAAAAAATAATAAAATGTGTCGCGGTAGGACACGAACTAGCCTGCTCGTTACACACATTGACTAGTCTGATTTACACTCGCACGCTGACCCCTGTGCTTGCGCGACACATTGGAAAAAGAGGACGTTCTGGGTGAATACTTTTTTTATTATAATGTAGTCCATAAATAAAAATTATTAAAGCGCTGCATATTCTCTCAGCGCTGCGCTCGCGCTGGACGACAACAGCAAGCGACATCCGGCGTAGCGCACGCACATCGTTAACGACGGGAAGTGCAAACGAGGTGCGCCTCGACGCGACCGCAACCGGATGCAACTTCCAGCAAATCGCTCGCTGGTTGTGCACGAGTCTGAAGACCAAATACTTAGCGTTGTACAACAAATAAAATGTTTAAACTTTCAATAGCAATAATTGGAATACCCTTTGTCGTAACGTGTTCACTTTTGAAAATCGCCAATTGACATTGAATAATCTACACAATATATATACACTTTACATGGATAACACATTCGCTTCACAGTCATGAACATCGTTCCACAAACGACGAAATCGTGAATTTGATCCGATTGTTGAAAAACAATCACGCCGGAGATCATGGGAGTCGACACGGGACCTCTTACCCGACAGCGTTCGAGCCCTCGTCGTCGGACCGTCGGGCTGCGATTAGACGAACGTCGTCATGACACTACTCACCACGCCGAATGGGCTCAAATTCGAAAATGTGTATTTGTATTCAACCACCGAAGGGCAGCCTATGTACATGTTTTTAAAGGAAGTGCTGAAAGATATTATTCCCTTTCATTCCTTCACGCAACACGACAGTATCGTCCCCCCTCCGAAGCGAAGCCCAGCAGCGTCTTCGTATTCGACATTGCAACGGAGAAGCAAGACTGTATAAAGGCCTACTTCGCAACTGGACGTCATAACACACGGACGTGATGTACCTCTGTCAGACATACACCAAAATTCCGAAACAACTCATTCGCGACAACGCTAATATGGTGATAATTTTCCAACAAGACGACAACAATTTGGAATTTATATACAACGAGAATGTCGTAAACGACTTTCCGTCTTTTCGGGATTTTAAAGCGGGTGTCGGGTTGTCGGGTGTGGAACGAAAAGCCGTTTTCCTTTTGCGTCATTGACAAGACACGGTCGGTAAACAAGGGAAAATAACGTGCTGGATTCGATCGCTTTATCGTAGTCCAACCATCTATATAATATCGTATTTCTTTTCATCCATCACAGTCGCAATATGGCGTATCATCATCAATCGAGCTATCGATGCGCTTCTCTTTGAGTTACACATTCTCTGTGGCTATCAGTTTTGCGGACCGGGAACGCGACTCAGCGAACGCTTAGCGAGAGGTGATGGGTGCATCAATCCCCTAGATCGAGCGTGCAGGACGCACGACATTGCTTACCACGAACACAAAGATGGCGAAGGACGAAAAAGAGCAGACATGGCACTAGCGAAGCGAGCGTGGGAGAGGGTCGTGTCGAGTGACGCAAGTATCGGCGAAAGAGCAGCGGCGCTTGGTGTGACGGGTGTGATGAAACTTAAATCTAAATTAGGGGGAGGCGTGAAAAGAGGAAGGGTGTTGAAAAATTCAAAAAGAAGACTACAAGGAAGAAGAAGAGGAGGAGGAAGAGGAAGTCGGGAGCCACATGAAAATAAACAAAGGCTCCATGATGAAATAAAACTGTTACCACAAAGCGGGGAAACAAGACACGATCGATTATTCGAAATAAGCTCAAAGCGCACCGATTTGACTCAAACCGCGACAACTCCCTTATGACCTATCTCACAACCCCGATGAAGAACGCATTCACAGAAGGAACGAAAAAGACGAGCTCATTATCCACCCCCGAGAAAAAAGGGATTGACAGAGACGTGAACACGGAGGACGAGGCAGAGGAAGAGGCCGTCAACACTTCCTCCTCCACCGACCCGTTCGTTTTTAACATTGGTGATTATCACTTAGAAGAAGCAGGCGAAACTATGCAAAATGTAACGCGTTCGCCTAGAAGCAACAGCGATTCCACTTTCAATTCCACAGATCCTTCGTGGATGCAATATCTTCGCACGCTCCCGCAACAGGAAGGTGCTGATGTGGTTCTCGGACTTTATTTCTGTTCTCATTCCAGCAGCGGTGAGAGAACGCTCTACATCGGCCGTTCTAAAATGAAAATAGACGATGGCGGGTACATTGTCGTTGGGAATGAAAATTACGAAGCGCGCCCCGGCCTCGAATTAATTTTCAAAAAAGAACGGAATCTCGCAGTTGTGCAAGAGAGACTGGAATGATTATAAGAAAATTCTCCGGCACTCATACGCCCACAGAGAAGGATATATTAGGAACGGTGATATACGGACCGACGACCTGTGGAAATATAATCATGTATTTGCTTCACTATTTCCCCCTCCTTCTCCTGCTCCTCGTGCCTTAAGGGCAAACAGGACGATGCAGCGAAAAGGGACAACACGAAATCGAAAAAAAGAGCGGGAAAAGGTCTTCGCTTCGTGACCCCTCCTGACTATAAATACTGGCGTTACCCCAACAAGCTTGTGCGAAGTCTACGACTCTTACTCGCCTCGAAGGAAGTCGGAAACAATGAACACGACGAGGAAATAATAGCAATAGACAACGAACTGCGTGATGCTGGTATTATTGTGTAGACAGCTGGTGGAGAAAGAACGCTACTTCGAGCGTGCGAGAAGGGTTAGCGAGAGAAATACACTCGCCAGCTCGTCGCCGTTACAGTAGACGACAGTGATTACGAAAGGGCTCGACGACCTATGGCAGGCGGATTTGGTGGAGATGCAACCGTTCGCGAAATCGAATCGGGGCATGCGATACATTTTGACCATGATTGTGAAAAAGACGGGGGAGGAAGTCGCGAAGGCCTTTACGCACATTCTCAAACGCGCGCGGCCCAGAAAGCCTACGCTCTTACAAACGGACGCCGGTACTGAATTTTACAACAGCACTGTTGCCAAGTGGTTCCGCGCGCGTGGCATTCGTCATTATTCTAGTTTTCCAGCATCAAGGCAGCTGTCGTTGAAAGTTTCAATCGCACTCTCAAAGAACGCATGTGGAGGCGTTTCTCCGCTGAGGGCACACGTCGCTGGAAGTGCATGCTTCCCTCGCTTATCGAGGAGTACAATAACACAAAACATAGAACGATCGGTATGAAACCGAAAGACGTGAAGGACAACAGATTAATGGAGACGGTTTACGCCAACGTGAAAACTATCGACAAGCGACAATTGAAAAAATTTCACGTTGGTGACCTCGTCTGTGTGAGCACGTACAAGAGTTTACCGTTCCGAAGGGTTACGAAGCGCGGTGGGGCACCGAACTCTTGAAAATCGAACGCATTCATCTTTCCGTTCCCATTACGTATTCGCTCGTCGACCTTATCGGCAAAGCGATTACGGGCCGATTCTACGCTCAAGAACTGCAATGCACACGATTTCCACAAGAGTACTTGGTGGAGCGCGTCGTTCGCAAAAAGTGACCACTCCGTCTCGTAAAATGGCTCGGCTTTGACGCCCGACACAATTCGTGGGTACACGAACGTGATATAGTTACATAAGAAACGCAAGCAACAGCTTCCTCTCCGTACGCAAGAAATGACCTTGTTAGAAACGTCTAGAACACTCGACGGAAACAGGATGTGGTGACACACATGAAACAGGATATGGCTCAGCATGACTTCTACGGTATATTCCAAGTGTTCTTTCGTTTTAAATCAGTCACTCCAGAACATTGTATGCGTGATTGTCTGTTTGCTGCACTATGTGGAGTTTCTTGATACTATTTGTCCTCGGTTAAACATTCTCGCACTCTAAACACGCGAGAGTGTGAAGAGGAGGAGCGTCTGTGGGAAGAAGAGGAAAAAGAAGACGTTCCCATCTCGACCGTCGACGCGGCCACCAACCCGACGAGGTGCGAACCTGGAACAAGGAATCATTTCAACCAATGTCATCACCACCACCGCCAACAATTCTTCTTTTTCCTTCGAACTACCACCGCCGCTGGCCATCGGCCCACCAACGTTACCCACGCTGACGGACACTTCGTCTTTTTCATACGAATCGCCACCGCCGCCGCCGCCGACTCCACCGTCTCGCCACTTCTATCACCGCGAACGGAAAATGACAAAGACGACCGCAATCGCTGACCTCCAAGGCTTCTGGAGAGACAGTTTGTCTTAAAAACGTTGACTGTGCTACGCATATCGAGCAACATTCATAATACATCAAAGTATAAAATACGCACGTTCACCTTTCAACCGCCCTGTGAACTCGGAGAACTGAACACGTGCGATCGACGCTCCGCACAATGGCTGCAAAGTCACCACCACCGTACGCCGTGGCACTGTGGAAACATTCCGTACAGATGTAGGCACGAAACGATTCGCAGAGCTGTGGACGGAATTGACAAAATATTTGTGAAAGGAGTAACGAAGTCAGATTGGTTACGAGAGTACGTGCATTGTTATGTGGTCGACTAAGAAGTGTTTAAGTGTCCATCGCTCGACACGTGTGTAAAGATCTACATTGAACTCTATAATGCAGATGTGACGTGGCGTCTTGTCTTATCGCTGCTCGAGGGAAAAGGTACACTTCAAGTTCTGGCTTTAATGCATTGGCTCGCCACTTATCGACCAGAATTAATTGACAACATCGAAGCAAATCCCGTACGAAATACGACGAGCACGATGGCACTTCCTGTCTGATCGTCTCCGTCCGTTCCCCGATCGCATCCCTTCCATATGTCCGTCAGCCGGTCTGGATGTGATGTCAACCTTGATGCACTTCCGGTTTCCACTTCCTGTTCTCGCTCCACAACGTGTATAAGCCACAACGCCTTTAATTTATAATCATAGTCATCGAAGCAGCCGGATGGAGCGCACCAGGAAAAACAGCGGCAACAAGGAAAACTTGAGTCGCAACGAAGAACTCAAACTTCTCGTCAAATAAGCTGAAAGGGAGCAGCTCCAAGCACTCAACGAAGCCATCAAACAATACTACACATCACGTCCGCACTCTCTAAAAACACTCGACAACGAGAGTCTTCATCATCTGCCTGTCGCGTTTCTCTGCCATCCCAGGGCAGCGGGAGAGGTAGGTGCGGTCTTCAGACGTCTACCCGAGGACGTTCAAAAGCTCCCCTGCATTCTAGAGCTTCTGCCATGTCTGAAACACTACAACATCGGACGCACCCGCATCGACGGACCGCCGCCGATAGAGCGAGAGTGCACGGCTTGTTGACGTGCCATGAAAGAAAGTGTATAATATAGCAGCAACAACAATAACATCATGTATTGGATGGACTGTATGATGATAGTCGGAAGTATCATTCAATTGCTCATGGTGACCGCGCTCTCGTGCGCTTTCTTTCGTAAACTTTTTTAAAAATATATTTCTGAGACGATTGAATTTTTTTCATTCTACCATGGATTTGAACACAACAGATTCTACTCCTCCTCCATTTACCAGTATGACTAAATATCAACTTGAAACTAGAACTATTTGTCCCATCTGTCATAATGATGATCTTCTTTATTGGGTTGAAACAATATATAATCACGTATTTTGTAAAACCTGTAGTGAAGTGTGGCTGAAAAAAAGAGGCGAGAGAAAAGCAAACATGTCCGTTGTGTCGTTTCGTTCTAGTGTCCAACTCAAGAAACGTGGGGGAGGAGGAGGAGGAGGGGGAGATAAGAGATGGAGAAGATTATGAAGAATATGTTATAGGTGTGTTATCATCCATTCGATCGTCTTTTATTCGCCATGTAGTGCGAAGCGTGGGGCGACGATTGAACGACGCGCTGCGACTTCATAACCCGTCCTTTAGGCCACTCGTGGTTTTGCAGAGGCGATTAGAATTAGAAATTACTGTGCGCCATGTTGAAGACTTTGACGTGCAACAACTCGGTGGTCGAGACCTTCTCGTGGTGGGGGTGAAATCTCCCCCTTTTAGCTTGTAGTAAGATGTGGTGGTGGTGGTGGGGATATTGCACAATGCTGTGGAGTGAGGAGAGTCTCTCTCTCGCTAAGATCAGAAAAGTGATGAAGAGTGGGGGAGAGGACCAATATAAGCGGGAAGGGCGGAGCTCAGTACATTGACACACAGCCTGAACGAGACATGTGCAACAACGCCATTACGGGGAAGAGAAGGAGGAGGAGGAAGAGATGTGCGACAATGTGCCGGCAGAGGGAGAAGTCAACTGTGGAGACAGCGTTGTTGAAAAAAAAACAACGACAAAAAAATGCTCCCACCATGGCGGCTGTGGACACACGCTTCCGTCAAGTATTTCAACCGAGCGAGGATGTGCGTGCCGATCTAGAGACGTTGATTTCCAATCAGACATAGTGTCTACGGCAATGGGAAAACGCTGGACCCTTCAACTCTGATGTTTTTCGAATTTCAAACGTCGTCCAACCTGCTGAGCCACGTGACGCTACAACCAAATCGTACGTCGATCGACGTGTGGATGACATTAAAAAACAACTCGAAAAAATTCCAAAACTACGTATCAGCAAACTCAATGTACAAAAGGTGCGCATTGTCAACCTAGTGATACCCACCCACAAAGACGATGCGGCCTCAAAACGCTATGTCGACGAGGCGATGCAGAATCAACGGGATTTCATCAATCGCAACACCCTTCGTCGCACTGGGGAAAACGGTGAAGACTACCACTTTCAAGGTAAACCACTCGCCAACGTCGCCGACCCCGTCGACGAAGACGATGCCGTCAATCTGAAAACACTACGGCGCCTTCTTCTCGGCAATCACTAGTGAAGGGGAAAATATTCGCACACTTCGCTCTCGATTGTCGCTCCGTTCACATTGTCAACAATCTTTATCATCACGGGCGGAGACAACGCATTCAACGTCGGCGACGCTTTTGGTGACACGGCGCGCCATCTCGCCGCGCGGGCGGGACACTACCGTACCGTGGTCCTCCTCACCTCTGGTGTGGTCGAAGGCGTTTCTATTAGGAACCATGATGGACTGACTGCAGAAGTGACGCAAGATGAACACATCAAATTACTATTGGCTACCGTCAGACAAAATAGACAAAGATGTAAAGTCATTAGGCAAAGATGTGAAGTCATTAGGCAAAATATGAAAAAATAATTATTTTGTAAATTATTAATGTATTTTTTTAAAATTCAAAATAAATGTCTTGTTTACCTTCAGATGCTCTGTCTTCTCATTCACCACGGCATGGCCTCCACCACTATTCTCCTCCTCCTACCCTAGTCGCCAATTTTTTTCAGGGGTTGGTAGACAGGCAGAGCACGGTCCAGCAGTATGTGTGTGTGTGTGACGAGTCAAGGACGCGGACTTCCAGCGACCTTCCGCTGAGACGACACAAGAACGCGACCTTGTGACGTCACACCCGCTGGGCCCGACACCGGATGTCAACAAACCACAACTTCCTGTTTACACCGGATGTTTAGAACCCGCAATTTCACCCTACTAACTTAGTATCGAAGAACTCGATTTTTCAGAGAATTCGGAATTGCTTATACGCGCGCTGTGGTCTCATCTTCTGCAGCGGCGACGCTTCCTCTGTGAGGCTTCGTGACGATAGCCTCCGCGCGCGCGTTGAGGAATAGGGAGTAGGAGTACTCGAGGAGTGGGGGAATTACAATGTGAACTGAGCAACCATGCTCTTCAGTGAGTCTAGCCTCTACACTTGCGTTGGAGTGCTGGTGAACTGTTTCTTTAACAACCGAACGCAATATTTTAGAGATTCTGGAGTAAAGTTCCTCCAAAATTAATGTACGTTTTAATACATTATTTTGTATAGGACAAACTGAGAGAACACTTAATAATTTGTTTACTAAATTAATTAAAGAACTTTTTTCAGTTGGTCTTATGAAACCAAATGCATGTATAAAGACGAGGTTCACACCTCATTTAGATGTTAAAGTAGTTTAAGGAAGACAAAAAAAGAAGAAACTTTCAATATTTCTGGCATTAGAAGTATGGTTTTAAGCATGTTCTCAAACTAATGAGTGTTGTACTTGTATTTTGTATAGCGGTGAAAAAGAATGACCATCAGCTGCATGTGATGTCACAGTAACCAAACATTTCGCGAGAAAGGCAGAAAAACATCAATTCTCAAGAAAACACCTTCAAAATGCAGAGAGTTTGCATTAATTAGGGCCTCAGAGAATTGAACACTATTTCCGAAAGATCCAAGTTTCAAGTTATTAATCATAATAAGCTAGTGAAACAAAATAGATTAGTAGTCGAGAGACTTATTGATATAAGCTTTTTAGGAAAACAAAAACTTGCTTTAAGAGGACATACGGAAGATGAAACTTCTGACAATAAAGGAAATTATCTTGAATTATTGGACCTCTTATCTAAACAAGAACAATTTATTCGTAACCATCTGAAGAGCACTTACAGTTTCAAAAGTACCTTAAGTACTTTTCAAAATAAATGAATCATTCACAGAAGTAATCAATGAGCAAATTAAGGAAGAATTGCGATCATGTGAGTTTGTTGGTGTCTAAGCAGACGAAACTCTTTAATATTTCTTGTAAATTGCAAATGAGTATTATTGTTAGATTCTGTACAGAAGAAGGTCCCAAGGAAAGATTCATTGGTTTTTATGATGTTTCGAGTGACAGCACTGCCTTTGGACTATCAAAAGTTATTATCAATGTGCTTAATTCTTATGACATTACAGATGGAACTGTAAGCCAAACATATGATGTCGCTGTAGCTGTAGGAGATCAAGATGGTGTTGAAGATTTCGTTAAAGAAGTATGTCCTAGAGCTGTATTTTACTTTATGACGCTCATAAACTAAATCTAGTAATGCTACGTTGTTCGAAAAATGTCAAACAAGTTAGGCTTTTATTTATAATTTTGCCGCTCTCCACAGCTTTCTCAACAAGCCTTCAAAATTAACACAACTTTTGGAGACTAGATTCAGGGTACCCCAAACATGCAGCAGGCGTTGGAATTTTAATTCTCGGGCTGTTCATATAATTTGTACAAAATACAATGATATGAAAGACATTTTCCAATACATCACCGACTATGATGAATACTGGGACCCAATGTGATTCAACTGTGCTCCTGGTCTGCTAAATATTTGCACAAAAACAATCCTTTTCCTTCTTTGTATAAAGACTTATTTGTGTATATTGACCACCTTTTTTAACTACTACAACAAAAATTTTCATCAGATGTAAATATGTGCATTTATGAGGTAAAAAGAACATCGGCACATTGAAGAACATGAGATCGGAAGAAACTGTGACTTCTTGCCTTCAAAGCTGTAAAATATTTTATAATGAATTAGGTAAGATTGACCAAAATTTCCAGCCTCTAAAACTCTTGGCTTATGAAAGACACATTATCATTCAAAAGGAAACACGTTTTAGAGACATGGACAATACGCAATTTATTGAGTTACTAGACAAACCGGTTTGAAAATTATAAAATACATTTTCCTACTGCAAAATTGAATGGACTTTTTAAAATCTTATGCGTTTTTCAACAAAGATCAACTGGGAAACGAATTAAAAAACATTTGCATCGGCAAAGAAAAATTCTTATCTGCCAGAGACTTTATGAAGTACACTCTAGAAAATGATCTTGAGAATATCAAAAGTTACAAAATTGGCTAAGTTGATTTTGACATTTACAGTACAGCTCAGCAGAGAGACGTGTGAGTACTATCAAAATAGTAAAGAATTATCTTCGCAATTCAATGAAAAATGAAATATTAAGTTCTCTCAGTACAATTGCCATTGAAAAAATCTAGTTGAACAGTTGGGGGTGATCAAACTTTTGAAGACCGTATGATTGACAAATTTGCGACCATGAAAAACAGACACTTGGACCTTCTGTATAAGAAAATGTAAGGCAAGTAGAATGTAGATAATTATGCTGTAATAAAATGTAGATAATATGATAATGTAGATATTATCAAATCGGCAGTCGTATGCTCCATTGAAAATGAACAATATGCAATTAGCTGATGTTAAGGTAACAACATTTCTTGGTCTCTCAATTCAATCAAACCTCAAATGGAATGTACATATAACAGAATTAAACACTAAATTAAGCTCATTATGTTATGCATTCAGAATTATTTCTAATTCTGTCAGCCTTCATGCAGCTCGTTGCGTGTATTTTGCAAATACATTCCTGCCTGAGATATGGCATAATATTCTGGGGAAGCTCATCCTTTAGTTCCCAGACATTTAGATTGCAAAAGAAAATTATCCGAATAATGAAAAAATCCCATCCACGTGATCCGTGCAAGCCTCTTTTCATTGAGCTTGGAATTTTACCATTGCCTTGCCTATTTATTTATGAGTGCGTAGTATTTGTCAAAACTGACTTACTTAACGGTGGAAACTTATTTTCATGTAATACTGATATTTATAGTTACAACACTCGACGTAGAAATCATGTTCATCAAGTGTCAGTATCAACAGCTCACTGATCGTCAAAAAGAAAAATAATGTTTACTTTAACAAAAACAAGATATAGTATAATGAATTAGTCTACATTTGCATTATATAATTTAAAAAAATACTCAATATGCCTGTAACAAATAATGTACTTCCGGGTCAATGACCCCCATCTCGATCGGGTTTTTGTCCAGTTTCCCTTATCCATTGAGCAAATGCTGAGATGGCCCCTTGCATTGCTTCTGGACGTAAATGTAGCTTCACTATGCGCACGTTTTGTTGAACTTTCCTTTTGCTTGTAGAGGTAGTAGAGCTTAGGGTGAGTTTCTATTTTGTTAACAATACAGAAAAATCAAATATGTTTGTTCCTTTACTGTTAAAAATAAGTTTTCTGTAATTTTGCAACGAAAATATCTAGTTTTTGAAATGTTAATCCCTCGCTTTTTTAAATTTATTATTATTATTACTATGATTTTTCATCTTTCAACTATTAATAGTTAAATTGTTGGGAAGGGATTCTGAAACTCAAGAAAGCGTGTGCAGATGATTTTCTCCCCATACGTCACATACAGTTTTTGACTGTTTTTGACTAAATAAATGCTTCAGCCTATCCAAAGTTATTGCGTTAGCACTGGTAACAGAAGCATTCCTAGACGGAGCAATGGCAGGAAATTGGGGCTCGGGAGTACGGAACAAAACCGCGGCGTGGTGAGTAAAATTTACTAATGGTTAGTCTTGTACGGTTAATAGCACTTATTAGATTCCTTGAGTACAATTTTTTGTTCATCAAATTTGTGAATCTTGATTTGTACCTTTCCTTGAATATCGACTTCATATTTGTGTAGTTCACTCGTCTATTTTGTTGGGTATCAAGGTACGTGTCATGGTACAAAAGCTGTCAAAAATCACAAGTTTCATCAGGTACTTCGACCAATTTATCATTTTTAGGTGTATTTCGGCACATTTATCAAATCCAAAGGACATAACCATGTCTTCACTAAATACCCGCGTACATACTTCAGCGCTTTCAGGTGGTTTTGGCTCTCGACAAACAGTTTAAGATAATCCATAAACAATAAATGGCTGATTCGGGAGCTAGGATCTCTCAGTCGGAATCTGTACCCCAGACATTTCTTCTTTAGAAGTTGTGATAGGGGGCTTATAGCTAAACAAAACCATAGAGGGCTCAATGAATCGCCTTGAAATATTCCTCGACGAATATCAATCTTAAATGTACAATTCTCCAAATTAATCTCCGTGCACCAGTTTTCCATTAAGGCAGGTTAAGGCACCTTTGTATTAATTTTATATATTTTCAAAATGTATATCATGGGGTACCGAATCAAACGCCTTTCTATAGTCGATGTAGCACAAGCTCAGGTTTCGGCTTTTTACCTCAGCTTGTTTTATGATTATACTGTCCACAGTCAACTGATCTTTGCATCCAAAAGTACTTCCGATGCATCCTTTCTGTCCCATGCTGATGATATTGTTCTGATCACAATGCATGTATATCTTTTCGTGTAAAACTGATGTTAATAACTTATATAGAACAGAGAGACATGTTACTGGCCTGTAATTTTTGGGATTTGATTTAGGAACACTTCTGGGTAGTAAGTAAGTAAGTAATACCTTGCGTTAAGACTTTTTGGTACTGATCAGGCTTCTGGAGTATCTCTTAAATACTTTTTGAAATCAAGTGGTGTCGGGAGAAAAAAACGCTTCAACTAAAATTTCTGAATTTTGTCAGATCCCACTGATTTCCAATTTTGGCATTTCTTAATACTTTCTTCAATATCTTCGGTGGTAATGTGGACTTCAGACATTTCTGGAAGATTGCCCATCTTTCCTGAAGTTCAGAGAGATATGATGCATCATGATTGTAGCTTGAAGGGTTGGTTCAGATTTCCTGTTAGTATGACTTGAATTTATAATTATCAACTTTCTTCTGGCTATGAACTTTGTGTTCTAAGTTCCGATAGAATACTTTCTGGTTCCTCTCAAATAACATATTTTGTTGTTTACGTTTTGAGCATTAATTGTATCTTCGCAATCTAGCACCCTTAGCTTTTAATTTGTTGCGTCTACACCTTGACGAAACGCGTCTCAAGCCCCGTTAGGGGCGTTGACGCTTTGCGCTGGGGAGTAATCCTCCATTAATGTGCTTCATTTCTGGAGCAACCCTCCGTTACTGTGTAATTATTACACTGAATAATTACTATATTTGCCAAGTCTCGTCACGTCGCAGTCAGTCAGTGCCTTTTATCCCTTCGGCCAGGGGTTCGACGCCGTTAGATCCCGGGGTTCCTGGCCGGTCACCCAACCAGGAACCCGCGAGTCTCAAATTCGCTTAACCTTCGTGACGTCACGGAGCGTAGTAAACGAATTCGGCTAGCGCCGCCGGCGGTTAGTTGTCTTAACTCGGAGTCGTTGTTGATTTGCATTTTATGTAGGATTCTATTAATTTTATGCTTTACTTTTCTACTTTTGTTGTTTGAAAGAAATTCATGAATTATATTATTCTCTGTTCTCAGTTTAACAATACTTTCTTTTAGGCCTACTAAGAGGATCTGTGTCACGAAACAGAAATATCCCACAAACTTTTTAGCGGTTTCCTTATTTATACTCAAATCATTCGTCTCTATTCTCGTCTCGTTATTATCACCAGTTTGATGGTCCTCTACAGCTGCGAGAAGTTCATTACCCATTTCTCTACGTATTTCATCAATTTTGATCTGGGTAAGATACTTTCGTTTCATAACTACGTTCTTACGATCGGCTAGGTTTTGTTGTTAAGTTGAATTCTGGGTAGGTTTTAGAAAATTCAGAGTGGAGTTTGTGCCTCCAACCAGGGAAGGGATCGTCTCTACATTCATTTATGAGAAGGTAAGTGCGAATAACTTTTTTATTTATTTCTCTGCTCCATTTAATTCTATTGGCTGTTTCATTTCTTCTGGAATCATTTCTCTTGGTACGCAGTCCAGATGAAGTTGACGCATTCTCTTCACTGGAGTTGGAGTGCGCATTGCAATTTTGCCATTGCCATATCGCTTACGTTGTCATCATCGGGCTGGGGTTCCGTGACAGGTACAGCCCTACTCCCTGGCACATCGAGACTTCATTCTGCACGAACTGCTCCATATCAAATGGGCAATGCATTTTATAGCTCCCGGCCAGCTACAGGGGAAACTAGGTAGGAATAAGCGCGGGTAGGAAAATGGGGTTGTTAGGGAATGATGAAACGGAGGACGAAAAGCTACTCGATCCACCAGCCGAGGTCCGGGGGCGAAGGGGCAGACGGGACTAGGTCAACGGTCAGCTGCTCCGGTTTGTTGGCTCTTACGACAGGGGGAGATCCCTTGGTGTTATTCTTCTAAAACCCCCGACACCACACGGGGTTTATTATTATTATTATTATTATTATTATTATTATTATTATTACGAGGGCTATCCAGAAATTAGATTACGTTTTCGTCTGTGTCCGCTAGGGGCGGGCTAGCGCGGCCATCTTGGGGTCAGAGCGTTGCGCAGCTCAGTCGGCATCTAGCCGTGCTAGTGAGAGGTTCGTGCTGTGCTCCGTTAAGATACTGTGACGGTTTGAAATGTCTGCGTTAATTGAAAATCCCGCGAGCTGCGAGGTGCGTGCAGTAATAAGGTTTCTGACTGCAAAAAACTGTAAACCGATAGAAATCTATCGGCAGCTTTGTGAAGTGTATGGGGACAACATTATCACGGAAGGTGGAGTGCGTCAGTGGGTCATAAGATTTAAAAATGACCGAACCAATGTTCACGACGAACATCGAAGTGGGAGACCCAGCATAGTGACTGCCGAACTTGTGGAAAAAGTCGATGCTGAAGTCCGTGAAAATCGAAAGTTCACAATAACGGAACTTTCTTTGAGTTTTCCACAAATTTCGCGAAGTTTGTTGCACGAAATCATCAGCGAAAAGCTTGGTTACCACAAGTTTTGTGCAAGATGGATTCCAAAAATCTTGACAGAGGACCACAAAAATCAGCGAATGGCTGCAGCGTTGAACTTTTTGGACGCTTACGATAAGGATGGTGACTCTTTACTCGATCGCATCGTTACTGGTGACGAAACATGGGTGAAACACGTAAACTGTGAAACGAAATTGCAATCAATGCAGTGGGGGCACACAAGTTCTCCCCAAAACCCAAGAAATGCATGCAAACAATGTCGGCAAGGAAGATGATGGCGACTGTTTTTTGGGACAGAAAAGGTGTGATTTTGGTGGACTTCCTGGAAAGAGGCACTACAATAAACTCTCAAAGGTATTGCCAAACTCTCCAAAACCTCAGAAGAGCAATTCAAAACAAGCGCAGAGGAATGTTGAGCTCTAAGATCTTGTTGATTCACGACAACGCCCGGCCCCACACGGCAAATGTCACTCGTGAAGTTCTTGAATCTTTTAAGTGGAAGTTGTTTCCCCTCCGCCGTACAGTCCCGACCTAGCACCGAGCGACTTCCACCTATTCCCAGCAATGAAGAAGTGGCTGGCTATGCAGCGTTTTGATGACGACGCACAGCTGCAAGAAAAGGTAACGAAGTGGTTGAAGGCGCAGGCGGCCGAATTTTTCGACGAAGGAATTTCCAAGCTCGTACATCGCTACGATAAATGCCTTAATTTGAATGGTGACTATGTAGAAAAGTAGAATTTGAGTGTGGCTTTCATCTGTATATAATAAAATTTGTTTCCAATACTTTGTTTATTTTTTATTCCAAAACGTAATCTACTTTCTGGATAGCCTTCGATTATTATTATTATTATTATTATTATTATTATTATTATTATTATTATGCGAGGGCACTGTTGTATATTATATTTTGTAATAGTGGTATGGCGAGTTATATTACACCCTAGGATGTCTCTCGCATCCCAGCCTCCGTATCTCTCTATCGGTGTAGCCTTCATTGCTCAATCCTCTTTTCAGCATTGCCTCTTCTACTCCTTCGATGGGTAGCTGGTTAACATTTCCACAGAATTTTGGGCCAGCGTTCTTCGTATATTCTTTGCATGTCCCCTTACCATTTGAGTATTTTAACTTCTATTGTGTCAATTATATCCAAACTTACTTCTGATTTAGTCTAATTTCTTCGTTCTTAATTTTATCCATTAAAGTCAGTCCGCAACTTCGGCGCCAGAAGTCCATTTCCATTGCTGTCAATTTTTGTTTGCTTTTTTGTTACTTCCCATACCTCAGACCCATAAAGTGCAATATTCTCTATAACAGTCTAATACAATTTTCTCTGTACACTCTTACTTAATTTATATTTCCATATCAGTAGATCTAGTTGTCTTATAGCCACTCTGCCTTTTGCAATTCTGTTTCTAATATCTTGCGAACTGCGTCCATTTGCATTTATTTCTGCACCCAGGTATGTGAATTTTTCACAGTTTTACTTCCGAGTCATCATTCAGTTTCAGACCTTTAGCACTTCCTCCTACAACCATATACTCAGTCTTGTTAAGGTTCATTTCTAAACCACATTCCGAGTACTCTTCACATAATTTCCACAGCATGGATAGAGCATCGTATTCATCTTCAGCGAACAACACCTGATCATCTCCGAAGTGTAGAGAGAATAACATAGAGTCACCAATTTTAATACCCATATTACTACATTTCTCCCTCCGTCTTCTCAGGGCTTCATTCAAATATATTTTAAATAAAGTCGGGGCAAACCTTTATTCATTGAAAATGGCGCTGAAGCGTTTCTCCCTACTTTTATTTGGCTCGTATTATCACTGTACAAATCTTTAACGGCTCGAATCAATTGCATATTTACATTTTGTTTCTCCATTGCCATCCAGAGCCTACATAATGGAACAGTGTCATAGGCCTTACGAAATCTATAAACACAAGGTGCGTCTCCAAGTTATGGGCGAGACGTTTGTCTGTGTCGGTGTCGGGTTACCTGTCTACTACTAAAGACGTAATCAATACATGAGCGCCCCGCTCGGAAGCCGCTCTGTTCCTCGTCATCAATGAGGTCTCTTTCCAGTCGGATTTTTAATATTTTCCCATACACTCGGGCAATGCTACACAGTTATACCTCTATAGTTCGCATACTGTTTTCTATCATTTTTCTTGTAGATGTTAGAGATATATCCTTTTTTGAAGTCCTTTGGTAATACTTCTCCCATTAAATATCTACTGTATAGTCAGTTAAGAAGATCCAATAATAAACTTGGGCCATGCTTCAACAATTCAATGTTTACCAATCCAGAACCGGGTGCTTTTCCATTTTACATCTCTGTATTGTTTCTTCAGTCTCTCTTACTGTAAATATATTCCATATCATGCGGTTTCTCGAGCTCTGTTATATGTTACTAAATGTGGGCCTATTTTCTTTCAAAAGTTCTACATAATATATTTTAAATTGCTCTATACTTATAGGTTGTAGTGCTGAATTTTTCTTTTCATTTTGTCCGAGGTTCTTTATTATTTTCCATGTGTTCTTTGATCTGGTATTGTCTATACTCTGTTCTACATCTTCACATACTCTTTCCCATGCTTCGTTTTTAGCTTTTCGTACCTCCTGTTTAACTTCTCTACTAATTTCACGATACCGTTTTCTGTCTTCAGTATCTTGGGGTGCTTAACCATGTATTATAAGCAACTAGCAGAACCCGGCAGACGTTGTTCTGCTCTATCTTCCTCCACTCTCCTTCTTTTCCTGATTCTCTCTCCCTCTTTTTCCATCTCTTTCCTCCTCGCTTTTTCGCTCCCTCTCTCCTTTTTCATTATATCTTTCCCTTTCTTTTCCCTCCTCTCTTTCCGCTTTCATCCTTTTCCTCTCTTCCCTCTGTCATTTTCCCCTCTCATTTACCCTTTCTCCCTTTTCCCCTTCTCTATTTCCTCTTCTTTCTCTTTTCCCTCTTTTTCCACTTTCTCTCTTCTTAACTTTTTTCCTTCTTCTTTGCCATCTCCCTTTTGCCCCTTTTTTCCTTCTCTTTCTCTTTCCCTACTCACTCTTTCTCCGTACTCTCTTTTCGCCTTTTTTCCTTTCTCTTTTTAACTTTCTTTTTCCTCTCTTTTCACTCTCTCGTTTTACCGTGTCTCGTTTCCCCTACTTTCTCTCTCTCTCTCTCTCTCTCTCTTTGCCCCTCTATATTTTCCTCTATCTTCCTTTTTTCTTCTTTCTCTCTTTCCCCCTCTCTTTTCCGTCTTTTTACAAATTTTTTCCCCTTTTCCCCTTCTCCTCTCTCTTTTTCTCGCCCCTTCTTTCTCTCTCCATCTTGCATTCTGATTCCTCCTGGCTTCGCCTCCCGTCACACAGCAACGCCCAGCAATAATGCAGCTGGGATCCATGATTGCATATAACTGAAGCGCCATCTTGTGCTGCAGCGTCTTCTAGTGGAGTTACAAAAAATGAACAGCATAAAAATCTCCATGAAAACACATAGATGTGCCAACTTTCATGGAGATCGGTCACACGGCCATTCCCCTATGCTTACTCTGTGATTCTACTGCACCGCTGCTGGCCTCTGGCGGAATATATCAGGAACCCGTCTCTTAGTGATAGGCGAAAAATAATGACTGTGGTGCATCTACCAGCATACTATTTAAATTGTTTATTTTCCGCATTTGTGTTGTATTAATCTTTACCAAACCTTGCAAGGACACTGCGTCAAATCCTAAGAAGAACCTGTAAATATTTCGTATCTATTTATATACTCATTTTTGTGGAATCGATGTCGATTACCACTCGCGCAACTTTTCTTGAACGATAGATTGACGAAATGCGGGCGGAGTGGGGGTATTAGTTACAAAGACAGCCACTAGAGTATTTTCATTAATGCCAACCTGTGGTAGATGAAAGTCAAACCTACTACGTTTGCAGCCAGGTCATCGCTCTGGGTAGGCAACAGCAGGGACACTAGATGAATTAAAATGTATTTAAGAGGTCGGCTTGTGTAGATATTTGCTAATTTTGACAAGCATTCTTGTCGAAATTACCCAGAACTGACCATAAGGTGGTGTCTACACATCGAGTTCCCCACTTGCCCACTGAATCTTATTTTATCAAATCGTGTTTTATTGCATTAATTGCTTCTTATAAATTGTGACAATCTAAAGAGTTACTAACATGGTAAAAATTGAAGTCTTAAAATACTATAAATCAGCCTTTCCTTGAAAGTGTAAAGTTGGTGGAAAAAGTATGTAAAAAATATAATTATAGAGAGTATGATAAATGGGTTTACTTGAATATTATCTTTATTACCGGGCATTTCTGGGGATTGTGAGAGATCTTTGGCTCTTTGCATCTTTATTCTACGTATAGTGGAAATACGAGCACCAGTATACGCAGAAGCCCGATCTACAGCATGGCTGATAGGATGCAACAAAACCTTGTTCTCCTTTTCCACTTCACAAGATTTCACAACTTTTTCTATAATTTTGCATTCGCAGTTACGATACGTCCTCCTAACTTTTTTGGGAGTTTTAGGTGCCTCCTTGAAGGACCTGAACCTACCTCAGCCAGTTCTTCAGATACTGATAATAAACCTGAACTGACGTTCTTTACTATGAAAGCTACTAGCTTATGTTTCGCGCCAACGAAGTTTTAATGCTGGGAATGTTGTCATCAGTGCTCGCTGTGCTCTTTTGCCTTCAGCTGTTTATGGCTCCAGGGAGGGGGAAGCAAGGTCATCGTTCAAGAAAAGGTGCGCGAGTAGTACATGTTGTTGAATTCGCTTTTATTAGTATAGAAGATTTTCTTGTCTCTCGCGCTCAGGCGTGCCGGCAGGGCACTGCACGGTTGGTCGAATGCGCAAGGGCTCGTCTGCGCCCTTTGACGGGTACACACAACGCAACGCCCCCAAGTCTTTCTGCGAACAGCATGGGTCGCGATTAGGCGCACAGACTCGGGCAGTCCCTCGCGTGATCCCTTTTCTTTTTCTGGAGGCAACCTTCCCATCGCATGCCAAATCGTTCAAAACAGTGACAGCAACAAGAAAATGTAATAAAAAACGATTGTGCAATTTTTTGAAAAGTTTGAAAATGTCCTAGCACTTGACGTAAATTAAAATATAATAGGGCTTCATGTAAATTAAACTACTAAAAATTAAAATATCTATTTCAAATTCAAGGGGTCGCGACAACAGCCAGATCGATTGAGGAATATCAGTTTTGGAGAAAATAGGCTGAACAGTTTAGCCTCATTGTTCAGACAGACGAATATACCTTTTGCCGTCAACCTATTTTCTCTATTAAGGAGCCACAAAACATGGATTCAAACGAATATTCGCGTGGAACAATCCTGTACAAACGATGAAGTATGGTTTCAAATAACTTTACGGTGATGATGCCGGGAATGGTGATAGGGTTAACGAGGGGCATCCGCCGCCACTTTAAATTGGCTGTATCTTAGGTTTTTGGTACAAAGAAAATTCTACGAGGGTGGTCCCAGAAGTACCCTGCCTGACCTAGAGATTGCGGTAGTTTTCCCAAAAATATCACTGTATTAGAAAGTAGACAATCTATGAAGCATATGTTTCAAGTTTGAAGACGCTACGTTGTTTAGTATTTGTTTGGCAACAATCAATAGTGAACGTTGTGAGTGAATTTGTAAAAATGGAGAAAATTGGTCATCGTTATGTGATCCAATACTTTAATTTGAAAGGCCTCAGCCCAACCAGTATAAAAACTGAACTAGATTGTACTCTGGGTGAGTCTGCGCCTTCGTTTACTACAGTGAAATATTGGGTAGCAGAGTTTAAACGAGGACGTACGAGCTGCCAAGACGAGCATCGCAGTGGTCGACCAAATGAGGTGACTACTCCAGAAATGGTAAAGAAAATTCACAAAGCGGTACTGGGTGATCGTCGACTGAAAGTGCGCGAGCTAGCAGACTTAGTAGGCATTTCGAAAAGTGCGGTACATCGCATATTATCTGAAAATTTAGAGATGAGAAAGCTGTGTGCAAGATGGGTGCCGCGCTTGCTCACACTCGAGCAAAAACAGTGCCGTGAAGATGTTTCAATTGAGTGATTAGCGAAGTTTCACCGCAACAAAGCAGAATTTTTGCGCCGTTTCATAACCATGGATGAAACATGGGTCCACCACTTCACCCCAGAGAGAAAACAACAATCAAAACAATGGATTGAAAAGGGAGAACGCGCACCAAAGAAGGCGAAGACCGTTCCATGTGCAGGCAAGGTCATGGCGTCGGTTTTTTGGGATGCGCGTGGGATAATTTTCATTGACTTCTTGAAAAAGGAAAAACTATCAACGGCGAGTATTATGCGAACTTATTGCAACGTTTGAGCGAAGAAATCAAGCAAAAACGGCCACACTTGGCTAAGAAGAAAGTATTGTTTCATCAGGACAATGCACCAGCTCACAAATCCGTTATTGCAATGGCCAAAATTAATTAATTAAAACTTGAATTGCTACCTCATGCACCCTATTCGTCAGATTTAGCCCCCTCTGATTATTTTCTGTTCCCAAACTGGAAAAAAATGGTTCAGTGGTAAAAGATTTTCCAACAATGAAGAAGTGATGTCGGTAGTTAATGGCTATTTTGACGAGCAAGACAGTTATTATAAAAAAGGTATCGAACTTATTGAACATCGCTGGGAAAAGTGTATAGAGCTAAAAGGAGATTATGTTGGAAAATAAACATTTTTTCCCAAAATTTTTGTTTTTTCTTTGTTGGGTCGGTACTTCTGGGACCACCTCCGTAGTGTAACAATCCTGTACAAATGAGGTATAAAAACCATTTACAATATTTCCATTTTTTATGTTGGTGCCGGTGTCAGTGTGAAGTTGGCACCACCACAATTGAAAATGGTGTATCTTGCAAATGGTTTTGGTACAAACGAACGCTTGTACTAACGAACGTTTGTACCCGCAATAGAGTTTGTAAGCAATAGAGTAGAAGAAATTGAAACCATAAAAATGAAAACAATTTTTTTATACCTAGGCTCCAAGTTGGTTGAAAAACTCTCAATAAAAGATCAGGTTGCATTTTATACAAAATTGTCAATATTATAAAACACTGGTCATGTATGTGAAATCCAACATCATTTCGCCAACTAGTATGACAAAAGTCGTTTTTCAAATGAGTCGCAGGTTCATCCGAGTTTACATATGTATAGAATGAAACAAGCCGTTTTTTACCAACTACGGTTAAAACTTTAAAGAAATAGAGTGAAAATTATAAGACCCTTTGACAGAAGTGAATAATGTTTTCTATGAAACAACCGTGAGTTGAGTTATTTTTATTTTATTTCGTGTTTATTTTCATTCTGTAATTCTACTTTGCATAATGATTTTTGGCATCACAAATAACAGAATCATTTTTGGGATTATGTTTCAATTCAATTTTTTTCATTTATATTATGTTTTTGTCGAGCCAGATCGACCAGAGACCATTTTGAAAAAAAATTCTACGTATGGTACACTAGCGGTATTCACAGATACACGTGCACTAGCGGTATTCACAGATGGAGAGACGGGCAGGAGACATGATGACATGACGACAGACGTGATATTGATGTTCAGCATCGGTTCAAAAGTTTTAAATTTGGATATAAATTAGTTTATAATTAGTGCAAAACGCTGGTATTTTTAGTATTTTTATTTCATGTTTTTTTATGGGTGGTGTTGCAGATTTATGTGTTGTTTATTTTGATGTGCATCGGTTCAAAATTTTTAAATTTTGCGTATCAATTAGTTTATAATTAGTACAATATTCTGGAATATTCTTTTTTAATTTTGTGATAAGTGGGTATGCTAACTATACGGACATGCTTTAAAATTACGTATACATGTGAATATTGATATAATCACATGAATGCATATATGCATTAGTGTATATAAGAATGAGAACTTTCGAGGCTCTGATGAAGGTCTTCTTGAATATCTCGAATGTTGAAAATAGTTTCCGGGTTTTTACAAATTTTGCATTGGGTTTTAAAATATCTAACAATGAATTTCTCTTTTATTAGTTCATCAAAGTTAATTATTAGAATTTATGAACTACGCCAGAAAAACAGGCGATACACAGCATTTGGCTCACATTCAGTTAATATACATGTTATAATAGCAGATTCAGTTAAGACATGTGTAACTGTTTCGTCTGACATTCCACATAAGTATGTAGGGATGTGGGTGAAGCCTCTTCAAAGCACGTACTCGGAAAAGAATACGTGGCCAGTTAGGAACTGTACCATTTTTCTCGATGATCTCGGAACCATTTAGGCTGTACAGGGAATGAAACAACTCCAAGCCATTTATGTTCCCCATTATTATCACACAACGTAAAAAAATTCCCATTTGGGGGACAAAATTCCTCAATCTGAAACCTTGGTTAACGGTCATGTGGCTGGACTGCACTCCACCACGTATTTAACTCAAAGTGAAGTTGTGTGTGTTTACGAGGGTAGGAGGAAATCTCCAAGACACCATATGGCCCGTACCACATAGTTATGTGAGATGCTTACTCATTAAAACCACTTCCCTAGGCTTCTTCATCCCCACGGAACCGCCATTAGGCATTTGTTCGCGGGGGTGAAAAGGGCATACGTCCCCCTAGCCTTTTGGCATGATTCTCGCTCGCTCCTCGAGTCTTAGCTTCTTTATTTATTTATTTAGTTTAAGTAAAAAACAGTTAAAAACTGTGTGTGACATGTTATGGGAAGTGTATTCTGAAGTCTTTTTGAAATTAACTCTTTTAAATTTAATGCCAAGTCAATGTTTCTCATGCTTTTCCATGTGCGTTGCATAGTATAGGGCTGTCATTTACCTTTCATAGGAAAAAAACTGATAATGTGACATTGACAGGAAAATGAGTCGATGGGTTATATCTCAGGATATAAGTTTATGTTATAGCCATAACAAGTTATTGATTGAGTGAAGATTTCAGTATCATTAATTTTTTGTCACTTAATTCATAACTTATTTTTATTAATTCCATCTATTTAATTAATTTTAATTAAATTAATGATACTTGTCCTCATTCATGACGTAAAATACATTTGTAAACCTGTATTATGTTATTTTGTATACACCATTTATTGACGTAATATCTTGTATACATAATATTATTTGTGCCGCGAAGGCCGCCACAGCTTCTCACTTCTCCTTAGGGTGCGTTTATGTTGGAGCAGCGACAAACGATGAGAGCGAGAACGTCCCCATGGAAACAGGATGTGTTCATGTTGACAGCGCGCTGATCACGGGATCAGCGCTGCGACCCACGATAAGAGCGAAGAAAACCCTATTCGCTCTAGTTCGCTGCTAGTATCCCGCTGTTCCGCACTGGTCACAGCAGGCACACTTCAGGTGTTGTACATGTACATGTTGTGCATGTCAGATAACATGAATGCTGAGAAATTGATCTCCTGTGTTATTGTTAGGAGTCAATTTTGGGACAAA
This sequence comes from Teleogryllus oceanicus, assembly GCA_964035755.1. Taxonomy (NCBI): domain Eukaryota; kingdom Metazoa; phylum Arthropoda; class Insecta; order Orthoptera; family Gryllidae; genus Teleogryllus; species Teleogryllus oceanicus. The sequence continues at coordinate 124,426,973 of CAXIVR010000002.1, forward strand.
AGGGACACAAATCATCGCAATAGGTTCGTTTTAAACAAATCGTGTGCCGCAGAAATGAGTACAAGACGTAAGTTTTAGAGGTTACATTACGTTCGTTTTCACTCACGACATGTATACAAATAATTACGGGCTGACTACCATTTTATTGTTATATTATGTTGTGAAAAACTAATTGTTAACTTTGGTAAAGGACATAATCTCTGACAGTGATAATGTTTTATTCTGAATCATTTTTTTGTAATGTAATAAGGCCTATAGTACACAATACATTTCCTTTCCTCCTTAGAAGACCCAATTCCATAATTTTTTCTTAAACATTTATTCATATACTTCCAAATTTATTTCAAGATGCTAGGCTTCTCTCTGAAAAAAAAGGAAAGGCCATTGAGTTCTTCAAATGAAATCAATCACTAACCTCAATACTAAATAGTATATTATAGTTATAACCCTGCTGGAAATATGCACCTGCTTCTCTTTTACAGTCAATATATGTTTATTTGTATGACAATTTTCCATAAACACTAATGTGCATGAACACTCATTATTGTAGCCATGGCAGCTTACCTCTATAATCATCGCCACTTCAGCCAGGATATCACTGTAGACAAGTTTGTCTGACTTTCTAAAATTCTCCTCGTCACATTCATTGAAGAGTTTTTCGTCAAATGACAACGCATCGATGAAAATGCCAAGAAAAATATAAAATAACAATACATTTCCGAAACAAATCACTATTGAATTCGCTCGCAGTATATAAAAACATCGAAATACGTACGCTCTAGGACTAACTCTCTCGCGGGCTGCACACAGCTGTTTGCTGCATGTTTGCAGAGTCGAGAGAAATTGACACATCTCTCACCAAGAATGCCAATATCCAGCGAAGAAAAATACTTAAGGTGTAATCCTTCCATTGTATGGGGGAATGAAGTTGAGGTTGACTCCTACTGCGCTTCAACTTAAACGGTAACCAAAAGTTCCTAAGCTAATTTAAGTAAATATGGCGGGTGATTTACATAAGGTTGGTATTGAATTGACAAGTTAGTTTCGCCGAATGTCCTGTAGATGTCTCTGGTGGATTCGGAGTGGCGCTGCTTCGCGCTGCTCCGACATGAACACAGCAGCGCTGCGATTTCGCAACACCTGCTCTCTCGTCGCTCTCATCGTTTATCACTGCTCCGATATAAACGCAGCCTTAGAAGCCAGCCTTCCCCATATGATGTTCTCGGACTGCAGATGCCGGAAGAGATGAGTCCTCTCTTCTTCGAACAGAGGGCAGTCAAAGAAAACGTATTCTGCATCCTCCACTACTTGGGATAGTGAGTGCAGGTTGGGTCTTCAGTCTGGTGATATCCTTGGAAACCGCCGTGTCAGTCAATATCTGGTGAGATGGAAGTCCACCTCACCATAGCTCCGCCCTCCCCATTCTTCTGTCTTTGGGATGAGTCGATGCGTCCATCTCCCCTTTTGCGATTTGTCCCATAGTCTCTGCCACTGAATCATGAACTCGCGTCTCTCTTCTGCGCGGCCTGAGAGGTCTTCTTGTTCTGTCCACGGCACTGTTGATAGAGCATGCGTCTGTCTGCCACGAGGCTCGATTGGAGGCATTCACTATATACACTGCATTATACGAGACCGTGAGGAAATCGCATGCCCCCTCAATTCACTTTTACTGTACACAGAGACTATCTTCTGACTGCTCGACGTATTTATTGCTACTGTCCATACTGGAGCAGCAAATAGCAAGATCGAAGTGGTGACATTTGTCAACAGTCGTCTCCGCTTGTCTCGGTCCTCCAATGCCTCTCGACATTAATCTCGCCAAGGCGATCATCGCTTTTGTCGCCTTATTGCAGACGTACTGTAGGTCATTGCTAAATCTTAGCCTCACGTCAGTCATAATTCTTAAGTACGGACCCGAATGGATGTTTTGGTCTCCCAGTGAAATTGTGATGGATTCTCTCACCTTTCTACTTGTGAAAAGAATTACCTCAGTTTTGTGGTCCGTTAAACGCAAACCGACAGAGGTTAACCGTCGGCGGACTTCATTGGCGTTTTCAACCATTTCCGCAATGTGTTTGGCCACTATAGTGAGTGATACCCCGTCCGCAAAACCGATGATCCTTCCGGCATCTGTATTCTGAGAACGTTGTACGGGCTCACAGCAAAGCAGAATAATGCAAACGTTTTATTTCATCTGCTTGGCAAAACAGAATCCGTTGATTCGGTTGAACGCTATCGCTTCCACACAGGGTGCGCCAACGCCAGCGTTGGCGTTCCCTCGTCGCCGCCCCTGTCTTGCGCACACGTGTGCTTCCGAGCAACCACGGCCTTTCACGGAAATCTGCGGTCCTCAACGGTCCCAACCGATTTCTAGCTCTCAAACTTTCGATCTGCTTCTAAAACAAATATGAATATTGATCTATGATAGGCTAATTCGCCAAACCCCCTCTTCATGCGCAGAGCTTCTCGTGGTGTGTGACGCCACCGCGAAGAAATTAGTCTGAGTCGCGAGGCCAGCGCACACATGGCATCGGCGCACACGTATTGTGCACGCCGCCTCAGATTTCATAAGGATGCCAAATTTCTCTCACGACAATTTTCTTTAGCGAAGCATTCACCTTCAAATTATCTCATGTTTACTCCGAACATTAATGTAATCACTCGCAACATTAAGTGTTAATATGTGTATCACGAGCTACTGAACTGTGTAATGCGTTCAGCTTATCATATCCGTTTAAGTGTTCAAGTGTAAGTGAACCACAAACTGTATTTGTGTGTATTGTGCCAATCATCACACCTTGATGGGAATAAACCTGTTATTGTGAAATTCGCCTATTTCTGTTTGAAACGGAAAACATTTCCTGGACCTGTATCCTTCAAAACTCCACGAGCGATCAAGGGTTCGAGACTGTTCTGCAAATCAATCAAAATACAGTCCATTCAATCCAAATATGCATGGCAGCCTCGAACAGCCGTCGTACATTATATTCCACTGTAGGGAGCCAAAGATTGAGTCCTGTGAAACGTCTCCGGTAACTCTATGGGTCCTTTCCCTGGTCATCCTCCGTGCGGTACAACAGCTTCCTGTACAGTAGCTAACGATCTTAAGAAGCTGTGACACTTCATATGCTGCAGATATCTTAGAATGCAGTTCCATCTCGGCGAATTGAAGGCGTTCTTAACATCTACGGTGACAGCGCAGTATTTTCCCTAACCCTTCTCAATCTTTTGCATTGGATTGCCTTCCGGGCTGTCAACTACTCAACGCTCAGCAGAGCGGCATTTATTGTAGATCTCGCCTTTCTAAATCCACATTGGTTTTCCGCAAGGCCGCCTGAACTCTCCATCGCTTGTTCCACACGACTGCATATCAATCGCTCCAGTACTTTCCCAGGCATGTCGATCACATATATACGTCGTTAGGTCTATGCTTTCTCTATTGGACCTTTCCCCTTAGGAAGTAGTACCACTCGCTGCATCTTTCATTTATCCGGAAATACGCCCTCTCGTAGTATCTCGCCTTGTATACGTCTCTAAAAGGACTGGGGCAAGTTCGAATTGCTGCTTCGAGGACGATGTTAGGGATACTGTCCCTAACCTAGAGCCTTGTTGTTCCCCATCCTTTCACAAGCGGGTTCTTCCTCTGTAACCGATGACATCTCGTAATCGTCCTCTCTAGATCCCCTCGAGCTCCAGGAGCCGCTCTTGGACTTTGGGAAGAGCTTGGTGACTATTCTTTAAAGAGTGGTTGAGCAGTCAGGTACATGCGGGCTCCTCATGTTACCCATTAGAGTTCTCTAGGGTCTTCCCCATTGATTATTCACTTCATTGCACAGCTCGACGAAGCTTCGGTGTTCGCTCTCCTTGATGGCTCTATTTAGGTTGCGCTGGACATCTCCGTTTTGTTGACGTCGCACAACTCGGATACTCTTCCTCGTGATCGTTGAACCTTCTCGCCAGAAGCCATTTATGCCTTAGTAGGGAAATATATTCGTTCCAACAGTTCGTTGGGCGGCAGTAGGGCTTCCCCTCTCTTCTTTGCATCGCATGCTTTAGTGATATGGTTCATCAATTGTAGAGATTTGTTGTTGGGTGTGCCTATTAAATCAACTGCTTCCGCTAATATGATACTGAATGCGTCGGATTCAATTCCGCCGCTTTCCACGCTTCATTTCTTCGCTTCTCGTATCTTCCCACTCAATCAGTTTCCTGCATTTCACAGAGGATTGCCTGGTGGCCTATGAGTACAACACTCGCTGATTCCATTTGAAACCTGATCTTAATAAGGAATCACTTACAAACATTAGGTCCACGATAGATCCCACAATTCCTCTGCGAAATTTGTTAGTACTTCCAGGATTCACCACGGCCACATTCAGAGACGGCTTCTAGCACAACTCTTCCTCGGTGGTTTGTGATTGGGCTGCCCCATTCAGTTGCCCAGGCATTAAAGTCTCCTGCGATTATGACTGGACTGCGTCCCTTACCAGTCGGTGGAGGAAGTCTTCGATAGTCGCATTTGGTGATGCGTAGCAACTATTTGTAACCACGCCCCCTATTTTCGCCCACACGTATCCTGCTTTGTGTTGCCATTTTCTGCTGAAGCGGGGGTTCCTCGCAGGTCCCTATGACGGTCTTTCCCGTTGTATCGGCCGACCATGAAGACATCGAGTCCGCGATACTGTTTCACAACATGGAAACGTCTGCATCAACTTCCCGTACCAGCTACGTTTGCAAATCTAGCGCGATCTCACAATGATTTAAGTTTAGCTGCAGTCTTCATATCTGCACTTTTTCCCAAATGCTCGCTGAAAAGCCGGACACTTAAAGCTGCCAGCCTCGTGATTACCATTCGTAATGCCTCTATCGGTGCAAAGGAAACAACTCGGGCTTTGTCGCTTGCCGCAGATAGCTGGAGCCCGCGTAAGCATATTGCGTAGCTCCGCCTCGGAAAGGGCGTCTCAGCAGTAAAAGCCTATGAAACAGCTCGACCTCCGATTAGCGGGGGGACGAATGCTACTCGTGAGCTCGTCGCCCGTGTGCACGGACCTTCCACTCCTCCGTCGGTTCAGATCGGCCCTAACTGGCACTGCCGACACTCCACCTCGCTAATTCTGATCGACCTTCCGGGGTTCAGCTAGCAGCTTCCCGCCCTCTCCCCTGACCGCTGTGCACTTCGTGCGTCGCGTCTGATGGCCGCTGCAAAATGTCTCTTCCGGAGAACAGTCCTTAGCGAGGCTGGGCTACGTCAGGTGTCCGTCAGGTGCCAGCCCCAATAAACTGCTGTTTGCCATGACTGGGGTCATCCCTGTTCTTATTGCTTCCTCTCATCCGCCTTATGCTATTAAGAGAATATGGAATGGCCCAGAGGACACCTTCTGCCCTTACTACCCTTTCACTTTCCCGCATATGGTGCCAGACCCATCCCCCCCCCACGACACCTTCCAGAAGTGGCCTTCTTCACCACACCAACAGTTCTACGATGTCTGTTTTGACACACGCGCACCTGATGGCTGAAGTCACCGCACATGTAGCACCGGGTCACTCGCACCCTCTCGAGGACGCAACCCATCCTTACCTTGCCTTCCTCAATATCTTGTTTGCTGCTGCCATGGGAAGACTGATTACAGCTATCCGGGTTCTTCTGTACGCCCATCGAAAAGACTTCACATCGCCTGGCATTAATATTTTCCTTTCCTGAAATGCCTCAGCCAAAGCATGGCAGACTTCGTCTTCAGTGGTTACTTCAAAGCCTTTCACTCCAATAAGGAGAGCTCGTGAAAGATTTATTTCGGCTGCCCCATTCAGCACCTTCTCCAGAGAAACCTGAAACTCCGCTGATTTTCCATCGCTGGACTTGCTGAATTCCTGCAGCAAGTCGACTTTCGCAGTCATTCTAATGTGTGTAATATTAGAGCCCAGGTCATCGAGATCGGAGTTTCTTTTGAGCATTTCTGCGTACGTCATCTCGCTTTTCGACCTTAGAACGAGGGCATTCGGATGCCGCTCTCCTGAGAATTAGCATTCATTTCTTTCGACTTCAATCGTTCCTTCGGTTCTACAAGATAACTTCAGATTCCGAATGTTTTTTCTTCGGAGCCGGTTGCTTCATTCGTCTCTTCTCCGCAGGAGTACTATTCGTACCCTTCCCTCCCATATTGTGGTTGAGGCTGGTGACGATGCTCCGACACTCTCCAGCTACCGAATGATTTTTTTCTTCGGAGCCCATTGCTTTATTCCTCCCTTCTCTGCAAGGGTTTTGCCAGTACCCTCCCCTCCCATCTGCGGTTGACGCTGGTTTGAGTGCCCCGATATGTTCTCCATCCCGAAGATTCTCTGGTCCAACTCGTTCTTAAGTAATCTAAAAATGGTATGGATTTGGCTTACAAACCTACGAATATCGTGTGCACATTTTGGCACGGCTTGACGTAGATCAAAAGCTGGACTATAGTATCTTCCAGGACATTAATGTTGAGACAATTCCACGGATTTGCTTGCTTCACCTCTGTCATGTTTGAATCGCCCATTAGCAAGGGCCGACGTTAGCTACCTCGGGTGTTGTAGCATTAGCAGTAATGTTGCTGACTGGCGAAGACTGAGAATCTTTAAGAGGAAACTCTCTTGTTTCAGCCATTTTATACTTCTGCAACTCTCGCGCGAGTCACTAGGACTCTTCACTGTGGCTGCTAGCTTGCGCTAACGCCTTGTTTCCAGCATTGTAGGGTTCTGTCAGCGTGATGGGGTCCATAAGTGCTCAGCAGAGACTTCTGGGGGTGGGTCTCTTGACTTCCAGAATTTCATTAATTTAATTTCTTTGTTTACAGACCGTGCTGCGAATGCAGAAGGAGCCTGACGATTCAGCATCGGTACAAGTTTTTTTTTTTAGAAAAGGTGCTTCCAAATCATAATATAATTATTTCTTCCATCTTAATTTTTTCTTGCTAATTCTTACAAATTAAAACCAAAAATGTAATTATGTAACTATGTAATTACATACTGTTTGTATTCCAACATTTGTATTAGCAAAGTGTTAAATATTCTTTCAAAATGTGGTTTTCAGGGTTGTTTCGAGTATTTTCTATAATGATGGATGGAGATTTTATCTATACAAATCAAAATTAGGACAAATGGCACAGGTTTCCAACTGAACATTTAAAACAGTGCTATATAACTCACAGTCTTAAATGGCCAATAGTGTGAAAAAGGGCTGGCTTCCAGCTAAGCAAATGTGTAAGACTTGTTCAGTGCAGTGGCTAATCTGAAAACTAAGTTATTTGGCCCTTCTAGTTGCAACTCAAACATTAGAGTACTTTTTGTTATTTTTATTATTTTACTAAAAATTTAGTTTGTACAAAGTTTATTTGTATATTGGATCAAAATTTGAACATTTTTAATACATATGTGTTCATATTTTGGTGCACATTATTCCATATAAATCTGAGCTCTTGTTTGTGTGAAGTCTTATTTTTGGTAGTCATCGTAAGTAGTTTCATTACACATAAGTGATACATTGTCTTACGGTGGGTCTATTGTTTGTGATGTTCAATTTTACATGGACCTCCTTCCTTGGATAATGGGAGGTTTCACTCTACATTGCAACATACACACGTATATACGTCAATGTGTTGCAATATATTTTTACATGTTTTCTATTGAGAAATCTTATAATGTTGATTAATTTCAATACTTTGAATCTTCGGCCAAAAATTTTAATTTTACTTTCCAAAATTTTAATTTGAACAGTTTTAATACATATTTATGTTCAAATTTTGGTACATATTATACCATGTAACTCGAAGCCCTTGTACAAACAAGGGTCCTTTGCCCTTTTTTGGGCCTTGTCCGCCTGGGACAAGGTTCTATGTCCTCTTTTTAGTACTCATAAGTGACACACATGTTTACTATTAAGAAATCTTAAAATATTGGTTAATTCATGCTTTGAATCTTGACCAAAAAGTTTTCAGACTTCAGTGACAGATTTGCTTTCCTATGTATATATTTTGTATGTTGTGATTAGGAAATTCAAGTTCAAAATAATTATTGTATTATTTTTCCTTTACTCACAACTAAATATATTATTATTAATATTTTCTTTCTTCCAACTCTTACTGTTTGTTAACAGTAATTTTATCATGCCATTGCAAATCACTTTAGGCCTCCCAATATATATTAATATCCATATACCGTGTATTTTGTTTCTTATTGTATCGCTGTGTATGAATTAAGTTTAATTACGGTCATTTATGTTTCAAGGAAGTAATAATTGATCGGGTTTTATTTTTGCAGCTTTTAATAATTTACTTTTTGAATAGTTGGTCAAGTTTATATAAATGGAGCTTACAGTAGTTGAATTTGTGATATTACATGATTTTTCTATAAATTTAATTGAATGATTTTTTCGTGTTTCCGGGCGGGTCAACTGCTTTGGTCATTAGTCCCCTGAGTGTAGTGCATGTTTTTTCTCGGGCTAGTGGGGTTTCCACCTAACCAAGACTCTCCCATCAGCGGGGCACCGCCTCAGCCGAGACAAGCTCTAAGCTCCCGACCGGTCTCCCGGAATATGTGGTAGAGCAGTGCATGTGTAAGGGGAGATAGGACAAGGAAGAAGAAGGAAAGATCGCGCGCAGTCCGTGGCCCGTTTGGTATGGTACTGCTCAGGTATTCGCCTGGTGTTTATCGGATAAACCACGGAAAACTACCGATCAGAGCAGCCGGCAGCTAGAATTCTCCTCCAGACAGCGACTGAATTCGACCTAGCTGAAGAGCTAGTGTCGAAAATCCTGTCGCCGTCAGGACTCGAACCTCCCGGTCACAGGCGCTGCAGTGACATCAGTTAATGCACTGAGCTACCGCTCGCGGTATAAATTTAATTGAGTGTATACGTGTAATTGTGTAGGTGTGTCTGTATTATTAGGAATAAATGTTCAATTTAATAATTTATATTAAAAATGTGAAATCACTTTTTTTATTTGATATTTATTCTCGATTTTCTTCCTCCTCCAAATTCCGAAACTCACATTATTTTATTTATCTGCAAAATATGTGTACATCTAAATAAATAATTGTGGCCAAACAAATTTAGAAGAGGCGCCGGGCTCCGGCCGCCCAGCTGCTACCCGTTTTGAGTGGATCGCTGTGATAGGCTGATTCGCATTCCAGACACATCAAAGGTTCAACGCTATTGGGATCCGATATAGGCGGCGTTCCCCTCTGTCGCCGTCGGTATCCCCCACCAGGTCAAATAAGAGCCGTTATACCGTTATTGGGTGCCGTCTCTGAAAGGTACTCTCTGGTCCAGGCGCTCCTCCAGTGGCGGCGGAGCTTTGTGAGGGTGTCATCTTCAGGGATTCTTGACGTACCGCACTCACTTGCCTCGGCTACCTCACTTCTCATCTGATCCCTCTGACTCTGCCGGGCATGTGTACGAGGGCTGTCCGTAATTTAAGATCTCCAGCGATCTCCCGTCGCGACGGAGCGAGCTAGCTTAAATCTGAAAACACCGCCGTGTACCTTGCTTCCCCCACCACTATTCCGGCCAGTCCCCACCTCTCTGCGACGCTCAGTCTTGGCGTAGCAGCCGTTAACGATGGAAGGGAAAATGGACGCTCCCGCCAAGTATGAATTGCTTTCTGAGATTAGATTTCGCCGGAATAATTGCGTCGTTGCATGCCGCATAGATAAATTTACGATAATATATTTTTGTACCTTAAATTTAAATCCTCTGATCTTGTGATGTCCTCCATTGTTCCTTCTCAAATCTTTTGCAAAGTACCTCGCTATTAGGGGCAGTTTACTCCCGTACCCGCCAGGCTGTCCTCACACAAACAATAAAATGCACTATACTACCACACGTGCTGGAAACTTAGAGCAAATCCCGGCGTGCGGTAACCCGCTGGTGGAAGATGGATGGGGAAATCTCGGCAAGCCGATCTACAGATCGGGGTCAGATCTTACCATCAGCTGTGCAAGAACGCCTCCTCCCATGATAAAAACCAGCAGAACACTTACGAAACGCCCAAAAACATGAAATAATCAGGGGCGTGCGGTGGCCAATTCGTGTGGGTAAGCTCTCTAATTAGCAAGAGTGCGATTTGGAGTATTTTGGGAATTTTATTATACTGTTATATCCAAAACTGACATTATTATTATTATTATTATTATTATTATTATTATTATTATTATTGCGTATTCTGGAAGAACGCTACTCCTCCGCATAAGCGCACACAATTTAAGAGAACCAACAATCAATCATCAATCACATCTTTTGAACGAACGCTCCACACGTCGAAAAGACGTTACGAACGTTGGGGCGTGATGAATGATGTGTCCTGTATGAGACACACCATCATTCGTGCTGAATTGGCAACGCGCCGAAACACATTCCTGGAAGCTGCCTTCGCAACGGCACTGCCCTCCCTCCCACAACAGCGTCTATTGTAGAACTAAGAACTGTTGGGGTATTGTATCTCGAGGAATGGAAACGAGCAATGACAATTTCATCTGAAAGAAATGCAATATGCTGGGCCATGGAAATACTATTTTTAATAGATTTACTCAAGACATTACTATTAGCAGACCAAATCATTTTGAATTCTGTTAGATATGACTTTAAAGGTTTTGGCAATTTCTAACATTGTTGCAAGGTGGTATCATACATACTCAACAAATTTAGTAGTTCGATCGACGTACCCTTTGCTAACTCATTTTCAGGATACTTTCTGAAATGCAATTCCTGCGTCGTGTCAAATAAGCCGTTTTATTAAGTCTCTAATCTTTCTGTGCCATTAATATGACCCCCTTACATCTGCCACATCAGGTTCAGTTCCGATGAGATCACCTTCAAGACAGACCAACTGAATATGTGAACGCAAATGACTTTGTGATCGGTCATGTATTGTCATGCCATTTGAGAGATTGTATAAATTGACCTTCTCCGTAGTTTACGATCGTGGGAAAACAAACATGGCCGAGCAAAATAATTTATTAAGTTTTCTGTTTCCTTTTAACCAACTGGTGTTTTCATATTTTTGATTATTAAAAAGCGAAAATTTTCTTTATTTTAACATCTGAAGTCAAACGTTCCGGAACAGGCCTCCCTACACGAAGAATTCACTTTTCTCTACACAAGCACAACTGAACGTATTCTCAATAATAATGCTTTTCTATCGATTCAAGTTTAACACGGAACGAAATGTGTCGTCTTGATGGGCGATATCGTCTCCGCATCTTGCAATGATGTTTGGTAATTTCCCCTTAACCAGACCAGTCTAACAACCGCTAAGGCGGATATCCATTTTGGAAGGGTAAGTAATATTATTCTTTGGAAAGAATTAGGATAAAGTTCTTCACAAATAATTTATTTCAATATACAAAATTGATGCTATTGAAAATATTAAAATAAATTTTAGAGTAACATGTTTTTCATTACATTTTGTGAATATATTTTCAAAATCGTTGCAATGAAAACTATAAGAGCAGCTTTCCATTGCGAAGTAGAACAAACCACTGAAAAGAAAGAAAAATCAAATGTTTCAAATCAGTACACACAACATAAAATACTAGTACCACAAACTTTGAAATATCCTAGACCTAATATTGTCTTTAGAAACTACTAGCAGAATCCGGCAGATGTCCTGCTCTCTCTCTTCTCCCCCTCTCCATCCCACGCTAATCGACCCTCCTGTCCTCGACCTCGTCACGCGTCACAAGGCAACACCCAGCTACAATCAAGTCCAGGTGGATTGAGAATTGCTAAACTGAAGAGTACAGTCTGTTTTTAGCCGACACCTAATATCTTTAGTCGTGAATTTAGGGTATACTCCTCTAGATGGCGATCTAGTAGAGTTGCAACAAAATGAACAGCGTATAAACCTCCATGAAAAAACACGAACACGTCATCATCTGACGTCGGCATCGGTCAAGTGGAGCGAAACACACACTGGCCAATGAAAAATTCGCAAGATAAGAGCAGGAACTGAATCTTGCCACTGGTTCCCGAGGAAAAACTGAGCGAACCTGCGGTAGGGATATTTTTTCCGTTGCAAGAGAGCTCTAAAAAATTTCTTCAGGAGAGTAGTCGAGACCGCTCTGTCTGTTAAATTTTGTAGAAGGAGTAGTCGATTAGTGCGAAGTTTTATGGTGTCAAATCCATCGATTCACGAACTATTCTTTTCGGCCATTAAGCCGGTTAAGAGGAAATAATCCTTGCACGAGTCCTGGCATTTGACGAGATGGAAATAAACCACCGCTTCATGAACTTAAAAATACGTGCATGAACCACGTCGCTTCTAGTGGTCAAGTAGCAGGGAATTGTGTTGCAAGTGGGTGGAGGGTGCGAGCGAAGGAGTACTGGTACGAAGAAATAGTGCAACGTGCGCTATCACCAATGGAACTAGAATCCAACATTGGAGCCACTTTGAACTCATTCGTGCTGTAAAGCTCACTAGAGCACAATCCACCGCTAGCACTTCCCAATACTCTTCAATAACTGTGACGAAAATTCAAGAACACGCAGTTTCCGATGGACGCGCTTTGAAGAAAAAGGAGAGTTAGAATAAATGAGGTACGAGCGTTTGCAGCCGAGAAGTGGAGAGCTAAGCGTTGGATCCACCCGACTGGCACCGCTTTTGGTTATTTGGGAGGAAGGTTCCGCAGCCAAGGCCACGACGGTCCACGGACGGGTCACAACCGCCAGCGAGTCGGCGCATACCTGCCGCAAGTGTTTAACCTTAATGTTCATTGTAAATTACCATGAGCTCATGAAATAGTTATTTGTATACATTTAATTTAGTTGAAGACAGGTAGATGTATATTTGGCATTCGTTCAGTTTTTTTGTATGTGTTTACTTATAGATAAAGAATATATGATTTCGTGTCTCAGACCCACAATTTTTTTCTTTGTCGTAAACTTGTCTGTATGCTTCCTAATTATATATATATATATATATCACTGACACTTCGAATTTCTTCGTACCTTCGTTGCATTGGTACTCACTACACTGTACACACCCTCTCTTGATTTTTGTGTACTTGTTTGGATTTCCTCTCGACACCCAAAAAGATCCCACTGCTCTGAGTTATCACAAAGCTCGCAAGAGCATGATATATGCGAATTCCCGAGAGGCTCCTAGGAATTGCTGGGCGGGGATGTTCGTCGATATACGGGGCTTGATTTCTGGCGGAACGCGACGGAACGGCGTTCCGGTACCTCCTGAATATATTTATAATAGAATAATGAAATATTCCTGAAGGGCCGGTCACTCTCTTAGCCCTTCCAAAATGAACCGAATAGGATGTCCTCGCAGGCCGATCGGCGGCGCGACGTTGCGGTCCAACGATCCGCGTCCCACGCTTCCTCGTCACTCCTCAGCTGATATCAGGCCCTTATCGCCCAGCCACACGCATGCTCTCCTTCTTCGTTGGCAGTTTTGATGCAAGGTTAATTTAATAACCGATGGTTCAAATTAGTTCTTATGTAGTGAACTTACATTTGCACTTCTTTAAATCAGGATTTTTCTTAGGATGAACGGATAATATTGCGTTGCAGTCAGGTTGCGGAAATCATAAGATTATTTCCACCATGGTTGCAGTCAAAGAAGTTGCAGCAAGCTTTGGCGCGCGCGCAACTTCCTATCCCCCCACACACACTTCCAAGAGCCCGCCGAAGGCCTGGGACTGGTAGCTGATAAATATATAACGTAATTAGTCTGCCTTTCTACATTTCTATTTACATGTGTAACAGCACAGACGGAAAATAATATAATTATTAAAGTTTATCTCAAACTTCGTTCCCGTTTTGAGCCCCCGATATGTTTTCTTTGCTTGATAAAGTCATAATTATCGCATCATGCTTCTATTGTGTAATTGAAATAATGTGATGTGTATGTATGTGTATGTATATATATATATATACATATATATACATACATGTGTATATACACACACACACATATATATATATATATATATATATATATATATATATATATATATATATATATATATATACGTGTGTGTTTAACGGATGTTGAATGTTTTCAATGTATATTTTCTTCAATACATAATTAATCTGACAAGGTACCTGGCTGCTGTGGCCAGCTAGTGCTTTGCAACATGATTAGGCTTGATGAGACCGACAGGTCCGTTTATGAAGCAACATCAACCTCTCAGAAATCACAGGCCGGTTGGTCCATCAAGGTCAGCAATCTTGGATGCTGTTGTACTAGGAAAGGGAGTAAAGCAACAAGGTCTCTGTTTCATATACGAAGGTTTTGTGTAAATACTGAAATCTTGTTGGGAATTATGCAGGGAACCTTTTTTTCGCAGCGAGAAAGCAATGACAGTCTGGGGTGCGACTAGTTGAATTTGTAAGTAATTGAGGGATTGGCTAGGCATGGAATTTTTTCTGACAAGAAACAGTAGAAAGATGGATTTAGTTTTGAGAAGGGGATATCCGGGGTTTTTAATTTTTTGGAGCGTATGGATGTGGCTTAGAATATTGATTAACGTACGTAAATTGGAACTTGGAAATATTTCGTTGAAGCAGATAATAGTTTGCTGAACTTTAATATTTTAAGTATACGCGTAGAAAGAACTGGGAACTTTTAAAAGGAAAATTAATTAAGTCTTATCAACTTACGAGGCGGTGAGGATCAGTGACTTGAGTACACTTGTGCCAGAACGGAAGAAAAGAAGATGGTATTTGGACCTGGAGCCATCGACACCGGGAAAGATTGAAAATGATTCTACGCGGTGACATCGGTCAAGAGCGCGCGAATACGGGTACTGCAATATAAGGTTTGAGACTGGTCATGACCGAAAGTTTCGTATTGTTACCAATGAACATTGAATAAACTTACAAGTTTCTGTGAATAGAACAGATGATTTTCATTTAGCCAATTCCAGCAAATGAGTAGCTAGAAATGTATATTTCCTTTTCAGATTCCTTGGCCACTCTATACAGATCGAATAATCGGCTATTAGTAGTCAATAGCGATAATTTCTTATAAGACCCATCGACCCAGTTAGCCGGATATTAATTTAATGGAAATAGCAGTTGAAGATTAATTTTAATAATTGAATTAACGTAATCTTTTCCGGGCGCCCATATTCTTGTATAAATTTGGAACTTGTTACGTTTAATTAATATTTAATTATATTAGAAGGGCAGAGGAAATATTAAATTTAAAAATCAAATTAGACAGTTTGTTTCAATATACACACACACACACACTAGCTGACCCGACGAACTCTGTTCCGCCTTAACAGCCGGTCCCATCTTTTTCTCGCGTCGCACTCGCTGTGAGAAACTGTACTATCCTTGTTGCACTCGTGATAATAAAGCAATTGCAGATTTGTGTTTTTCTCTCAAACAAAGAAGAATTTAAAAAAACGCTCCGATATTAAATAATTAAAAAATCTATTACGTAGCAGAGCGTTTTTTTTTGGAATTGATTTTTGTTTAAGTTACAAAGCTGTAATCATACGGACCGGCTGTAATAGCAGGCAATAAATAAGCAGATTTTGGAATTTATTAAGGTCAATTGTTTATTAGAAAATACAAATAAAAAATTAAGTAGATTAATCATTCATTATTGTTCCTGTATTTTGGTGCATAGGTTGCACTCTTCAGTTAAGTACCTTGTGATACAGGACAGTTTTTGTTTTATTATCAGGGTCAAAAATAAACAACGCAGATGATCTTCCGACCCGTGAACATGCCACATATAATTGACCATGGGAAAAACATGGATATTCTAGATTCAAACCACAAACTTTCAAGGATTGGCCTTGTGATTTGTTGATGGTCATGGCGAATGCAAGACGGATCGAAATTGAAGTCTATTAAATTGAAACGTCATATCGGTTGTGATCATCGGGATCCTCGGAATGAGAACTTCCTCACCTTCGAATTTTCCTTTGAGTATCGTCGCGTAAATTACATTGTTCATCAATTTTCTAACCATCAAACGCGTACCGTTGCACAGTTTTGGTTGGTTTATGTTTCGAAGCATGATTACTACGGAGCCAACTTTTAGGCGTAAATTGTGCGGTGGTAAGCCAGGCACATCCAAGGAGTTTAAAAATTCAATTGGATAGTTGGTGGCTTCATCTTCATTCGTGACGCAGTCAATAGATTTGAATGAATGCGTTGTTCTAATGATCTTATTCTGAATTATGTAGTTCAGGTCATCTTCATCTTTATTCTTAGCCGCTAAAATTGCTCGCTCACTCAACCATTCATCATTTTTGTAGTTAGAAATAATGTTTGGAAATACATTGTTGATAAGTTCGTCTTTTGATGAGACAAAGTTACAGAAATTATCTGGAAATGATATAAATCCGCTCGATTCGTCGACAGGTACTTGATCATTACCGATAGTCAGCAATTGCTCAGAGAAATCTTCAGCAGATGTATCATTAATCAATGCAACTCTCATGTTTGTTGTCAGCTGCAGTTTCTTCACATAGCGCCATAGATTCGACGATTTGAGGCAAGCGTTTATTTCGTCGGCAGCCGTAGACCTTGGAATTACTGGCAGTGTTTGGCGGAAATCGCCAGACAGTAAAATCATTGCTCCTCCAAAACATCTCGAGTTATTGCGCAAATCTTTCAATGTTCGGTTAAGTGCTTCTAATGCGCGTTTATGCGCCATTGTGCATTCGTCCCAGATGATTTTCGATGCCAAGAAAACTTTTGCCATTGCTGAGTTTTTTTTTACAATATTACATGTTGGGTCTTCAATAGTTTGAAGATTTAATGATAATTTTAATGCTGAATGAGCCGTACGGCATCCTTCTAACAATGTGGCTGCTATTCCAGAAGAAGCAACTGCAACCGCTATGTTGGGTCTCGCACGAACAGTGGCTAAAACTACTGACATGAGGAATTTCTTACCAGTTCCACCAGGGCAATATAAACCACCATTTCCATCATCAATTGCCTTCATTAATGTATCATAAACTTCCTTTTGTTGGGAATTCAACTGGGGTACATTCGTTTGAACTACTAAATCCAATTCTTGGTGATCATGTTCACGTTCCCGTTCCAATTCTCGATTAAATGCGCCATTCATTTCACGATTTGGCGCTGGCATTCCTAACGACTAATAAACTACCACACATGAGGTAACACATATCTTCGATCAAGAGTAGAGCCCTATTATGTATCTCCTCATTCATCTCAAGATCGTGATTTCTAAAATTTGGAAAGCATGTCGAAATTATGATAGTGAATAATGTGCGTATCTGACTTGGAGATGCAGAGATAATAGCTTCAACGATTGTCGTATCCCAATGGGTATCGTTTTCTAATAAGTTGAGTTCTTCACATGCAGCACGATATGTTGGGAATATTACACCATTAACAGTCCGTAGTGTCTCAAATGACGTTGGCCCACGCACATTTACCAACAACAACCGCAAATAGAAACATTCATCATTCTTTGGATGAACTGTATACATACTACCAAGAGCATCAGTAGAACGCACATTGCTTGCTTGTTCTCCGCTGTAGAACGCTTCTGCACAGAAAACTTAGGCGAAAAGCATTTATCTGCGAGTTATAGGACGTATGAGTATGCTGTTCCAATAAAATTTCGGAACCGCGAAATCCCCTTTGCGAGGAAGCCTTGCGGGATTTCGATGCAAGCGTTCCAGTTGAAAGAAGTAAGTTCATTTTCTTCAATATGCATTTAGGCGTTTCAGTATTGTGTCGTAAAGTGATTCTCTAATGTATATTTTCGGTTTCAGATGTCCAGATTCGAAATCCAGAAATTTCAGTGGATGTTACTCTCGGTGAGACTTCTTTTCAATAGAAATAAGTATAATTTCTTTGTTCAGACAACAATTTGTGGGCAGATTCATATGAGTGAAAACAATGTTGATCTAATAGTTTCAATGTTAAAATTATACCCCAATAATGTCGATTAACGTGGAAAGAAGATTTTCTTTTTAAATTTGTTCTCTTTGAGAACTCAGAGAGATCATTTTAAAGAATTATTGTTATGTGCAGTGAATGACTTTCTTCATTCTGCACAAAGTCTGTGAACATACCTCTATGCTAAGTTTGTAATGGTACAAGTATTGAGAGTTTTAAGATCAGTGTATATTCTGTCATTGGATACAGATCCATTGCATAAACTATATGTCCCACATCTGATTAGGAAATTCTAATTAAATTAAATTAAATTTGAAGATGGAATAGTATACTCTCTGTTCATTCCTCATGTCAGCGTATCGTTTTACGCGTGGTAGGGAGACCCCATGGTAGTTTGTCAGCCCTGGTATACACAGTCGTCTTCACCCTGGTATACACAGTCGTCTTCATAGAGTTTTGTGGAGCGCAAGATTGTTTCCGTGATATTTTGTGCGATAATGAGTTGCATTTTTCTTCTCGTGAGTATTTACATTATATATAAAATATAACGTTCAATATTAGTAGAAAATGATTGTATTTAGTTAATTATTCACTGGTATATGCGTGTGTATTGTGAGGTTAGAACACGTGGCTTACTTTTATTTCTTTTCGATTAGTTCGTCATTAGGTCCAAATTGGTGCACGTCCCAACAATGGAAAGCACGAACAGATATTGTTGGCAAGTAATGTTTCTCTGGAATGTGTGATATTGAATGATGAAAATTTGATTATTTTTCGTAGGAAAATGTTTTCTCCTCTGGTGTTCAAAAGCGAACTATAAAACATTGGAGAATTAGTAGGTTATTTTTTTTTTTTAAATAATAATTTAATGCTATGTAGGCATAACCCGATACTTGTTTTTTATTTTGTTTTCTTCCAGATACAGTTTTCTAATAATTTGAGAATAGCTACTGGACTGTACATTGTTGGCACAGTAAGAAAATAATTACTGTGTGTACTTCATAAGTCAGTATACATAATTCATTGATATTAAGTATATTTTGACTAATTTGTAGCTCTATTTTTACTATTGTTTTATTTCTTTTAGATACATTGCAAGAAAATGCCATGCAGATGCAGTGTATATGGATGTCGTTCCAACTACGATGGGGAAAATAAAGCCACAACGTTTTCTCTTCCATCAAATGAAGTGTTACAATCAAAATTACTAAAAAAATTCCTACTGATTTTTCGAAGTTGAAACAGCCAATCGTGTGTATAAAACACCTTGCTGAATCTGATATAGTTAGAAATGATGTTGTGAGAGTTAAGGGTGAACTTAGTGTTTCCTTGTGAGCGCCTCAAACTTGTGGAAAATGCTGTGCCCACAATTTTTCCAAATACACCACAGTACTTATCACAAACCCCATCTTGTGTAAAACGACTTGCTGATGTGGAGGAATCTCGTATGGAGCTAGCCATAAGTGAAAGTATAGAAATGCATAAAGAGTATATGGAAAGAGATATACTGTCCACTTTAGATGATATTGTTTTGTATGTAGCCAATTGTGGTTTATCCAGGAGAAACTGGTCGTGTGTAAAGTTGGAGGTGTGTAAACTCTTTCTGAGTATGATCACAGTGGAAAATGATTCACCAGTAATTTTTGCTTCAATTATTGTTAGTGAGTCTTTGCACTTTGAGGTAAAAGTTAGAAATGTCAAGGTGTCAGAGAAAGATTTCTCAATTATGAGTCCTTATCTAAATTCTCGTAATGCTCTAAAGAATTTAATGACTGGAATTGAGTCCAAAGAGGTTTTACCACAGACAACTTGTAAGTTTGAATTTGCTATAAGTATTTTAAAATCTATGCCGTTGTATGAGGAATTACGTAGTTTCAGGTTTCTTGTGGAACAGCTTATTATATCTCAGAGGCCAAAGTATTTAAGTAAGTATTGTAATCAAACCATGGTTTTAGCATCATGTTTGTATGTGCATTCTCCATCAGCCTACAATGCCTTGTTGAAATGTGGGTTAATGTTTCTGCCCCATCAACACAATTTGCAAAAATTAATTTCTCATTACAATTTGCCAAATTCAACTCTGGACAGTGCTAGTTATTTGAAGGGTAGGTTGCAGGATCTAACAGAAACTGGAAAAGTTGTGTGCTCGGAAATGGATGAGATTTATATTCAGCCGCAGCTCACTTTGAAAAGGGGCAAGATATACGGATTGAGTCACTCTGATTGTGAACAGTCAGCAAAATCTGCATTAGTATTTATGGTGTCATCAGTAATGACACAGGGATGTAGTTTGCATTATTCCTGTTCATAAGTTATCGGGTGAACTTCTTAAGACTATAACACTTTCTGTGCTGAAGAAAGTTGAAGAAGTAGGGTTTATTGTCTTAGCATTAGTGTCAGATAATCATTCCATGAACTGGAAAGCCTTCAAACTTCTTTGTGCTAATAATCAGTTAACGTCAAAAATAGTACATCCTTTCGACTCTTCAAGATTCCTTTTCTTTGCCTTTGATGCAGTACATATTTTGAAATGCATTCGGAATTGTTGGGACATTTTCTTGTAAAATACACCCAAAATTAAAATATCAGTTTCAAATTCAAGGAGCCGTGACATCAGTCAGATCGATTCGGGAACATCAATTTTGTAGAAAATCGCCTGAACGGTCTAGTTGTTCGCAGTCGGACGGCCAGACGAATTGTCATTCGATTTTTCGGTATCAAGGACTTACAATGGATTCTGGCTACACAACGGGATAGAGGATTTTTTCCTAAATGTAGCAACTGGATTTATCCACTTCTTCGTTACCAGCGCCCTATAATAAGAGTTTAATCTGCCGAAAATTCGTTTTATCGCGCACAATTACATAACTTTCTCTCTACTCCGTAGCGAGAAAGCAAAAACGGTCAGGGCCGCGGGCTGTATGTATACTGTGGAAATACGGAGAATACAAGTAGAATAGAGAAAGGAGTGTAATGCTGTGGGAAATCGATTTCGTGTATTTCAACGACAATACGTTTTGACAATACCTGATTCCGAAAAAGGTTGTTTTGTTGTTTTTTGTTTCGTTTTTTCAATCTGTCTGCCCCTCCGTCCAGCCGTGATCAAAACTAGCGCCTGAACATAGGATTTCTTCCAAAATGGATATATCCCGTTTGATCTGGCCCGATTCGAAGCTCTATGATTTTGAAAATGACATAGCACTAATGTTTTATTTAAATTTATTGCACGAATAGATTAATGAGGTATTATATCGAGTTTTTACAAGTGATGGTTGAGATGTTAATTTAGACAGAAATTGTGGTGAGCAAAATAAGTGTGATTATTAAGTTTGTTCAAAGAATTAGTTGCCCCGACCGGGATTCGAACCCGGGCCTTATGGTTTACGCCCAGCTGCTCTGACCACTAAGCTACCGAGACAACCAATCCTTTGAACAATTTTCACACTCGCAATTATCGCTCCTTGTATGTATATAATTGTCACCTTGGACGCGACGCAATTTTATTTGTCGAATGTGACGATAAAAATATGAATTCGTTTTCGCACCTAATGTTTTACGATTTAATATAAGATTTACACGAGTGTTGCCTGGAATGTGTTGATATTGTCCGAAATTAAGGTATTATAATATTATGTAATTGTTACTAAGTGCGAGAAAGTATGTGCTGTTTGAGCACTTGGTTACTTGCTCTTCTTAAGAAAATGTTATCGTGCACCTGAAATTGGTTAATTTAAAAAAAGGTGGATAAATATTGTTTCTATATGTAATAAATTACTTCCTCTAACGCGATGTGTAGTTAAGAATCCTGCTTCATGGGTCCTTCATATCGAAAAATTGATTGACGGTAAAACGTCTGTCCATCCACCCGTCTGTGTCAACGATGGCACTTAAACCGTTCACACAATTTTCAATTATTTTTTGAAAAATCTGAGACAAATTTTTCTTCAAATTTCAAAAATTGCAAACAACAAAAAATTAACACTTTAAAACTACAATATTGATGCCAGAGATTTTTTGGTTAAATGAAATCTGTTCTGAAAAATTAGTCATTTAAAACAGGTAGTGTACATTTTTATAAAATATGTAGTTTAGAGTAATTTTGCAGTTTTTAAACTTGCAAATTCGAATTTCAGGCATTTCTTATGCTAGAATGTTTTGCAAGTTATCACATGGATGGCTGGGACATGGAAGTTTGAAATTCTGAGAATTCCTTCTCATTGTTGGGAGATGTTATGGCGGTGTGAAACATAGTTTTAATTGTTGAATTCGTGTTCATGTGTGTAATCTTTAAAGAAATTAGTTTTCACATCTAATGTTCTATGATTTGTAATGAGTTTTACAAACGACCAAATTCTGTTAATATGGACATAGATTGTGGTATGTAACGATTACTAAATGTGA
Source organism: Teleogryllus oceanicus (assembly GCA_964035755.1). Lineage (NCBI taxonomy): Eukaryota > Metazoa > Arthropoda > Insecta > Orthoptera > Gryllidae > Teleogryllus > Teleogryllus oceanicus. The sequence continues at coordinate 124,449,252 of CAXIVR010000002.1, forward strand.
GGAAGTAGGGAGCACTACTATTTCTAATTAGAACTAAATTTCGTCATTCAACGGTTTTATGATACAATTTATTAGAATCTGACACAAAATAGATTTTCTGCAGACTCACTTCCCTTTTCATCCTAAAATGAACAATGTATGTGCTTATAAAATTCTAACCAGCAATTAAGTGTATTATTCGTTGGATTCACACAGAATTTTGTTTTTTTTATTTGTTCACCACTAATACACTTCATTTTTCCAAGATTCTTTTTTGCTCAATTTTAAATCCTCATTCATTTAGTGATATGCAATTAAATTCTTATGTTCAAAATATATATATAAAAATAACTTTTAAAACTCACCATTTAATGCTTGTATTTGTGATAAACATGTGTACACCGTAATGAGGGAAGAGTGAAGAGAACTATCAACCTCACCCCAAATTAATTGTGAAACAACAAGAAATTTACTGCAACTTGCAAGTACCATTGCTTTCCATAGTTTCACTGCATCAGAATAATGCAAGCTACAAATGTATATACTCAAAGCATACACAGACAGCCACCATGATGTAAATCCTAAAAATAGATAAAAGGTACATTTCAAGCTATAAATTATGTATTTAAAAGTTCAAATGACAGCACTGCAGAATCATGCAACTTAATCTCAATACAGTAATAAAGAAAAGTAGTAGTAACTCACTAGTAATAAACAAAAACTGTCAAAACTTTTACCATTTTAAGATATCGGTAGATCGGGAGAATAGCTACCCCCCTGCTCCAAAGCCCCCTGTACGTATAAATCTCCGTAGCAGCATACTCTCATTAAGTGAACTGATTATTCGTATTATTCATGCTACTAATTTAATTTTATAACCTACACAATTCTTTCACCAACGCATTTTTTTCAACAAGTGGTCCGCGACGTGCTACCGCACGTCGCTACCCGACGGATCCAACGTGCTACGTTCGCGAGGGCCTTTCGGCCTCGCTCGAGACCTGTTCGCGCCTCCGCTGTCGCTTCGGCGCTCACGCTGTATTATATACCTCCCTCACGTTAAGAGAATTTATTTTAAAGGTAACACTCACTTTTAAGAAAATTTCTTTTAGAGGGAATAGTAAATAAATTGACATTAAAAAACAATTGCTTAGAAACGTATGTGACTTAATGTAGCCTTGACATAGGGGGGTAGCTATTCTCCCGATCAGCCAAGATATCTAATAACAACCAAATGTTGACTTCTTGATTCAGAATACAATTTTCTATTATTAGTATAAATGAATATGTAACTCCATAAAACAAATGAATATACACTGAACTATGTGAGCAGCCATAGCAACAAACACTTAAAATTTGGCAGGCAATTCTGGGTTTAGATTTTAGCATTGCTCTCAAATTGTTGAACTGATGGCACATTGCTACCTAGTAATAGCAACCTAAAGCATAATACTGAACATAATTGATAACAAATTTTGTTTTGGAACACACATTAAAAGAACAATTTTTGAAAATTTGTACCAGAATTCTAAAATATTATTTCAATTGATACAAAAATGAGAAATTTATATGAACTTCTCAATCTTCTGGTTTATTTATATTAATTTTTAGCACACTAAAATAGTACCACAAACTTGAAGATTGTATGTGATAGTTCATTTAAATAACTAATACAATGCCATTTAGTATACCTCAAATATTTCTTTAATTTTACAAAAACAAGAACAAAATTAAAAATTTTCCTATATAGAATATGATTTTTAAAGTTTTGAAGTACAGCTTGTAGCTTCCACTTTCCGAACATCTTCTGGCATGAAGACATTACCAAGCACCTTTGCATCAAAATTCCCAGATAGGTAAACAATCATCTAGTAACACATTCATGTTCCTAATAACACTTTCAATCTTGACAACACATTTCTTTAAAACAACAATTAACAAATTTTCATTTTAAAATTTTGTTATTATAAATTATAATTTTAAAATTTCAGAAAGTGAGTAAGTCACAAGTCCTTTATGAGTATTTCACACATACTCCCATCGCCATCCCATCCCCAAAATAAGGTGATCAAACTTCATTATTTACATTTTCATATCTATTTCCTTGAAAGAGAAAATAATAGGAATGACTGCAGGAAAAAGAATTATGGATTATGGCTGCAGGAAAAAAGTGGGGATATTTCAAGAAAAAAATCATTTTGTAGGTTCCAGGTGGAGACAAAGTTAATTTTTCTTGCTCTTTTTTGTAGCAAATTACCTTAAGAAAAATTAACAGTGGTCAGATTCCACTACATTTTGGGGATCTTAGGTGTCAGAAAGAAGTCATCCCCCCCCTGGCGTGTGTCAGCGAAACACACTAGAGCCTAAAACATTAACACTTCATCAAAACTGATTTTTCCCCATCAATTCAGCTAAAGTTATGTTGACAGAATCCACTTTTCATGGTGGTTCCTTGGTACAAATTGTCTTATGACACAACTTTTGTCTGTTTGTGGATGGCTAAATTGATCACAGGATTTTCTTCAACACTGATATTCCCTGATCAATTGCCAGAACTCGAGGTCCTGTGAATTTAAATATAATACCATCAAGTTCATAATAAAAAATATAAATATTTTGGTTTTAAGAATTTCTTCACATAAAACTCAACATTGGTTGTTTCAGCGCATCTGAAAATGCAGTAGTTGGAGCTCATTTCAACAAGAAACTTGCTTTGATGAAACATTTTAGGGTAACATTTGTAACACATGTACTCGTAAATGCAATAATGTAAACAGTCACTCATGTAACTATTAATGACATGAGAGACAAAAAATTACAATTTTTTTTAAAGTGCGGAAGTAATGGGCAGAATTTGCAATAGTAACTGGGAATACTTCATGTAAATTATTTAATATTTCGTGAAAAGGAATTTCATAAAAAAGGGGGGGGTTCGGAATTACTGTGAAATTCGGCAACGCCCGTTGGACTCGCGAGAGCAAACGATAATGAGCGTGGCCGTATGAGAAATTTTGCAACGGTGGGGAGCGCGACGTTGCATTTACGATTAGCGGCGCGGAATTCAATTCGGGACTCAGAGATTTTCAAATAACTTGGAATATTTATGAAAAAAGGTGGCAGCGTGAATTCCTACATGTTACGTGAACAGTGATGCGTACGCGAGTGTGTTCCGGAACTGGTGGCGACAACGGGAGGCGCTGTTGTGCGTGGATAATCGCACAAAACACCCGGATTCTTCGCGGAAGCAGCATCATACGTGAGCAAGTATTTTGACATTTGTTTTTTTTTTTTTTTTTTTACGAAGTGAAGAACGCTCTGTCGAAGATCAAGTTATGTGATTAATAGATTTTTAATACGTAAATTTCGACAGAATGCATTCTGGGGTTTTAATCATGTGTGAATGGCATTTGTTTTTTGTTTGTAGTAAATAATCTGTGTGAATGAAAAAGTATATGTCCATGTTTCGTGTATTGTGGGAAGAGAATTATCTATTTGTTGTTTCTTTTGTTGCTGGGTTATGTCGATGTGTGCCGTCAGAGGCACCAGTGCTATTACAGCACTAGATATTGTGAATTGAAGGAAAATACGAGAAAAGAGGGAATTTGAATAAATTTCATGGCCACCTTTGGGGTCATGATTTGTAAAATCGATATGTGTTCGTAGTCATTCACGTAGCACTAGAACTGATCCACGCACGTGAGCGCAGTACCTTGCTCGCGTCTGTACAGACGCACCGCAGACCACGCCCAGGTGAGTCAAAAGGCCAGGTAAGCTAGCAGACGGGCAATTGTGAGTAGGAGAACGGGAAGATTATTATATGTGGCAACCCAACGCGAGGCTAGTGTTTGTTTGTTTGTTTATAAGAAGGGCTAGAGCAGGGCAATCTATTACAAGTAGCAGTTTAACGTGCTGGGCTTGTGGAAAGTATTACAAGTGGCCGCACGACGGTGGGCTCGGGCTAGGCCGGTGTACGGACACGCCGCCGCCGGCACCCGTTACACTACCAAAAGTTTAAAGAAAAAAAATTGGAGCAGTTTTTTGAGAAATTGTTTTTGATATTTTTTTAATATTGCTTGAAAACTACTAAAATTGTCCAAAAAATGTGCCTGTTAATTAAATAAATTAAGAGAACCAATTTATTTAAGGAAAAATTTAATTGTGTTAAAAAAAAATTTACTCTCATTCTTATACAAAATTTAAAGGAAAAAAATTGGGCAATTTTTGAGAAAAAATTGAAAATGTTCCACTGACTTCATGTAAAGTAATTAAGAAATGCTATTCAAAATCGCAGAGCTTCGAGTGAGGCCAGATCGACGGGGGAGTATTAAGTTTGGAAAAAATCCAACCCATACTTTTATATGCACTATACTTCGGTTTTCATAACGTGGAGCGTCAGGGCCTCTCTCCACGGTGGCATTACCAAGCAGTGCTTGATACGGTCGCGTTCATGCGACATCTAGCGCCACGAGTGAGGGCGCGAAATGCAGCCAGAATGCCGACATGCGACATCTTGCGGCACGACCGAAAAATACTCGAAACCCAGTGTTATTAGAGAGTTTGTGCACGCCTTGGGGGACAGCACTACGCATATGAGCGGATGCATAAACTCTCTATACTTCGGTTTTTCTAACGTGGCGGGTGAGGGTAGTATCTTCAAGATGGAATTTGGCACGACTTTCAGTCATTCTCAGTCTAGCGGCAGCTAGTCACGATCACACGACATCTTGCAAGCAGGACCAAGAAAGTCGTGCCGTATTCCATCTTGAAGATACTACCCTCAGCCGCCATGTAAGAAAAACCCAAGTTTATTATGCTACCCATGGTGGAAATAACATCATGGGTATAATTTGGGTGTTATTTCCACCATGATGCTACCGTGTACACAGGCCCTGACGCGCCACGTTACAAAAACCCCAGTAGAGTGTTGTTCACAGACGGACGGACAGCGAAAAACACAACAAAAAAAATCTTTTCGGTACCAAGGTCGCACTATTCGTGAAATCTGACTCCATAATTCATTGAAGGGGGTAATTTTATGGCATTAGATCAGAATTTATCCACATAATGGTGGATAAATTCTGATCTAATGCCATAAAATTGATCATTTGAAATCATTTTTTCTGTATCAGGGCCCCACAATCCTAATTTTTTGTAGAAAATGATGCATTTTTTGCGCCGTATCATTACATAACTTTCTCTTATCTACGTATATTACTCTGCATATACGTACGTACGAGAAAGTCAAAATGCAGATTGATGACTGCTACCTGTAAATACCATCCAACACAGGCAGATCCAGGCGGGGAGGCATGACACCCTCCAAAAGCCCTAGAGTTTTCATTTACTTCCCTTTCTTTGACAAAACTGATTTAAATATTTATGTTCGAATTATGTATTTATTTAAACAATATTATGGTATAGTATCATACCTACAGTACATAAATAATATACCATTAGTAATAAATAAGGAACGGATTTATTGTAAAAATTAAAAAAACGCAAAATATGTACATATATATGTACTTCTTTTTTCAAAAATATGCAAGAAAAAATTGGAAATTTGTGAAATAAAAATTTGTTATAATGTTTACAATTCCACTCATCAAGCTTTTCCAAGCAGAGTACGTTGCCGATTAGAGCTTAACATGGATTCAGAGAGGCTGATTGAAAGATTTACATCTACTGAAGCAATTAATCGCTAGTTTCATCCAAAACATATAATACTTTTGTATTATACTATGTTGTTAATGAGGAGCCGGCGCTTAAGTGAATAGTTCCGTTCAGGCTGTGACAGAAGGGGGTAAAGGGAGCTTACGCCCCTCCTCCAGAAAAGGGATAAGACAATGATCTGGAATTTTTTATCGAGTTACTCATGGGGTCAATGAAACACGAGTAAGCACTTGGTGATGTTCCTACACATACTACGTCCACTTATCCTTAATCATGACTACGGTGTTTCCAAGAAGCAGATGGAAGCGGGGGAGGTAAGGACAATTAATAGTGATTGTCCAGTGTTGATACAAGCGCATTGCATGTTTTTATTTAAGTATTTCAGTAACTAAGTTAGTTTTCAAGTAACATATTTTTCAAACATCGCAAGTGAAATTTTCATTTTCGATCTATAAATATATTAAAATGTAACAAAGTATGTAGCAATACATAGAATATGTAATTACCCAAAATATGTAAAATAAAAATGGTTCCAATCAGTTCAGAATGTTGTGTTAAGTCTAAAATATATTAGTGAATGCTGGTATCTTGTCCCTGTAAAAATATGTATTTAAATGAAAATCCGTTCCCTAGGAATAAATGTTTGTTATTTAACAAAAATCTATGATGCCCTCCCCCCACCCCCCAAACGCTCAGCTGGATCCACCCCTACCATCAAAATCCTGAACTGTTATAATCTAATTCGGCAAGGCTTCAAATCCACAGCCTAAGTTAAGTTAATGTCTAGAAAACACTTGCAACAACACCAAAGCATATTCTAAACAAAACTTTCATCAAAAACAATGCATTTTACTTTCGGGTTTCCAAAAATATTGAAACACCCAAATATCAGAGGTCCTGAGAGCTCCCACCTTTGGTATTGCTAGAGTTACAATTTCATACAATGAAATTGAGGACAACTAATGTATTCAATGGCAATGTAGCATGGAATCCCATGCAGTAACCACAAGATAATTTGAACGTATCCACTTTTTAAGTTGAAAAAAGGTTTATTTAGCAAGCTTTAGTTGAAATAAAAATATTAGATTTCTGGCTGCCAGATTGATCTGGAAAAAAATGTTTCACTACATTAAGAGGAGACACTAAGTAAACAAAAAAGTGCTGCTATATAATAGAAAACGGTTTTAACGCAGTAGAAAACGGTATAAACGAAAAGAAAACGGTTTTAATGCAGTTTTCCATTTCAAATAAACAATTCTGTGCTCCATTGAAAATGAACAGTGTACCATTGACTGATGTTAAGGCAACAAAATTTTTAGGCCTCTCAATTCAGTCAAACCTTAAATGGAACGTCCATTTAACTGAATTGAACACAAAATTAAGTTCATTATGCTACGCTGCTCAGAATTCTTGCAAATTCAGTCAGCCTTCATACTGCTCGTGTGTATACTTGCGAATGTTCATTCCCGCCTGAGATATGGCATAATATTCTGGGAAATACATCTTATAGCTCCAGACTTTTAGATTACAAAACGAATTGTACGAATAATAACTAAATCCCACCCACGTGATTCATGTAAGCCTCTCTTCATTAATCTAGGAATTCTACCATTACCGTGTCTTTTATTTACTAATCAGTGGTTTTGTTAAAATGACTTGCTCAAGGGCGGAATATATTTTCAGAAAATGCCAAGTCTATTACTATAACACTGAAGAAATCATATTCATCAGGTGACAGTATCAACAGCTCATTACAAAAATTCACATACAATACATATACATTATTTTACAACACTTTGCCAGATAACATTAAACTTTTAAATTCAATAGAAAAGTTTAAATCCCAAGTGAAATCGTTCTGCTGCATAACTGTTTCTATACAATTAGAGACTATACTGAGCATCACAAGAAAAGGAACATTAATTTTAACAAATGATACATAATGCATTATTTACCATTTGGACTGTATAAATGAGTATATACAACCTGTAAATAACTATTGTACTACAGCTTCGGGTCAATGACCCCATCTCGATCAGGTTTTTCAGTCAGTTTCTGATCCATTGAGCAAATGCTGAGATGGCCTTGTTTTGCTTCTGGACATAAATGTAACTTCATTTTCTGTGCACGTCTTCTAGAATTTCAGTGGGAAATACAATTATTCAAATTATCGTTTCCATGTTGTCGCGGCAGGAAGTAATAAGAGCCAAAATTTATTGCTTATTTATCTTTGAAAATAGATTTTATTACATGGGAGTTTTTTTTTTTTTTCTCCCTTTCAAAAATTCAAAATTTAAGTAGTATATGACTTAGTGTAGGGATCACAGAATTTTGAAAATGTGCACACAATTCACTTTTCCCCATAGCACGTCATAGCAGTTTTTAACTGTTTTTTTGACGTAAAATAAATAAATAAAAAATAAATAATGATGTAACTCCTATAGGTGATAGAATTCACATAGTACCAATCATTCATACAAATACTTTTTATCTGAACTAATTTTCCAGAGCAAATCAGGATTAGAAATCACAGATATTCCCCCAAGAATAATGGTTATGATTATATTTTTCATCATTTATTGAGAGATACTGTTTCTTTCATTGTTCCATTCTACTTGCATCAAAGAAAAGATATTCCTCATATTATCATTAAAGGTTGGGTTTGCAAAAAAGTACTTAATTATCACCAATTCTGAATTAATCTGTGAACTGTCATTTCGCATGTAAATTTCCCACTATCAAATTATAAAATTGAACAAAAATCTTTGTCCACTATGAGTGACACATTCTTCTCGTTAAATTATTCAATGCAAGTTTCCCCATTATTCCATGACAAACATTCTGTGAGCCTTGAGTAAAATGAAAATAAGAAGTTAGGTAGGTGGTTTTGTTTTTTTAGGCCAATACAGGAACCCCCTCCCACACAAAAAGATGCAAATAAAGAACAACAGGGCTTAAAATCAGTGGCACTCCTATTGGGGGGCCCAGAGCCAACTTGCACCAGGCCCCCCCATGTATTTTTTTAATTCAAAGAATATAACAGGCGAATTTAGTTTTAAATTGAATCACCATAAGTTATTTCTGTTGCAGGTCCCTTATTTTCTCTTGGTCCCTGGGCAAAAGGAGGCAATTGGCAGCCCTATTTTAGAATCATTATTAAAAGACATAAAAAGAATTCATGATGAAAGGCCATGAGGCATTAGGAATGAGAGGTAACAAAGTGGATAGAGTGTAAAGCAGCTACACAAAATGCTCATTGAGATATGAACCAGAAACAAAGAATTTTCATTACTTTCTTACCAGTCAGTATATTTAAACAGGACAAATAAAACTGTCTGTCAACTTCAAATGTTTCAGAGTGCTTGATACTATTGCTTTGATCAAGTTTATTCACAGAAATCCATTCCATACAAATTTCAAGAAGAACCAGAACTACAGCAAGTTTCCAATGATTCTGAAAATGGAAAATTTTTACAATGCTGGTAGATCAAAAGTGAGGTCACAGTAAAATTTTGGCATTGACTTCCAAATACACAACCAAGTAATCACAAAGATAAACTACAAACTAGGCATTACTTCCATTACACAGGGATTAAAATACCGCTCACACAACACACAGATATATACACCAGGCTTAATTTCTGGCGGAACAGCATTCCGGAACCTCAAGAATAATTGTTAAATTATATTATAAATATATATATAAATAGTAAGAAATAAAAAATTGGAGCAGATAACAGCACTACTATGATTCTTTATTATTGTTCTACAGAAAATCTTATACATTCCTATGAATGCGATGGTAAATTTGCAATGAGAGAAGTAAGAGAAAAGGGACAGTGAGAGGGACACACACCCAGAGAGAGAGAGACAGGCAGACAGTGTGGGCACGCGCACACACATGTGTGTGTGAGCACCTTCACATGTTTGGGTGCATGCATGTCTATGTCTATAGAAATAGGTACATCACTTTAAATAAAACCTTAACATTTTCAAAATTTCTTAAAAATTGGCTCCACTTTTTTTTTGTTAAACTTTGTCCTTGGTCCTTTGTCAAAACTCTTCAAAATGGGTTTCAATGGTTCAAATTTTTTTTTGACATTTTCCTACAACTACTCTACTGAAGACAGATATTTTTCCTTCATAAAAGTTGTTCTTAAAAAAGAGATCATTAAAGGTCATGTACAATATTTTGAAAAACTGAGTATTTTTTGCATAATTTTGGGCAAAATGCAGGCAATTTTTACCCAATTTAACCAATTATTTTCTGAAAAATAGCTCCAAACCTTTTCTTTAAATTTTTTATTCACATATAGCAATGGATGGTTAAAAAGACACGCTGGTTCCATTTTCAAGGAATTCTATATTTTGGAAAATTGGAAACAAATGAACATTGCAAAATACAAAATTGAGGATTTAGATTTTTTCTTAAATAAAATTTGTAATAAAGAATGATAAATATTATTTACATATCTAATTTTTTTAAAACATAAATATATTAAAAGACCATATGCAATTTGTTTTTATGTAAATAAAAAAAAGTTTTTGTGCAAATTCTACTTGAAATCGATGCAATTTTTGTTTTAATCTTAAAACTGCTCCAATTCAACTGTTCAACCTCAGTAGACTGTTTTCTACTTATTACAATGAAATAAAAATTGGATCAATTAATAATAATTATAATAATAATGCAGGTGACAACTCCACTAACCTCAAAGGAAGAATTAAATAAAATGTGACGATAAGCTTGCTTATTAAGTAAAACCATATCTATCATGATGATGACTTTGTCATACTCGATGTACTTATCTGCCACTTTCTGGCATGTTTCCTGTGGCAGAATAGAAATTTAGCATAGTAAATACTCACACAAAAATGAATCTTTTTGATAGTTATACTCACGCAATTCTTCAATTTTAGTACGGAAGGGCTGTATCTTTTAAATAGGTATGGTACAAGATATCCGCAATTAACACATTTAAAAGGTCTTTCTCCCTGATCCATCATAAGTGTTTCAGTCAGTTCCAAAGTTATAAGCAGGAAGTTAGTTTACTTTCACAGTATGGAATGTTTCTTAAGGTTTTATGAAGGTTGTGCAAAAGATACAATTTTTACTAAGAACAGCTCTGTAGCAACTATGCTAGTCATTTCCAACATGCCCTGATCTCACAGGTTTGTTTTAGGATCCACAACTGCTTCCTTTCACATTACTTTCTTATCTACATGATTAACAATCAACCCCCTATATTATTAAAACATTTTGTTACAGCTACGGAAAAGTCCATTTTCTTTTGCATTTGCCCCATTAACTACACGGCAAAAGCCATCACAAACTGAACACAAGGCACCGTTGACTCAGCATCATTGTTATGAACAGCTATGATAGCGATTGATCAATCTCTATAGGAAGGGACCACTTTGATAGCTTCAGCCCAGCTTCTGCCACAGCTTGTCCACAGCCACCCACACTTGCCTTTGGCTTTAGCTAGCATACCCACTGTGTCAATGGCAAAGAGTATACGGCACTATGGCATACTCACTACGTCAAGAGTATATCTATAAAAATATATTTTTATATGGCTAGTTCTTGGACACAAAACCAGATAATCGTAAGAAAAAACTATTTTAAGTATATTTAATAATTTTATAATTAATTATTATTTCAATCTGTATTTTGTACATCCATACGCTCCATTCGTCACAGTTTCCGTTTGCAGTTGGCTCACGCGCGCAAACGGCTTCGAGACCACCGATAGCTATACTCTTTGACCGATAACTATACTCTTTGAGATATACTCTTTGACCGATAGTATACTCCAGTGTTCTGACAGAAGATAGTCCAATGCTTATCCGGAGATATACTCTTTGATCCGGTGTTTATTTGGAGTCCAAATTTTGGACGCTTGCGTTGAAGATTCTCCGAATGGCCATAGCGCGCCGACGCCTGACCAAAGTATGGCGGCGCAAGCAGCGAAACCTACCGGAGGTTTCGCATACTACAATTTTCGTTTCATTTGAATTTTGTCCTGGAAAAGCACGTGGGCTCCATTGAAAGTGCTCCATAGTGATCTGCTTTGTGTGACGCTACGAGGTAATAACACGTTTTGTATAAACAGCCATGTGTTTTATTCTAATTTTAACATAAGAGTTACGAGCATTTTGTTGCCATAAATGTACTCGACACGTCGCAACGGCGCAAATCGAGAAGATGCTTGGTCTCACATTGCTCCAATTCGAAGGCAACGGTTTGGTTATAACTTCAACCAGCGGTTTTGGCTTCCCTCGAAATGTGGAAAGGTGAGTTAAACGTATCATATTATTTGTTATTTTCTTGACGAGTTCTACATTTTTGATATGACGCTTGCATTAAATTGTACATTGAAAAGTATATGATGATTTTAATTTGATCATCTCTTTTCAGATGCAGAGAATGGCTCCGGGCAATTGGGGGAAAATACGTCATAGATAAGCCTCAATTTGTTTATGTTATGAATGCAAAGAAATGTTTGTTCTTGTTCAAATTCAGCACATATATCGTCTTTTTGATTAGCTAAATTTTCGTGTAAATAGACAAAACCTATTGCTCTTTCCTTGCTTAGCGCAAGATTTTAGAAAAAAATACAGAAAATTAGTCAATAGGGTGAAAACGACAATGAGGTGAAAGGTGCGATTACGTGTAGTCTATAGTTAAAAAAGTATTTAACAGTTAATATTTATGTAAAGTGATATGCAGTGCCATGAAGTGAATTGATTTCATTTCTTTCTGTTTGTTTCGCGTCCAAAACGTCTTTCATGGACTATTCTGACAAACGTTGGTATTCTATTATAGTAACGGTGTTTTACGTTTACTTGAAGTGTTTTTAAAAATGTTTAAAGATTCCTGTTCAGTATTTATATTCTTGAAGTATTACAGCTGTGCAACATATGATTTATTTACTTATTTTTAGCAATATAAACAAAAATTAGTTTTTTTCAAAAATATTTGTTTTTGCTTATTTATACATAGAGGTGGAAAATACCTAATAAACCACAATTTGTTTATGTTGTGAATGCAATGAAGTATTTGTTCTGTTTCAGCACACATATGGTCATCTTAATTACCTAATTTTCATGTAAATAGACAGAATAATTATTTGAAGTGTTTTCAAAATAAAATAAAACAATGTAGGGTTTCACGGCCGGAGTTGTAGTCAAAGTTTTCTTCCGGAATGAAGGGCCGTGGTCCATTGGAAAACATATTTCCAGACGTTTCGTCTGCAACTACGGCAGACATCTTCAGTGGCGATGTGGTATGGGACGAAAAATCCTCTTTGATGGTTTCCCGATGACCGACGGAGCGAGAGCTAACTTGAGCAGTTTTGTGAACGCACGAAGTGCAATATACGTTCACGCCACTGCGGTGCGACCATTCCTACCCTTACGGGCATCTGTGGTCTGCAACATGAGAAAGAAGAAACTGATCAAAAAGATATTAGCCAACTGGCGCGCCAACTTGCGCGCACATTCAAAGCTTATGTTTCAAGTCTAATTGCGGTGTTTCAGATTTCTCTTACTCCAGGAACTGCTTAGGTCGCCTATACTTCGCCCGTTTATCGGGTTTTTATGAAGCGACCTCAGAAATGAGAGTGTTTTCCGAGTCAGCTGCTTTTTCAAAAAAAAAAAAAAAAAAAATAGTTGTAATGCTTTTGAAGTGATATTTAAGCAGTGGCATTGAAATGTGATGCAAATCTCTTATGAGTGTGTACCTGGGGGCGCAGAAGGCCTTTAGGCATTAATTTTGAACTACCTGCAGATTAAATAACTGTCGGCTGCGATTGCCCAACTGGGGCATGCGTAGTCCATTTGCGGCCTAATAATTGCTTTATAAAGCGTGAGGCAGTTCGCCGTTGACGGTTAGCTTTGCTTGTGAAACAAGCATCGCAATCTGCCACTGGTCTGCCGCGCTTTCTTCCGCACGTATTCAATGTGCAGGTTCAAAGCGAGTGCTTTGTCTAATGTCATTCCTAAATATTTTACACTTTTGGCCCAGTTAATTACGTCTCCACATAGCGCGAGCGGCCTCGGTTGCGTGAATCTCTGTCTCCGTGTGAAAAGCACAGCTCTTAGGGTGCGTTTATGTTGGAGCAGCCACAAACGATGAGAGCAACGGTACGAGCGAAGCAACGAGAACGTCCACATTAGACCGCACGGCCACGCTACCGCCTCTTCGAAATGTAGTTATATGAGTGATTAAGAAAGCATTGGAATCAAAGGAAAGAATGGTGACAGCGGTTGGATTAGAGCTCACGCCTCCAGAGAGACTGGTGCCTAAACCTAGCGCCTTAGACCGCACGCCCACGCTACCGCCTCTACGAATTGCAGTTATATTAATGATTAAAACGACCATTGGAATCAAAGGAAAGAAAATATGACAGCGGTTGGATTCGAACACACGCCTCCAGAGATACTGGTGCCTAAACCCAGCGCCTTAGACCGCACGGCCACGCTACCGCCTCTTCGAATTGCAGTTATATTATGATTAAACGAGTTTGGAATAAGAAAGAAAATATGACAGCGGTTGGATTCGAACAAACGCCTTCACAGAGACTCGCGCATTAACCCAGCGCCATAGACCGCACGCCCACGCTACCGCCTCTTCGAATTGCAGTTATATTATTGATTAAACGAGATTGGAATCTAAGGAAAGAAAATATGACAGCGGTTGGATTCGAACACACGCCTTCAGAGAGACTGGCGCATTAACCCCGCCATAGACCGCACGGCCACGCTACCGCCTCTGCGAATTGCAGTTATATTAATGTTTAAACAAACATTGGAATCAAAGGAAAAAAATATGACAGCGTTAGGATTCCAACACACGCCTCCAGAGAGACTGGTGCCTAAACCCAGCGCCTTAGACCGCACGGCCACGCTATGAAATCTATTTGCAAGGGTAAATCAGCTATAATTTTGGACTCTCATCCCTCATGTCCTTCGTGAGGGAATAATACTTCCTTTTGCGACAACACGGAGAATGAGAATTTGAATAACTATACTCCCACTAATTCTAGAAAACATGTACAGATAACTCGTAACGTGTACTCGAAAACACGTGGCTTCCTGCATCGGTTATAATTATAAAATTTTATTTTTACCATTAATTCATTAATGTTGTAACCAGGAGAACGAATTGAGAAACTTCAAAAACACGTGGCTTCCTGCATCGGTTATTGTTATAAGAATGGAAGCTGTTGAAATGTTATTGTAATTTAGCTGAAATGCTTAAAAGTGAATGTACAACTCAATGGTACTTGCAATAAAAAGCAAACTGATCACAAATTAGGTGACACATTAAAAAATGATACATTTATGGTTTGATAACTTGTATTTTTAAAGTTATATACCGTACATATTGAAAGCATTGTAAATACTATTATTCTAACCACTAATATAATTTAAATACAGATAAATGGAAAGACAACAATATAGAAATAGGGTTTCATAGAAAACACGTCGATTCAATACAACAGTTCTACATGTCACCATCAGGCATCTCTTATCTTTTTTACTGCAAACAACATGGCGGCCGCTAGTTCGTCGACCAAGCGCGCTGAAACCATAGGGTCAGTCACTCTATGCAGTATATTCTAGCTTGTTGGTTAGAACTTGCTGTTTTAGCTTCTCTGTCATACAAAAGCAGCAAAATTGAAATAAATCACGACTAAATTTCGAATACACAGGAGTCAAAGGATCACTGACATTGGACATCATTTACATATTTATTTTATTTTACGTCAGAAACATTTAAAAACTGTGTGACGTGCTATGGGGAGTCGTGAATTCTGTGCATGTTTCCGTAATTCTGTAACCCTACCCTAAGCCAAAGACTACTTGAATTTTGAATCCAGAAGAAATGAGCGTTTTTTGCTAGGAATGTTAACAATAATCGTTCCGATGTAATGAAATCTATTTTCAAGGGTAAATCAGTTATAAATTTGGGCTCTCATCCCTCATCATGTCCTTCGTGAGGGAATAATACTTCCTGTTGCGACAACATGGAGAACGAGAATTTGAATAACTATACTTCCCACTGAATACTAGAAAACATGTACAGATAACTCGTACTCGTGTAGTCAAACTAAAATTTCATAGATTTTATTTTCTACCATAAATTCAATAATGATTGTAAGTTAATAATTATCTCCGTAGAAGAAGGTTGGACGGGGCAGTAGGGCAACTTTTCAGAAATAAAAAAAACATTATTTAGTGTTTGAATGTTATTACAATTCGCTAAACAAGCCAAACACGTGCATTGTAGAGAAAATAATATTGTTTATTTCATTAAATACTTTCGGTGTACATATTGTGACGTCACGGGATTATGCAAACCCGTAACGCCACCATAAGCCACGAGAAAAGACCAGAAAACAGAGAAATAGGGTACGCGGCAGAGCGATGGTCCGAGAAAGCGACATCTACCCGCAGGTTTTCGCACTCCGATGTCTGAAGTTGCGGATAATATTTTTCTTGAGAGGGCGCGAAGGAGGAGAAAATTCACCCCTCCAGAAATTTCCTCAGGCGGAGACGCATAAATACCGCGACGCACTTCGGAAGAGCTCTCTTACAACTTCGACAGCGACGGCGACTCAACTAAATTCTTCAGCGATAGTCATTGGTTAGTGCAGGAGTATAATTGTACTTGCTTAGTTAAAGCTGATTTAAGAAACGCGGTAATAAGTGATAGAATTCAGAAGTGAAGTGCATGTACAGTGTTAGCACTAACATTACGCGAGTAAGCAAGCGATGTGACTGCTTGAACCTGAAATAGTTTCATAATTGCAATAAATTCGCGCAGAAGGACTCTAAACGAAATCCAGTATTTAATTTTGTACGCTACGACCACGCACGCTCAAAGTGTGGTATGTCGGCCGAGTGCTAGAAATATTCAATTGAAGTACGTTAGTTATTTAAAACTGGTAGCGCGAGCAACGGGTACGCGGCAGGCGGCAGAAGGACGACTCCAGTGAAGACTCAAGCGTAGGCGAGAAGGACTTGGACCACATACGTGGATGGTACGAGCCCTAGGTCGAGAGAAAGGTTTGGAATTTGGACGTGTGGCGGCATCCTGAGATCGAGCGAAAGAAGTGGTGTAACCACGGGACATCGAACCAGTCAAGTGACGTGGCGAGGACTGCGAGCCACCGAACACCCCAAGATTAACTGACGGCGAGCGGGAAGGAAATGTCGAGGTAAAGAACTGGCCACTTCTATGCGGCAATTTGTTGGGAAACTGTGCAGCTTTAAATACCAGGCGAAGCGTCCTAAAATAGGTGAAAGTTCCAAGTAATTACTGGGAGAAATATTTCGAACGTATGAGCGGCAGTTTAGATTCCATTCGCTGTACGCAGCAGTAAATTCGTTTGAATGCCATACCTTGTACAACTTTTCTAAAGTAAATTATAATTTTTCATGTAAAGTAAAAGTAATCTTATTTGAAAGTCATGTTTCCATTGTATGATGTCAGGGATAATCAGTTGCTATAATTTTGTAAAGGGTACGATTTAGTAACGTGTGTGTCACGTTTATTTTTGTGTTAGAGTTTACAGCATTGTAATAAATGCGCAGCTTAAGGCTGACCTCTGAGAAGTCTATAATAGAATAATTGTAGAGAATCACTTAAAGGGCCGTGCACGGAGAAAACTTAAGATTAACAAAAACTAAATGAGGTACACGAAATAATTGAGATAGAAGTGGAAGCAAAGTATTGTGAATAGTGCTTATTGAAGTATTCAGGCAGTCGAGGTGACGCCTATACATTTTTTTGTGGTTGTGTTCTTTCTTTTTTTTTGTTTCTGTTTTTTGCAGTGACCATCTACGCAAAGTGCATACTTTATTGTATATTTGTGCCACTGTGTAATTTGTTTTACTGAATATATGCTCATTTTACCAGAATTTTCCATAATTCATTGTGTCAAGGGTACAGACCTTTCCCATACCCGAAAAATCCTGCTTCCTGAGAATTCAAAGCTCGCTTCACGAGCATTCATAGTTTCACGCTTCATCGCCACCGGCTGGACGGTAGTAGGTGGGCGTGTTATAATATGTTTTATAAAATTTGACGTTCATTTGCACTTTCAGTGAACGAACTGTCGATGTTACCTACTGCCCCATACAACCAATAGATTTCTTCCCATTGAAAAACGTTGGGTGTTATAAATGATTCTTTTGACAATGGACATTTTCTATTGTATTAGGAACGCAATGAATAATATTTCTTATATATAAATGAAATTTCATTTACATAAATGATACTTGAAGTTGAATGTTCGTTTTTAATGTTTTTATAAATTATTATAATACTTATAACATATAATAATTAGAAATATTATTATTTTTTATCAATATTCATTGCATTTGTAATGATCTGTGGGGACGAGCCCGCAAGAAGGCATGGAACTTTTATGTGAGCAAGGAGAAATTAAAAGAAATGAAAGAAACAATAGACAACAGCGCCGCGTAACCATAATTAAAAGCGTGATACAAGAAAGCATAATAGGCGTGAAAAAATTAAATTTAGAAACATTTTAAAGCAAAAACCACGTTATTCGAGCCACGGGTTCCGTAAATATTATAAATGGTATAAATTGCATGCATAACATGACGAAGACGGAAGACGGAACTCATTGTTGTACTCCTGGAAATATATAACAAGAAGAATTTTGTTGAATATCCAGTGAATGCCTGGGTGGATTTTGGCCAAACTTACGGGAATTATAGGGAAAAATATTTAGAGCAGGGCAAAATTAGTTACGGTGCGGGGGGAATTTATGTAAGACGCAAAATGCCCGAAAACAGCAAAAATGTAAGAGTTTTTGAACATTTATTATGGTGATGGGCATATGTTTGGAAAAAAGACAGTCACTTGGATTGTAGGGACCAACAATGTGAACTGGGTTACAGACAGAATGAGTTCGGATCTGGGGATGATCACGCACGTTTTTATGTTGTGTTGAATTTTTGAGAAATTTCGCGGAAGTGTCGCGCAAAACGTTAATAAGCTATTTTGGTTACATAGGAACAATTGTTTAAACCGAGTGCATCGAAAATTTAGTTAAATTCAGTTAGAAATTCACGAAAAAATCTGCATAGAAAATACCTACGCAAATTAGGTGTCAGGAAATAGAAGCGTCGCGAAAGATATAGAAATAACGTTCAGGGAAGACGCGATTAAGACAAAGAAAAACAATAGTCGTGGATGCATTGGCATGTCTTAAACGGAAATCGAGGATCTGGTGGCAGCTGAACGGGGAACCGCGTGCGTGAATAATGCACGTGACAACTACCAGCGACGGGCGCTGATGGAAGGTGACATCGCTGCAGAAAAGGGAAGTGGCACGAATTGTGCAAAACTATTTTTTTGGTTTGTTTACGCTCCATTCAAAGAAGTTCTGTCGAAGACCAAGTTATGCTATTAGGCTAAGGATAATAAATAAGGTCACGACAGAATGCGCATTCTGATGGATGGATGAGATTTGTTTTCTTTGTATTGTATTTTCAGTGTGTATGTTTATA
Organism: Teleogryllus oceanicus; assembly: GCA_964035755.1. Taxonomy (NCBI): domain Eukaryota; kingdom Metazoa; phylum Arthropoda; class Insecta; order Orthoptera; family Gryllidae; genus Teleogryllus; species Teleogryllus oceanicus. The sequence goes on from CAXIVR010000002.1 coordinate 124,468,452, forward strand.
TGTTTTTCTTCCTGGGTGTTTATATATATTTGTGTTGTTATGTTTTGTAAGTTGGAGGGGCAGATGGTGTTCACGAAAGGGATATCAGCTAAGAAAAGTCCAAAATTAAATGCATGAGCATCCCAATGGCTCATAATTGCCGTGATTCCATGTTTTTTTATTTTTGTAATGGTATGAATGTTGACCCAGGCACGAACAAAGCGGACCCTTACTTCAACTCCGTATGGAGTGAGCGCGCGAACTACGACACGGTAAGGAACAGATAATAGTACGAGCTAGCAGAGGTACGGGCAATTGATAATGTGGCACCCAATTATAATTTAGGGCTAGGGCAGGGCAAGATAGTGGGCGTGAGATTTTATAAGAGAGTAATTAAAAGCGGGATTATATATAAATATTACATTGGCACCAGCGACGTGAGGCGTCGTGGTACCAGAGAAGTGGATTGTAAAGCAGAGTATATTACATTGACGCCGCGACGTGAGGTGTCGTGGTAGCGAAGGCGGGGGATTGTAAAGGAAAAAGGAGCGAGGAAGGGAGAAGGGAAGAGAAGGAGGATATTACAGTGGGCGCCCAACGTGTGGGCAGGATTATATACAAATAGGAGAGGAGATATTACACATTTTATTTTATTATTGTATTTAAGAGTAGTTTTCTTTTAATTCAAGAACACGCAACTGTGAATGTGCAAAACATTAGGGACGAGCAAAGTCGATCTTTTATGTGAACGGTTCTGTTACGATCGTTCTTTTTAGTAAAATCGAACCCCACATTTCTCTATTTCTCTCTCTCTCTCTCTCTCCCTCTCTCGATTTAATTCTCTATTTCTCTCCCTCTCTCTTTCTCTCTATCTTTCTTTCTCTTGTCTATTTCTCTCTCCTCTTTTCTCTATTTCTCTCTCTTTCTATTTATCTCTCTCTCTAATTCTCTATTTCTCTCTTTCTCTTTACCTTTCTTTCTCTCTATTTCTCTCTCTCTATTTCCCTCTCTTTATCTTTCTTTCTCTCTCTCTCTATTTCTCTCCATTTCTTTCTCTTTTTCTCTCTCTATTTCTCTCTCTAGGGGAATGGTTTAGGACACTTCACAGGGGTTGGACTAGCCCTTGTGAAGGAGCCGAACTCGTTTTGTTGGAACACATTTCACATGAGATTCGACGGGAATCGAACCCGGATCTCAATGTTGAAAGGCTAGCGACTTTCCAATGATCCACGAGTTCAGCTCTCTCTCTCCCCCCCTCTCTCTCTCTCTATTTCTCTATCTCTTCTGTGCGGCCACTGGACTTAACGTTTGGCGGCTAGTATAAAGGATAAAAAATTACACCCCATTCCACATCGAAAAGGTTTCAGAAGAGAAAATAAAAGAGTGTAGATTATTTTATACGACAAAAAGTTATTTCAACACATATTATCGTAAATATCTCAGATGTGCCGAGGGCTTCTAGGCTTTTTACACCAGGTTTGCGTGCCTCATTAGGACACGGCTTTCTTTTAGGACAAGTAAATTCTGACGATGACCTTTTTTGGAGGACAAGTTAATAACAAATGGAGAAATGATGAGGGGAAGATCGGGTGCAGGTGTAGGATATGGGCGACAGTGGTAAAATTTAAGGGGAAAGGTTGGATCCGGAATATGTTCTTAGGCTGTGTTCTACAAAATACGCCTTTTATGATTGTTTATTTTTTCAGTTTTGCATTTGTAGTCAAAGCAACGTCCTATGGAGTAACTGGAGTATTCTGGTATTCCGTTTGGCGCTAGTTACGGCCGAGTGGACGTGTGCTGCGCATACAACTGAACGTAGAACTGCGCGTAGAACTGAACATAAATCCTCTTATTCTATGTTTCAGGATCAGAAACAAATCATTTAAAAACGAAGAAATGTTATTGTAATTTAGCTGAAATGCTTAAAAGTGAATGTACAACTCAATGGTACTTGCAATAAAAAGCAAACAGATCACAAATAAGGTGACACATTAAAAGTTGATACATTTGTGGTTTGATAACTTGTATTTTTAAAGTTATATACCAAACATGCTGAAAGCATTGTGAATACTATTTTTCTAACTACTAATATAATTTAAATACAGATAAATGGAAAGACAACAACAGAGAAATAGAATTTGATAGAAAACACGTCGATTCAATACAACAGTTCTACAAGTCACCATCAGGGATCTCTTATCTCTTTTACTGCAAACATCATGGCGGCCGCTAGTTCGTCGACCAAGCGCGCTTAAACCATAGGGTCAGCCACTCTATGCAGTATATTCTAGCTTGTTGGTTAGAACTGAGGCAGAGCTGTAAAAAAAAAGCATTTAATGTTAAGTATTTAAAAAAAATTAATTAAATTTTTAAAAATTTTTTAGCTTCTCTTTCATACAAATACAGCAAAATTTAAATAAGCTACAACTAAATTTCGACTACACAGGAATCAAAGAATCACTGACATTGGACATCATTTACTTATTTATTTTATTTTACGCCAGAAACATTTAAAAACGGTGTGACGTGCTATGGAAGTCGTGAATTTGTGCATGTTTATTTATTTATTTAACGTCAAAAAAACAGTTAAAAATTGCGTATGACGCGCTATGGGGAAAAGTGAATTGTGTGCACATTTTCAAAATTTTGTGATCCCTACACTAAGTCATATACTACTTAAATTTTGAATTTTGAAAGGGAGAAAAACAACAACAAAAATCCCATGTAATAAAATCTATTTTCAAAGATAAATAAGCAATAAATTTTGGCTCTTATTACTTCCTGCCGCGACAACATGGAAACGATAATTTGAATAATTGTATTTCCCACTGAATTCTAGAAGACGTGCACAGAAAATGAAGTTACATTTATGTCCAGAAGCAAAACAAGGGGCCATCTCAGCATTTGCTCAATGGATCAGGGAAACTGGACGAAAACCTGATCGAGATGGGGGTCATTGACCCGGAAGCTGTAGTACAATAGTTGTTACAGGTTGTATATACTCATTTATACAGTCCAAATGGTAAATAATGCATTATGTATCATTTGTTAAAATTAATGTTCCTTTTCTTGTGATGCTCAGTATAGTCTCTAATTGTATAGAAACAGTTATGCAGCAGAAACGATTTCACTTGGGATTTAAACTTTTCTATTGAATTTAATCGTTTAATGTCATCTGGCAAAGTGTTGTAAAATAATGTACATGTATTGTATGTGAATGTTTTGTAATGAGCTGTTGATACTGTCACCTGATGAATATGATTTCTACGTCGAGTGTTATAGTAATAAACATCGGCATTTTCTGAAAATATATTCCCGCCCTTGAGCAAGTCATTTTAACAAAAACCACTGATTCGTAAATAAAAAGACACGGTAATGGTAGAATTCCTAGATTAATGAAGAGAGGCTTACATGAATCACGTGAGTGGGATTTGGTTATTATTCGTACAATTCGTTTTTGTAATCTAAAAGTCTGGGAGCTATAAGATGTATTCCCCCAGAATATTATGCCATATCTCAGGCGGGAATGAACATTCGCGAAGTAGACACAGCGAGCAGTATGAAGGCTGACTGAATTTGCGAGAATTCTGAACGCGTAGCATAAAACTTAATTTTGTGTTCAATTCATTTAAATGGACGTTCCATTTAAGGTTTGACTGAATTGAGAGACCTAAAAATTTTGTTGCCTTAATATCAGTCAATGGTACACTTTCATTTTCAATGGAGCACAGAATTGGTTATTTGATATGGAAAACTGCATTAAAACCATTTTCTTTTCGTTTGCTATTAATTTGTTATTTCGGAACCAATTTGAAACATCTGATATTGTACTATTTACGGTTTCTTTATTGCAAAGGATGTTCGTATCATCCGCAAAGAGAACCGTTCTTCCGTTTCTCTCTGAGATCGTTGTTTATGGTACGAACATAACCAATCTAGAGCAATACCACGAATTCCATATGAAGGTAATTTGGAAAGTAAAATGTCATGATCAGTGACGTCAAAAGCTTTTGAGAGATCTAAAAATAATCCAATAGGTGCCTCGTTTTGATCCAATGATGAGGCGACATCTTTAAGAAAAGAAAATATAGCAGTTTCCGTTGATAACATCCTCTGTATCAGACAAGTTATAGAGAAACATGAAAGCAGAAATATGAATATTTATGTAACCCTTATAACCTCCAGAAAGCATACAATAGTCCCAAGAAGAAAGATATGGGAAGCAATGAGAAGGTTGATATGAAAGTAAATGGATCAACTTATACCTTAAAAACTGAAGTGCAATTAAAATTAGAGATAAGTAGGAAAGCCTGATAAACAAGGCTGAAACACGATAGGTTATGTCCCATTTCAATATCTACTAGAACAGGCTCCCTAATGGTTACAGAAATTTAGGCATGAATAAATGGAGATGACACTACTCCTTGTATTTGCTGACGACCAGTAATCTTGCCTAGGGAAATTATGCTACTAAAGTATAAATATAATAAATGGGAATTAAATGTGATAATATGTCACTGCATCTAAATACAGAATCATATTCTGGAATATAGAAAGTATTCCACTTTTATCATCAAAGAATTTGAGAACAATGACAAACACTCACATGGTCTTACAAACAGTTTCAAGTTACAATCCACCACATTCTGCATATACATTGAACATTATCTTATATAAAAACCTTAATTCCACAAAGAAGACACTTGACAGAAAACAAGGACTTGTTATCTAAATTGAATTAACTACAATACTAGACAAAGAAATCTGATGTCCCAACGTGAACTCACTCTTTCAAAAGTACCCTTGGGAGCTTAACAAATCCACAGTGATTAAGCTAAACTCATCACACATTAAAAGTAAACTGAAAGCTTTCCTATTAAACCATACATTTAACAATACAAAAGAATACATACATCATAAACATCAATACTAATAATACAAATAAGTTTCGCATGTTTGTTGCATGATTTGAAGCCCCCCAAGCTGATTGTTGGATATAAAGCATGGACCCTAACTTGTCATACAAGGCTTATACTGTATTTATATGACAAATATATTATTTTTGTTAGCTTGGCCGGTTCGCAGTGGAGTGGTTTGAACAAGGACTCATTCTTTCAGGGTACATGCGCATTGATTCAAACCAAACCTGGAAAATATCCCTTCTGCTTGCAAGATCACAAAATAAATTTCATTTTTATTATCATTTTAAATTTCATATTTATTATCATATGTCAGAGACCTACTATTGTGAAGTTATTTTGAACTGATAATTGACAGTAAATAAAATGATAGGCAATACTCACTATAATAACCTACCACTAAATTAAGGGGTTATATTAATGAATTTGAATGAAGCATTTTAAATCACTGGAATCTAGCGTTAGTAATATTGTGCATTTAAGAAGATAAACTCCATGAAGCCATGATCCAACTTAAACTACTGGTCAGTTCAAACATGTAAGAATGCTTGAATTTTTCAAAATTTTAAATTCAAATTCCAATAACTTTTGAAACCTAACCCCTCTTGAGTTGTATATCATATAAAAGGCCATAAAGAAAGCTGTAAATGACTTAGCTCTGTCTTAAGTTGGAGGGTTCTAATCAATTTAATTTTCAGCCAATATTTTACCGACTGTACGTCAAACGTGTACAATATTTTACTCAATTTGTATATTCTTCATCATGATCCGCCAAATTTCATCTGAATCTGAGACGGTGAGGTAAAATTTTATTTAAAACTGTGTTGATTTTATTTGGAATGATCCTAATATTCAAAAGTCAATCAAATCAGGAGAGTGCGTCGTTGATATTTGTAAGGTGTATAATAGGATAGATTTCCAGGTGCAAATTTTAATAACGCTAACTTTTAAAACTTTGTATGAAAATGTTTATTTACTTGATGAATTTTACAATTTTAAATAAAATTTATTTATTTAAATTATATTTATATAAGCTTCTTTGAAGAAATGTACACTGAACCCAATCTTCCAATCATCAATTTTGGAAGGCCGAGGAAGTTCACAAAGATCCGTAAAATTTTGAGTTTGCAAAACAGAGTCCACTGCGGTGCTCAATTTGGTCTTGAACTGATACAATGAAAGCATTGTTTTATTGATTCGTTTCAAATTCATTAAACACTAACTTACAAAAAGAAAATAAAACGCATAAAAATGACACCAAGGTCAAAAAAACAACATAAAAATTGAAAAATGGCAAAAAACGATCCAATTAAATATTTCTATAACCTATATGTGATAAACATTTATAAATTAGCTATGTCTAGAATGCACCAATAACGAGACGTCACCAGAATCCAAGTCCTGGATATTACCATTTTCAAGGATGAATTTACTAATTTTACAATGACTTACCTACTACGAAGAAAAGAAGTGAAAGAAAAACTGCAAATTTTTATTGAGACGATGAAGATGATTGCATGTTCAATTTAAAATTGATGAATCACATTGAAAAAAAAAAACAACAAAAAACACTAATAATCAAGATTGGATTCAAACATTAACATATACTCCACAAGAAAACTCACAGAAAAAGAGAGCAGGATCTCTAGTAAAACGGCACATACATAGATACAATCTACACATCTTCCAAAATTTTAATGGAGTGAAGCTATTGCAACTTATTCTTTGAATTGAACTGATCCAACAAAAATGGACACTTTCAACAGATTTTTTTAGGACAGTAAGTTTTGATATCTGCAGGTGTTTGGGAAGTAGTTTTTCATGGGTTCTTCAGAAACATCAGTAATTTGCTGCAAAGTCTATTAGAGGTTATGCATATTCTGTTAATCATGTTTATTTTCCAGGAATGAAAGAGTTCTGTGGATATGGTAAAATCAAAAATGAAATTTTACAGCATCCAATGAAGATGGTATTCCCAAATTAGTATGTCTCTTTTGAAGGCACAAAGGCAGTTTTGGATATCATACTGAAGATGAAAAAATAATTCTGAGGAACAGTATTTTAGATAACCTCAACAAACTCACATATCAGAATTATTAAAGACCAAGAAGAAAATGTCATCAATGAAGGTCAAACAAGTAATATTAATAAATACAAAAGTGAAGGAAATGTTGAAAATTAAATTTTGTCATTTCGAGATACAGACAATTAATTCCAGACCATTACATTACAATATTTAATTCAGTAATCAATTGAATGACAAAGCACATTGAAAAGTGAATAATTGCTTTACTGTGTTAATAATATTAAAGGGCAATGCAACTGGGAAATAAGTTTGATTTACCATCTATAAGAGAAATTTATTGATACTAGTATTTCCTATAAAGATTTCTTTACACAATACAAAATCAACTGATACAAAGACTGACACAATCTATTTAGATCAGGTTTTGATTGTGCTAATACCTACATGGATTAAAACTATGAAGGATCTTTCCCAAAAGATCCCAATCTAAGATGCAGAGTATGAACTGATGTAAATACTGCATATTTCATTCAATTCTTGATACTAACAGAAATCAACCAGAAGGCTTTGAAGAGAAATTAAATATTAAGTCAATTAATTTAATTACTGTTGGTGTGATAGTTGATTCAATTTCTTTGCCAATGAAACTTGCCAGAGAGTAATGCATTATGGCACTTTCTCCTTTTTTACTTCATGATGGACAAATTACAGATAAAAGCTATTTGCTAGACAAATTTATGAACAAATTGAAATTACTTGACATGTAATTAGTATTGTCAGAAACAACACATTCAAATTATTCAATAAGCCAATACAAAAAGATATTGGAGAAGTTTTTTTTATTTTCATACTCTAACAAAAACATGTCATAATATTATTTTTAAATATACAACACTACATATTCTGCCATTTTTATATGTAATTAACATAAGTTGAATAATCCATTAAAAAACAAAAAAAAATTCAAACCGTGATTACAGCACATGTTAAAAATCATTCAATACACTAAATATTTAATGCAATGCCTTGTGTTCTCTTTCATTTGCAACATCTACTGCAAACAATTTCAAGCATAAGCCAAGAGGCCATATCAAATCTACAACTATATTTGAATTAATATATTTTAAATATTAACAATCACAGTAGTTGGACAATGAACAAAACAAAATAGAAGCATTTGCTTAAAAATTAATGCTTCTTTTGAAGACTATAATTACAAAAGCATGAAATAAAATAAGACATTTGACAGCAAGTTCATTCTTCAAATCAAGTATGTCAGAATAATTGGTTAGATTATAAACCTTCAAATTTAACAACACTTCTATGCAAAACAAAACAAGAATATCTTACATAACAATACCACTGCTTAAAATGCTGCTGCAATATAAAACATGTATCTATTACCACTCATTAACAAATCACAGTACTCCAGTATCATTTAACAATATTAGTTATTTTCCTTTCACCATTAAAAGGCTTTCAAAGTGTCTACCAGTTTTTCTAACTCCTCAGCTCTAATTTTCAGTCTCTGATTCTCAACTTCTAACTGAGCAGCTTGGACCTTCATTTCTTCTTCTCTTGCTTTCCTGTTCTGCCGAGATTTTCTAGAAGCTTCATTATTTCTGTCTCGCAATTCTCTATAGCGTGAGCACTCATTAGTAGTCTTTGTACACGAAGCAGTACGTTTTCTTACTTTGACTGGTGGTCTATAGTCGTCATCATCTTCGTCATCTGAACTGGCTGATTCATCAACTACTACTAATTTTTTTACTCTCTGTTTCCTTTTCTGGGAACTGCAGGATGGCTTTGACAAAGTATCTGGATCTTTTTTAATGAAAATGCGAATGGGAGAATAATCAGCTGAAGGAACAACCACTAAATGTGGTTCACAAGACAAATCTTGGACAGATGTTAAAGTACTTTCTGATGTACGGTTTTCTACAGTGATCTCTTCTTTAATAGAGGCATCAGTGTCACAAGAAACCGACAGTGAATCACCAGCAGATTGATTTTGAGACTCTTCATGCGTACCCCTTCCATTTGCATTGTCCTAAAAAAAAACAAAAAAAAACATTAAAAGCCCACTTGCAAAATGGTTTGCTGAAGTCAACAAATTATAGATAAAAAAAGAAAAAGAGAAACTTACTTCTAAAACATATTTAACTAAATCAAATTCAGGTTGAGTATTCAGCCTTTCAATAACATCAGGTGTATTCAGAGCAACAGGATTTTCAAAGGTTGTTAATGGCAAGGTAAACTTGGTTGGCATTTGACGACTCTGGATAAGTGGTGTATCTTCAACAACCAAAATTTCTGCAATAGAGGAATTGTTCGAGACTTCTGTATTTAAAGAGAACAATTCTACAGTTTCCATCCTCTCCCTGATGGCAGTACTGTTGGAAACTTCCACTTTCCCATCATTTTCCACATCAGTGCTCTTGGGTTCGTTTGAAACATCTATTTGAGAAGTAAAGCATTGATTTTGTTCATGAATAACAGAATCCCCTGGATTATAATCTAAGTGCATTAATCCCATGTTTCTTTCATCAGGAAGGTCATTTGGATTTTGTTGATCAGAAAACAAACTTTCTTCTTCACAGTGACCACCTCCTATCTTCCCAAAAGGGTTTTCTTCAAATAGATAATTATCTTCAGTTGACTCTGATTTTGACCAAGAGTCAAAATTGAATTCTTCATAATCTGCAAAAATATTGAAAATTGTTTAAGTAAAATGCAAATCATTAACTTAAAATGAGAAAAATCGCTACAAAGTACACAAAAGCAGAATAAGATCATTTCTCCCTATTCAACCCTGAGGTTAAAGAGTTTCTTTGGGAAAATCCATACCTTACAAAAATTGAATCATTTGTTTTTATTGGATCCTATTTCAACTTTGGCAAATGCATAAATCAATTAATTACCAATTTCAGGAGTGTTCAGTTCATCGTCTGGTGGTCCAATTATGCTTCCTCCGCCAGTCGCCATGTCTTTGGTCAAATTGGACAGTTTGGGATCTTGACAGTACAACGAAAGATCCTGAAAATTTTCTTCCCACATACTTGTCGATTCCATGACAGAACCGAGTCCTGGACTTATCACTGTAACATAATGAGCACTTGAAAACCTGAAAGCTTAAGAATATAGACTACTCTAAGTAACACTTGCAGTTTACTAACATGGAATTTCTGTTGAGTTGTCGAATGCTGGAGATGTCTCGTAATCTCCACCTGAAGTTAAGTCCCACTGGGACAAACTTGAAGTCAGTGTCCTGTCTGATATGAGAGGATTGTTTGCACCACCTGCCTTTGAAGTGGCTACGTTCAGCTTGCGGTTCTCGGAAGAGGGAGTTGACCTTCGCAGGGGACATGGTGCACGGGACTGGAAGAAATAGAAATGAAAACTATGGTGCAAATTATGAGAAGATTAGATGAAATCTCATACAAATACTCACAATTAATTCACCGTGTCTTGAAATAGAAATGTTGGCGACTAAATGAACCCTGTTCAAAGGGATTGTTGAGCTTCTCTCAACCTGCAACATAATTAACACTCTTCCTTAGTAATCTCTCCAAGTTATCAATTGGAGCTACAAATAACATATTCAACCAGTTAATGAAACCCTCAAATACTTAAAAATCCTACTAAAATTCAATAGCAACACCCATTTTGTAGTACTGGTTCTGGCGTCCGCTTCCCACAATATCCAACTATACACTAAGTAGTTTGGAATCATTTTCACTAAGGAATTGTAACCCTACATGTGACTATAATTGAACACTATCTCCAGTATTTCAAACTATTTTGTCCTTTGTTGATGGAGAAATGAGCAAAAGCTTTGAATATGAGAAACCCCTCCCTTACTGATAGTTTTCTTTTACTTTTAACCATTTTAAAATTGGTCTGAGCGTTTGTAAATTGGACAATAAATTTGGGGAAAAAAAAAAAAAAAGAATATTTCCCGTATAAAACTTTATCCATGCACATCTCACAATCCTTTATTACAATCTGTGGTACTCCAATTAAATTTCAATATTACGAATCCTAAGTGTGTTTTTTTTAAATATACATATATAAATTAAAAAATTAAATCGTTTTAAGTGGCCCAAAATGTGTACTTTGCAAGCACGAATAAATATGTTTACAAATTACCCCAACAGGGAAAAAAATAGCACAGAACAGGTGGCAGCCATATTGGCTAATTCAATATTGCGCGATATTGCGCAATACCCAGCGGCATCCAACAATTAATTTTGCGAGCATTTAATTGTCCTCCGGGTAACAAGAATTGTAAATCTTACCCCCCAACTAAACATTACAAAAGAAATATTAAGAGCCACGAATACAGGTTCGTAACAGGTTCCAAATAGAATCCACTTTTACTTAAAATTCCCTACAATTAAGTATTATATCGAACATTCAAATGCTAACATTTACCTAGTTACAAATAAAAACAAGAATCAGGCTATATTGTTTAAAACTTACCTTCCCTTCGATGTGATAGGATTAAATTCCCAATGATATTATGGAGATTCACACACAAAGGAATTTTCTACAAGTAATAAAACCGATGCTACTGTGTATTATACGACTTAATTGTTCGGCTTATACAGATCAAATGATTTTTTCACTTGTTCCGAGGGGCAAGCTTTCAGAACCTGTGAAAGCAGCACGTCTACAACCTACAACGTCTGAGCCCAGGAGCTCTGTGCAAGTTCCGGCAGTGTTCGCCAATATATAACATTCGCGCCTGTTCTAAAAATAGAAACTACATCATCGTCCTCCAATGTGGAAGTGAATATGACGTTAGATTTGACCAATGACGAGGGAGATACCCCCGCCTCTTCTCGAGAGACATGCACCGACGTGTCTGAAAACGTCGGCGTGACGTTTTCCTCCTGGATTCTGGGAATCCCCCAATAAGTCACATTTTGAGGAAAATTAAACCTTTAATCTCATCTTGATTATTAGTTTTCACACTTAGTAGAGTATTACTTTTTTTAATATACATAGCAATAAAGTTATGATTCCACATCAAATAACATAACGGAAAAGTAATCATGACCATGACGAAGCATTTCTACAAGACTTCGGGCAGTTCCGAAGCTCGCAGATTTTGTCATATTAATTGATAATTTAGAACGGTTTATAGCATAATCAATACATTGACATGGTCACAGGGCGTTATAAGGGAGCAATTCATTCAGTATTTAAAATGTTTATTCTCTAACAGTTTAATGGATCTGGGTAATGTAAAGGTCTGGGGAAATGTAAATTGTTGGTGTACAATATATCTTTTACTTATTAATTCCAGTATAAAACTGTGAATACGGAAATGAGAATGAACAATAATACAGAAAGCTAAGTAGTAAAGTAAAATTCTTAATTTTGTTTGTATCTTGGTCATTTGCATATTATAAATGAAAATCTTCGACAATACTCAAAACTTGTGATCAACAGGATAATTACGCAACATAAAAAAAATATGTTAGCTCTGTTACCGATATATTGATTCATTCCCAAACAAAAGTTGATTACAATTACATGAAGAACATTGTGAATTAATGTCTAGGACTTTATTACAAAACAACGCAAGTATTCAAAGGGTTTCTGAAACCTGGGAACAACAATATTTGGGAAACAAGATTACTCACTTCTTGTGTGTGGCGCGAAATACGAAATACTTCACATTATAAAACAGTTTGTAATGATAATCATTGAATGTATAATCAGTTTTCATTTTTATTCCTCGTCAAGTACCATCGTACGAACTGAAACATACTGTTTGAGGCTAACACGCGCATCATTCTACACTTCCATACAATATGATTTGTGGGACCATTTGTAATCAGTATAGTTTTTAGTGTATTTTCATTATGGGTAATAATAAACTAATTTTGACTAAGGATGCAATTACACTTCAAAATTGAAGTTTGTCATATAGCAGTATTAATAATATGCATGCTATATTATAAAAAATATAATTAAAATTGAATAGATCTTACATTGTTGATGAGAAGACAATAAATGAACTGGTTCCGTGGTTCTTCCTGCAAACCTATTCGTATAGAAGTTCTCAGGCCCTGGGATCGCGCAGCGGCGATGGAAGCAAAATAATTGCTGTCAAGTGATCAAATCTGAGGTCATACGAAACTGTTACAGTTTGATTGACTGATTGACAAAGCCTTCCTTTGCGATAGGACGTTCGCCTGTTTCCTGGTTACGAGCGCGACTCACTCCGTCTCTGCGAGTGGCGACTTACGGCCGGGCCGGGCGCCTTCTGGGAAGGTTTCGCGGTTACCAGCGCTGTGGTAGGGAGTGGGGTGCATGAAGGCAAGTCGCCAACGACGTGGAGCGTTAGACGTATATTGGAAACCGCATGGCTTAGGGTGATGCAATCGAACACACTTCTGGCGTTTAATAAGTACGACGAATAAATTGTTCCAATTTATTAACTTGTATTTCTAAATGTGTTCTTGTTAGTTTTGATTAACCAATGGCTCGTAAATCGTTTATATTAATGACAAGAAAGAAAAAATGAAATACAAGATAGGCCCAATTTTACTCTCATTCTTCATTGATAAATAATTACATAATAATAATAAAATTGTAGAAATAATGAAACCAACCCAAAGAAAAATTGATTGAGTCTCTTGCTTAGTATCTTCCATCTGCAGGAAGAATTCACCAATAATATAATAGCAACAATAATAAATATAATAAAAGACTGGGAAGTGCAAGACGTTGCTTGATTGAGAACAGCCCAACTTTTGGACAAAATATTGAAGAGGCACAGGCCTGCTCCTTAGGAAGCTGGTTGTAACCTGGAGTAGATTTTGTAACCAACCAACTCATAACATCTTTAGTTGTGAATTAAAGGAATAATAATAACAACAACAATTAGTAAATCTTGCAGTGACCCTGACTTTTGGAACATTATGTACAACTCACTACTGAATTTACTATTTTCAAAACATTTAATGTCTGTGGCATTTGCTGATGACCTAATAATAATAATTTTACAAAGTGCTAATGGTAATAAAGCAGAAAATTATGTCAGTGCTGAGGACCAAAGGCCAGAAACATCGGCAAAAAATGTAAAGTCCAATTCAGTTATGCTAGTGTCATAGAGAAAAATCAGTGAATGAACAAATTTAAAGTTTATCTGAATAATAAAGGAATTCCAAAAGTCATAGAAATTAAATAATTAAGAGTTTATTTTAATCATATATTAAATTTTGATACGCATTTTGAGTTTACAACTGGGAAGGCCCTCTAAGGAACATGTCTGGAGAACTACAGTGGGATCTAGGACTCCAATCTATAAAAATAATCCACAAACAGGCTCTAGTGCCATTGTTAACATAAGCAGCACCAGTTTGAGATGAGAGTCCGGAGAGAGGAGAGGAGAAGAGAGAGAGGAGAAGAGAGAGGAGAGAGGGGGGGGGGAGAGAGAGAGAGAGAGAGAGAGAGAGAGGGAGAAAGAAAGAAAACATTAACCAGTTAAAACAAATTCAAAGAATGATAAACATAAAAATGTAAAAACTCATCCAACAATATCATGTATCAGCTTTTTGCATAATTGTTGGTAAAATTCCAATTAATATTACAATTGAAGAAGTTGGGCAAACCTAAAAAATCACTCACCACTCTGTTCTTTAATACGATGAATCTGATGTCCCACTGAGCATAACAGAATGAAATAATCAAGCTGAATGAACTGACATAGAAGTAATGGGTATGTGCACACGGGAAGGGGGTGGGGTGGAGGCCATCCTAAAAATTTAGAAAGGCGCCCTGTAGCACAAGGTCAAAAAACATTTTATTTTCATAAATATTAATTCTTAATTTCCGCCTTTTAAAAACTGATATTCTTAGGAATTGATACATGACATTTGGGAAAGAAGCTCTCAACACAGACAGGAAACCTTCTAAATGCTATATAAGTTGTTTGGACTGAGGAAAAGATGACAGTAGCAGTTCACACAGTCAAAATCCTTATCTACTATAACAAATTTTGAACATGATAATTCAGCATAAAAAATAAGAAATGCAATCAAGTTATACAATTGGAGAATACACTTTGGATGGACACTCTAATATCTTTGATAACAAAAAGGCCAACAAACTTGCTGAAAAAACAGATACAGAAACAATTAAAAATTTAGCATACGACAAAATACCTTAGAATACAATTATAAACATAATAAACAAAAAAAAAATTCTTTTCATCAGTACAACTAAGAACGAGCCAATATATCCACATTAATTCAAAATTCATAGCAATGATAAGTCATAGTTCTAATTGAATGTCATTTCACAAGATTGGTATAATAAAAGCCCCAATATGCATATCTGAAAGAAGTGCAATATAATATTAAAACATTGTCACAGTAATAGCACTGTGGAACATTCCATTCAATTCATACAATATATTCTCAGAGATTTTGAGATGTTAAGCAATTTATCAACAATTATTTTTAGAGGATAATTTGTGTATGCTTAAGTTGTGAAATGCAGTAAAATATGTCTAAACTGGAATTGATCAGGATAAAAAAATTCCAGTTTACGAGGTTTCTGTTTTAGGGAGGGTTGTACACTTTATGACACTTGTGATACTGATATTTGTGTCCTGAAACTAGTAAATTACGTGATTATGATAATTATTAAAATATATTAACGTATAACATATTTATGGAAGAAATCACCAATAAATGAATAATAGACCTAATTCTGAAAATTAAAAGAAAATACTTCACAATTTGTGCGCTAAAGTATTACTTTTTTCAACATTCATGTACTGTGTTTTGATTTTCCCACGTGCTAACACTTTTTCAATTGTTGCACCAATGTACTAATTTAATTTTACATAGATTTCTAGAATCTACTTGCTTCTGGCCACCCTTAGAATGAATAAGGGTCATCGGAAGCATTAAATCTTCACTCAATTCATCGCTCCACCTGATCCCCACATGTTTCCCTACATTCTCTTTAATATATTCCCCTCACATATTCAATATTCACCACATGATTCCTCGCATGTTCACATGTTTTGAAATAAATCCTCCAGCGTGGTATGCCATCTTTAAAGGGCAATTCTCTTTCACTTATATTCTTGGTGTATGCAATGCCTGGACAAGATAGATTTTCCTTACCATTCACAGTACATCATCTCAAGTCAGAAGGAACCTTTACCTTGTTGTAGTTTAAAACAACAATTTATTTCAAGTACATGTTTTAAATACTACATAGGATAGTACATTTTTGTACTGCCAAATTTAAAATATTTTTATAAATATTTAATATTTATAAATTGATAAAGTGTATTTAATATTTACAATTATCGTAATTTGGTTTGTTCAAACGTTGATGCATGTGACACATGAATCAACTTGTAATACAGTTATTTTTATTTCCTATTTCCCCAATTTCCATATTATTATTCCGAAGATGCAATGCTTTCTCAAGATACAGCATACTTTCAGAGATGGGAAGTGTAACACCACCCGACCTGAGATGCTACGATTGCAGCTGTCACAGAACAATGGAACCATAAAAAATTGTAATAAAAGGTCCTCCAAAAAGGACTCCTAATCCAAGGATTATGGTACATAAAAATATAAGTTGTGTCCCTAGGGAGACAAAACTAGCATGCTTTATTTGCGAGTTATGCACAATGGTAAAGTATTGCTTTATAATGTGTTTTGCGGGTTGCATGTATGCATGATAAACCAAATAAGCCATCTGCGAACTTTTATGTTCTTCATCTTAAATCTCTTTGATGCACCTCTGGGAGTAATTTCCCCTCCAAAAGTAGTAAACAAATGGGGCTTTATGTCATAGGTTTCTTATAAAAGGGATCAATCTGTCTTCTTCTCTTACCGTATTATATATAGAGGAGATAACCAGCCCTGTATTGTTTCAGATGGGAACAATATACTTTCCAAAGAGGTCCTTGTTACTGTGGGATTTTAATATTAAGAAGTAATTAATTAGTATATTTTTGCAAAAGAAACTTGATGTAACTGAATTTTAAAGAGCAACGTATCAAGGGAACAGGAAAATGTTACAAAGTAGATTGATTATTCTGGAATGTAATTTATTTAATGCATTTTATTTCAGTGGATCAAAGTGAAAACTGGTTTCATTTCAAATATACCAAATTCACAAACCATAATCTAGAAATCCAGCATTTATTGTTAATGGAGGATGAATTGTAATTGCCATGCATTTAAAAAAGAAATGCACAGGTATGTCTCAGCAAGATGATTTGTAGTTTACACTTGTAGGAACCATTATACCAGTACAATAGTCTCTCAAGTGCAAGTTCTTAGGCACTTGTGAAACAAATTGTGTATATCTAATGAATTTTTTTGTAGAAGTGTGGAGAAATACAAATTCCATTTCCATTTGGATATTCAATCATAAGATGCTCCTTTGTTTATAAAATCTAAAATACATATTTACAACACATGTAATATATTGTGCTTTTGTTAAAAAATACCTTTTGAAGAAATGAATTTTCAAGATGATAACTAAATAAAAATGTTACTGTGCATAATTCCAATTCAACCTCTAGGTACTTACCATTAAGAGTTCTTAATATAATGAATAAGTACACAGCAGTACTTTTCAATTCATGTTGCCCCTCCTGAACTCACAGGTACTGTTGCCTAGATCACAGATTTAAAGTACCAATTTTTGCTACTTTACAGCTGTTGAAATACTCAATTTACTTAATGGAGCTATGACAATATGTACTTTAAGAACGTCTCTATGTTTTCCCACTAAGTAGGGACTAATGCTATTATTACCAGTTAAATGATTCAGTTCATCAAATTCTAAAAGATCATCAAAATTAAGAATCTTATCTTCTTGACTAAAACAGTGACATCTTCTTATTACAGTCATCACATGTTCAACACCATCCTGAACACCTCTAATTAATATTCCTACTTCTACTCGCATATCAGGAGGAGGCAAAGGATCTTTACACATCACAGATAATCGAACTGTACGTAACACACACTCAGGAACTTCAACAGTGCCCTGCCACACAATTAAATAAAACTTTTTAAACCAAACACCTTTAGGATAAAGATCCACAACCCATTCACAAGTATGATCACCAGTATGTTCAGCCAGTGAAGAATGACTAGAGAAAACAAGAGTTCTTGCATGGTATGGTGGTAAAGAGGAAAAGTTTTCAACACTAAGTAAGGTGCTCCATGTATCAGCAGTATATAAACGCGGTGTGAAAAGTAGATGTCCTCCATTTTGTTGCAATACATCGCTCAAATGTTCAATATGACCTGGAACATAAGATATATTCTTAGAATATTTGAACATAATGTCTTCCAAGTCATAAAAATTTATAGTAACAAATTCAACTCATTAAGCCATCATTCACTGAGTCACATAAACAATAATCATCCCATTTATACATTGAATTCATCAGATAAAAGTTTATATTAAACACTAACAACATTGTAATTTTATTTTTGATCATAATTTGGTCTGATCATATGCAAAAAAACATTCCTTGCAAATTCACACAACCACAGCATGAGACATATCAACGCATGCATGGACGTGTGTATGTCTAAGAGAGTGGGGCTTCTTTTTTAGGGAAGGAGGAAGCAATCTTTTCAATAAAAGAACCTTCCAAAATTTCTTAGAAAGTCAAGAAAATACAAACAATACTGGTTTTGCGATAAAAGAAATTAGTGGGAGTGCATAGCATTCCTCAACCTTTCCATCTCTTAAGAAGACTGTTTAGGATACTACCAAGAGTAGGTTGAGTTCATGTCCCATTCACCCAAACATCAATGTCATGGTAGGTTACATGTTCTCTGGCACATCTAATACAGTGAAACCACTATATAATGTTTTTTAATGGACCATGAATTCTAAACACTGTATAGAGGAAAACACTATAAAGAGAAAGACTGCATGTATGGGGTTTTGGTCGGGACCAGAAATAAATTGACGTAACACAGACATTAATAAACATACATGGAGGAATGTTATAAAGAAGTTTCACTGTATTGAAATCACTATTGAAAACACAAAATTGAAGACTACTTTGTATTTTGAAAGAAATATCTGGCTTTAGTATTGGAAGCGTAAGACAGGTCCAAAAATATTTCAACTTTTACAATTTTCAAACTTTTAGAGGATAAATGAACACTCTAAAAATGCTAATAATACACACAGCGGTACATAACACAGTTAACAATATACATAGGTAGTTTTCACATTACTCTATAAGAACTTAAAGGTACACTTACTGTTACTGGATACAGTAAATGAAACTTGTTTTAACTCAGAGAAAGAAACATTAAAAGTCCGGAGTCTTCAGGATTTATTGCCTGCCTTGTGCAGTTTCAACATCAATGAAACAAATATAATAATATTCTGTAAACCTTAATGTTAAACAATCATATCATTTACAATAACTAACAATATTTACCCTAACACTAAAGCTTACATATAACATGTGTTATACACATTCATAGCATATTGCTTGGTGAGGAGGAAGGTGAAAGCAAATGTTCCCTCCACAATTTCTCTGTTTGGTTCAGGCAAGTTGTAAATCTTTAAGCCTTTGTTCTGGTATTAGCTATTATTTTGGTTCTTCAAAACACTTCATTTGTGAAAATTCATTAACATAAATACCAGAGGTGAAACCTGAAGATTATTTTAGGTATACTACACTTCATGGCAGCTACCTCTACCGTTGAAATTCCGTCCCTATAATAATTGTTCTATAAGACACAATTACACAAGCCACTAACTTCTGGATATTAACATACTCCATTTTCCCAGAAACTTGAGAGAATGTAACTTATGAACGACTAGGGAAGGGCTGTTCACTGCAATATTTTGCAGTGCTTACCGACTGTCCAGACGCACATCCTCCTCTTTCCCCGCTCTTGAAACATGAGGAGCCCTAGGTTATTGCGGTTGGCATGCGGTTCCTTCGCCTGTGCTAGTGAATTCTCTGGACAGCATTAAAAACTGTTTGAAACTTCTCACTGTACCGCACTTCATAGCGCTTACGGTTGCAGAAGACTGGCTCTTGGTAGCAAAACATTTATTTTTTCGCATCTGTTTTAAAGCTTTCAAAATCTCAATAACATTGTTAGAGGATTATCCAACTTATAACATACTTATTATACACTGCGAATTACTAGGTATACCAGTGGTATATGCAGTGTATTGGAGAATTCGCCACTCTTTATAATTAAGTTTATTTTTAGTTAACACTTAAAAACTTTTGGAAAATCAATTTTAAATAACAAGCAAAAGAAGAGCAAGTTCAATTTAAAATGTAATAAACAAAGAAAGTCTTATCTTAATATAATTCCAATAACAGTTCAAAATGTATACCTTTCCAATACAATATACTCTTCTACTTAATATTAAATTTTAAGCCATTATGAAGAGAAGAGTTTATTCTGCTTATTGTAATAAAATTTATAGGAATAACACTATCAAATAACTAATAAATATTCAAGTTCAATATTAAA
The DNA here is from genome assembly GCA_964035755.1 of Teleogryllus oceanicus. Classification (NCBI taxonomy): domain Eukaryota; kingdom Metazoa; phylum Arthropoda; class Insecta; order Orthoptera; family Gryllidae; genus Teleogryllus; species Teleogryllus oceanicus. The sequence goes on from CAXIVR010000002.1 coordinate 124,488,905, forward strand.
ATTATAAGGGATCTTAATATGAACATTTTAATTAATCTTTACAAACTATATAGAAAATGGTGTACATTGCAAACTTTAGAGAATGGATGGATTTTTATTACTTATTATGGGATTATGGATGGATTAGTGTAGGTTGCAGTAAAATTAATATTTAAAATGTTGAATCTGATAATACAATATTTATGTTTTTATGTTTTCTTAATTGTTTGCTCCATTAATAGTTTCATTCAAATGAGGTTTTCAGAAAATCAGTGAAAGAGTAAATCCTATATTGATACACTGGAGTCCCTAGAAGGGGAGTGCAGCTGGGGCAACTTGTTCCAGGCCAGTTCATTGGAGAAGAAAGAGAAAAGAAGAAGAAGAAATGGAGAAGTGACGAAGAAGCAGTGGAGAAGTGAAGAAGGAGAAGAGAAAAAAGAAGAAAAAGAAAAAAAGCAGAAAAGAAGAAAAAATAAAAAGAAGGTAAACCTGGGTACTGTTCTGGAAATTTGTTCTATTAATTAAATGTTATATTCTTCTTTTTGTTTGCAAATAATAGTGTCTTAAGTTTTTGTGTTTTTTTGTGATTATCCCAAATAAATGTTTGAAATGGAAATCGATTTGGACTTGATATTTCAGTAAGTTGCCATATTCAAATTTCAGGTGTATGCTGTAGAATCATCAGCCCTAAATAAATAATTACACGGATATTTTTATTTTCTCCCCATGAAGTTCATTTATTAATAGAAATGTAACCAGTGGTGCTTCAAAAGCACATACTTTCTCACATTGTTTCTAAATGATACGCAATATTATACTACCATATAAACCAACAAAAGTGTTTTTAACTAGCAAATTTTTTTCTGCTCCGAACCTGATTTCAGATCCTCAGATTTAACTTGTCGTCACTCACACCACTATGCCACACAAGTGCTACATTAAGCGAACTTGGGCAGAGGCATAAAAAGGTCATGACTGATTCATGTTCATGTAAAAAACCCTCAACAATCAAAATACCCATTAGAAACTCCCCAAGTCTCCAGTCCGTTCAGTTTCAATTTTGGAGAAAATCGGCAGAAAGGTTTAGGAGCCACAGTTGTCCACTAATAGACTGACGTAAGTGTAGCAAACGTTTTGGCTCAGGAGGTAGCAATGATCTTCTTGCTCTAGATGGCTAAAACCGGTGCCCACCTACCATCGACTAGTGGGATTTTCTCCAACCAGGTGCCTTCCACTAAAAGGGTATCCCCCCAGCCAGGACAAGCTCTAAGACTCTGACTGGTCTCCTGGCATGTGTGGCAGAGTGGTAGTGTGGTGCATGTAAGTGTATTGTGCATGTAAGTAAAGGGTAGGATAGGATAAGGAATGGGAAGAAAAGATTGCACACGGTCCATTTGGTAGGGTTCATACCCGTTCATACAGATGCACAGAAAGAGAACAATTGATTTGCCATGATATATGTTTTAGAAATAGAATAACAGAGTTGAAAAAATATTTACAAGTTGCAAATTGGGAAAACATATACAAACACGTTCCATATATTTATCTACATTGACTCTATTTGTGAGGAGAAGTACTTCAAATGATTTTCAATAAAATTCCTGGATTCCTCAATAGTTTTGTGCAACAACACACTCATCAAATAAAAATCCCTATGCAGGTTCCTTTCACCCCGAAGCACTCAATTCTTTCACGTCTGAACCAGCTTGGTCATTCCAGTTGGATACAGGCTGAATACTTCTATATCAATTAGTCAAAAGATAATTGTATCAGCTCTAGCATTAGAAAGTCGATAAGTTGAGAAAATATGAAAAAATGTCTTTTTGGGTGACAAAGGCTGCCATGAAGAGCATAAGGAATACTCGAAGTTAGACTAGACTAGACTAAAGAGATTAGTAAACTAACTACTGCGAGAAAGTCCGTGCAATTCTACAGCACCACTAGTTTATTTATTTATTTATCAAACGCAATTCTACAGCACCACTAGTTTATTTATTTATTTATCAAACGCAACACTACAGCACCACTAGTTTATTTATTTAACATACGAGGAGAAACTTTAATGAAAATATCTGGTGCTGGTTTGGAGAAAATATTTTTAGAAATTGAATACATTGCCGTCATGAATTAAGCGAAATTTGTTAATTTTTTCAAAAAATTGTACAGGACCATTATTAAAGAACTGATATTTTACAACAGACTTTATTTGAAGCAAAAATCGACATCTCCAACTTTGTACTTTTGATGGTCATTTTTGGCATTTTTGAAAAAACAGAGCAATAGCCGAAAATGACACTAACACTGTATTTTTAACCATCCCTTATTACGTATGTGGAGAAAATGTAAAGAAAAAATTTGGAGCAGATATTGAGAAATTTTGTTTTTAGAAATTGTGTAAATTTCTGACTTATATAGAGCGAAATAGCTCGTTTTCGCAAAAAAATTATAAATGACCATTTTTAAAGGATTGATTTTCTACAATCGACTTCATTTAGAGCAAAAATTGCTATCTCCAATTTTGTAGTTTTCAAATATTCACTTTTGGCAATTTTGAAAAAAGTGTGATAACCAAAAATGGGACTATCACCATTTTTTAAACTATCCTTTATTATATATGAGGAGCAATTTAAAGAAAAACATTTGGAGCGGTTATTGAGGAAAAGAATTCCCTGTATTTCGCTCAAAATTACATGGAAACTACTCATGTTTGAAAAATTGAACCTTAATTTATTTAAAAAAAAAAAAAAAAATCCTTCTAAGAGAGTTGTGTTTCCATTTGAACCTTTATTAATAATTAAAAAATGAAAAAAACTTTAATGTACTAATACCTGAATGGAAGGACATTCCAATAGCCATTCGTTCCACAAAAAATTCTTTATACATTTTAGTTAGGGGAGAAAGTAATAACTCTGCCAGTTGCCGAGGAGACATCATGGGAAAGCGAACATAAGCCATAACATTCATTACAAGATGTTCCATATATTTAGCACTTTCTTCATTCATCAAAACTCGCTCTTGTTGAAAATCCAACCACTTCACAACACAACTGTAACAAAAATTATGTTTATCAAAACCTTTAAATAAAATAATCAATTTTTTTGTACAAAACACGTTATTTGATTTAAAATGCATAATTATGTCTGATCATTGGAGCAAGTGTGTGTGTTTTCTGTTAGAGGGTGGGTAATTTCAGGCAGAGAAAAAATTCATCACTGTTTCTTCTCAATTAGATCAACAAATATTTTTAATGTCATTTTGCTGAGGAACGCTTCATTTCATTTCTTCATTCTTAAATTTCACTTTTATTCTCTAAGCACATTGTTAAAATGAGATTTTTTAAAATAAATTTTTAAAAGAGAGATTCAGTTCTTTTATTGCATAGAATTACTGACATTGGAAGTACCTTTTCATCAATTCCTTTTAAGTTTTTAACAAGTGAGATGCACTTGTGAACTTCAAATGGTTTTAATATCAAAATTTCTTTCACAGGAAAAACATGACTCATTTTATGAAATGATGCAAAAAATGTTCAATTCAGCAGCCTTCAGACAACTTGGAGAAAGCGATAAGTAAGGGTAAAATATGAATTTTCTTACAGTTTTTTCTTTGTGTTTACTAATGCTTTCTGCAAACACAGATCCATGAATCAGCCAATGAGTGGGCACAATTTCTTTTTGTAGAGTAACTTCATTTAGGACTTTTGTAAATTTTTATTATTTGTACATACAACATTTTATAATAAATAAAATTAGTATTAAAATTTGTACACAGACTAACATATTTACATATTACTAGTAAAGTGGTTCCAGAGACAAATTGGGAGGGCTTTATCAAACTTCAATAACTCGAACGTCGATAAGTCCAATTTTTGATATGTCGAAACAATCTTTCATTACCAGCTGCGCTATATATATTTTACATATAAGACTGTCTCGTAAACTCAAAATTTGATACTACAAATTTCTTGATAACTCGAATGAATATCTTCCCCTTAAGTTATCTTTCCGTGAATGAAAATCTTACTTTTAACTCGAAGAAACTGATGATGTTTATTTTCACATCTTGAAATCCACACCCTCCGAGCTATTTCCCATGGATCACTAACAGCTTCTGTCTGTGCTCTTGTCTCCTCTGAATACCTAGATAAACGAATTTTGTATTGCTCCCATGGCTGACTCTACAGCCCTGCACAGTCATGTGCTAGCTCTTTGGAAAGCAGTATCTTTAGTCAAAAACTAGCGCAATGTATCATGGAGGTAGACAACGAGTGCTCAAATCATTAACTTTAATTGAATAACTTAAAATAATTTGTGAAATTGAGAAAGGGGAGAGAAAGAAAAACTACTGCAGATGAATTTGGTGTTGCTACAAGTACGCTTTCAATGATTTTAAGACAAAAACTAAATTCTTCATGCAGTGGACGAATTACATTTTGAAACTGAAAGAAAAAGAATGAAATATTCAAGTTACCTGTCCCTGGAAGAAGCATTGTTGCAGTGGGTGAAGTGTGCTAGGGACAAGAACATTCCGATTCAAGGTTCATTAATTACGAAAAGGGGAGAAACATATATGCTCAAGATTTAGGAATTAAGTTTTTTCAGGCAAGTATATATTGGTTGGAAAACTTCAAAAAACACCAGAATGGAATTGTGCAGAAGATTATAACGAGAGTGCTAGTGTGCGTAGTGGAAGACCGTGAGAAATATCACCGCAATATCCTAACTGGATTGCTACAGAACTACAAATCAGAAGATGTGTTTAATGCTGAAAACTGACAAGGTGGTAAGAGAAGATAAAAGTGATGGTTTCAGCGAACATGACAAACGAGAAGTTTAAGCTCATGATGATCGCTAAATGAGCAAATCCTAGATACTTCGCACAAGTAAAATCCTGGCCTGTAGAATACAAGCATAACAAGAAGTCATGGTTGACAAGTTCTATTTTTGAATCTAGGCTAAGGGATGTGGACAAGAAATTCCAGAAAGTGGACACGGAAATCATTCTTCTATAATTGTCCTGCCCTCCCCAAATACACTGAGAACTTAAAAGCAGTTCAGCTTATTCACTTCCCACCAAATATGACTTCAAATCTGCAGCTAATACATCAGGGTGTCATTAAAAACCTGAAGCATTTCTACAGGAAAATATGTCTCCAAAGAATACTGAGAAGTTTTGAATTATGCAACCAGGCAACTGATTTAAATTTAGTTGACATTATTGTGTTGCTGCAAAAATCACGGTGATATGTGAAATTACAAACAATTGAGAACTTTTTCCGAAAATCGGATTCTTTCAACGTGACTTACAGCATGAAGAAGAGTAAGTCATGAACATTTCAAAGTTTAGATTCCATAATGGTAGCAGAACAAGAGGACTCAACAGAGGAAGAAGAAATATGATGATGCATAATTCTAAACCACGATATGATGGTGCATGATAAACCTCGTCCTCCCTCACAGGCACTGAAGGGACATCTTGGTGATTAGGTTCAAAGTCAGATTTCATTTGGTGAGGTTTTTAGTGCAGTGAACCGACTTAAAAAATTGGGTATAACAAAGACTAATGCAAAACAAGAAACAGAAAATATTCCTGATTTTTTTAATCTAAATTCTTGAATCCAAAAGCTCAGCAGTACGAAGTAGGGCTGTTTATATAGTTATTTTAAAATCATTTATTATCATTATGATTTGTTTTAGAATATTTTGTATCTTAGAATTAAATAATAATAATAATATAATAATATTATTATTATTTTTTATTATTATATAACTAATTTTCATCAATTTTATGATTTAACAATAATATTTAATTGTGCTAATTTAAAATAGTTCATATTTTTTAAAGAAAGAATTATTTTGATACCTTGCATTTTTGATAAGTTTAAGAAATAATTTCCTCCAGAGACGCTTCATGATATCGAGGTTCGACTGTAAGTCAAGGGTAAGTCAAGTCACTTTAGAACCTCCTGCGATTTTTGAACAGTTGAAGTTATTGCAATGCAGTTTTCACAGAATGAGGGAATGGTGCTAGTTTATACATATATTCATTTTCATTTTATCACTTGCATTTTATGAGATATTGATATAACTTCATTCTTTTTTTCCAAATGGAACTAATGGATATTGTATCACCCCGAGCGCATGCAGAGAGCATGTTGCATGACCTTGGGAGGTGGATTGTTACATTAAAAATATCTGTTAAATACGACTCGCAAAAAAATCAAAATTACTCAAAAGAATGTTCATCTAACATATGACAATACATATAATCACTGGATTTGACTTTTTACATTCTTCATGATAGACTTAAAAAAATGTTTAGTGCTGTTTGAAAAAAACAAAGTTACTTTGTTCGTCAAATACAAGTGATTGAATGGAAATTAATACATACATCAATTCACTCCATTCCATTATGCACGTCCGAGAAAACTGCAATGCAATAACTTTCAACCATTGAAAAATTACAGGAGGTGCTAAAGTTACGTGACTTACTTGTATATAAATAACTGTAATATTTAAATATATTTATGTTCATTTACGTATTACATATTATATAGACTGACAGGCTAAACTCAGCTCATACTGCGATTCAATTTTATTCATTATAATGATTAACCAAAAATATTTTTGTTTGAAAGTTTCATGCCAAGTTAAAATTAATAGTTATCGAAAAAAAATTTTTTTTGCACTAACTATTAATGTGCGAATATTATTTTTAAAAATTTAATTTAAAAAATTATATAAAGGAACAAGAGCAGAATGAATGTGGGAAAGACAAAGAGGAAATTTTAAGACACAAAAAGTGTGTTTTATGAGTGAAATTTCATTTAGAGGAGTCATTAAATTTGCGAATTTGGATTCATGTCAGAAAATGATTTACTTTTCCCATGGTTCAAGTGCACAATTCAAAATTTTAAAATATTAAAACTATTTGCCTCCATGAAGAACATTTTGGAGTCTGTGCAGAATTGCATTTTTTGTGATGTCTCATTATAAAAGACCATGCGATAGCTCTGGAGGAATAGTTAAAGAGACTTGCCACTGAAACCAGTCTACAACCTGATCAAGATCCAGTTACAGATGGAAGAAACTATTTGATTGAATGTTTCTGTAATTGGGAGAAGGGATTAGAGAACAGCTGAATTAATGTATTGTGAGGTGCTTTGTGTAATAATTTCTCATTAAAAGTTAATATTATTAATAAAAGTTGAGTATTAAAGTTCTGAATTTTATTATGTAAGTAAAGTAACTTCCCCTGATTTACACTTTCCGTGATTCACTCCATTTTTTCTTGGACCCTTGAAAAGTGTGATAGAGGGGTTTTACTGTATAATTAGGGAGTTTGTACATGCCATAGCGTACATCACTTTTGATCTTCTGCGCATGTGCAGATGCACAAAACTTTAATGTTTAAGGGTGAACAAACTCTGTATTTCTTTTATTGTTACAAAATAAAACATCAACATTTTGACACAATCAGACACAATTTTCATTTCAAAACATGATAATGCTAATTTACTAGCATTCAAAACTATATTGTGATCATCAACTATTAATTTCTCTCAGGTCAAAAACTGATTGTCTGAACTACTGTGATGTGGTTTCCAGATGGAATTATGGTCAACAAGTGCAATGCTTTTTTAATTGCTCATTGTAGAGAAATATAATTCTTAATCACTTAATAAACAAACATTAAAATAATAATATTTTGTATTTATTCAAATATTAAATACACACATTTATAAATTTTTCTAACTACTAGTAAATGTACAACAAAATGTTGCATATACTATGCAACTTTGGGACAATCGGGTACATCAATTCATCTTGACATGAAACAACTGAAAAACAGTGTGAAGATGAACATTGCATTTTTAACATTCGTAAATTGTTGTGCTTTTGCACAATCTGCATCTGATTCTCACTTTGTTTTCTTCCTCTATAATCACATGCCCTACATCATTGAATGATTGATGATTCCCGGTGCATCACCTCCAAAGGTCATTAGTCCTGTTTGCACCATTTAGTTCTGTTTGTCCTGTAGGGCATGTTTTAATCATGGAAGGTGGCGGTGATCTTCTCCCCACAGGGTGGTGAGATCTGATAACTGAACGACCCATTGGCTTGTGGGGTTTCGAACAACCAGGTATCTCCCACCATCATGACACTGCCTCAGTCAGGACAAGTTCTAAGCTCCAAATTGGTCTCCTAGCCTATGGGTAATGTAGTGTGTGTGTCTCTAAGTAGGGGTGCAGATAGCACAAGGAAATATTGTGTGTGGTCTGTTGATCCGTTTAATTAGGTACTGCTCTGGCATTTGCCTGGTGTTGATTGGATAAACCACAGAGAATTACCTCCTACAGTAGCCTACCCTTAGAATTCTCCGCCAGGCAGTAGTCTTCTTCTTCTTCGTCGTCTTCTTCTTCTTCGTCGTCGTCTTCTTCTTCGTCGTCATCGTCTTCTTCTTCGTCGTCCATCGTCTTCTTCTTCTTCGTCGTCATCGTCTTCTTCTTCTTCGTCGTCATCGTCTTCTTCTTCTTCGTCGTCATCGTCGTCTTCTTCTTAGTCGCGTCTTCTTCTTTTGTCATGCGCTCTCTCTTCTTCTTCTTCTTCTTCTTCTTTGTCTTCTTCATCAATCATATTTTCAGTGATAAGATCATCTTTTTCCTCCAATATGGAAAAAGTAAGTTCAGCAGTTGATAGAGGCCTTCATATTCATCATTCATTAGAGAAGCAAAATATTTTAGAAGATAAATAATGCTCTGAAGCATTGTTTATATTCATTTTAACAAAATTATTTATTTTATTCATACTTGAAATATATTAATTGTCTGAATATAAATTACATTGAAATACAACATATGTGTGAATTGTGAATATATAACTCACAATTACTGTTCCAGCAATAAATCTGTGTCGTGTCACAATACAGAAAACTAAGTGAATACTGAGCTAATTCAAATGAATGCCAGCATTGCCGAATTTGTTTATTACACTCCGTGAAGACACGGAGGTGAAGCGAATGTGAAACTCGGAGGTTCCTGATTGGGGGACCATTTGGGAAGACCGGGATCTAATGGCGCCGAGGGACTGACCAAAGGGATAAAAGGCATTGATTGACTGCAACATGACTTGACAAATATATAGTAATTATCCCCCCTCCCCCCCAAAAAAAGAAGCAACAATGCAGGATAAGACTATATTTCCAGGATAAGACAATTATATCAGGAATGGAAAAATGAAACAGTAAGAGTATTCCTCAACACTTACATGAGAATTGCATTTGTTCTATCACGTTAAAACCATACACTCACTAATCTCAAAGTTGTGTAAATGCAACATTATTGTAAACAATCAATAATAAGCTATGTAAAGAATTATCTACATAATAAAAATTCTAAAATATTAATAGGAGATTCAAGTAAGTTTGTTGAGTAATACACAGTAGAAAAAAGTATTGTGTAATAATTAAATTAAAAATTGAAAATCAATAACACAATCCAGTACATAATCTCAAAGTTTCAAAATTCAAGGAAGCAAAGTTTACACTCTGATATGAATGAAAAGAGCAAAAACTGATTAAATAGCATTCCTTCTCGGTGTGGCAGTGATACGGAACAAATTTTTATAGAATCATTTTATCTAAAAACATATACAGTAAAACCTGAATAGAATCTCTGTAAGAGAAATCTACCATACCGAACAAAAAATCTCAGAACATAAAGATTTATTAGTGAAAATGAACATTTTATTCATTCCTCTATAAGCTGGAAACCTATCTAACACGGAAACAGGATGTTTTTTAGAAACTGTAAAGTTTAAAGAACGTTTAAAGAATGATAATTACCTGGCTAAGATAAAAACATGTATATCATGTATAAAATTTCAGCAATATCTTTGGAATTGCGACTGTTTTGCAGCGACTTTCTCATGTTTTGTTGTGATTTTCCACGTTCTAACAATAGTAACTTTGTTGCTGTCACCTTATTGCATTGTTTATGTTTATCTTTTTGAATTACCAATTGGTCATCCGCATCCTGTTCAATTCTCAAAAGCAGCACCACGCTTCTCTCAGTTGACAATGGAATTCCAGGGAAGCAACATTCTAGCATAGTAATTGTAGATTTCATGAAATGTAGAGCTCAAAATTTAGTGAACTGAAATTTAGTGAATTTAGCAGCACGGTGTAGGAAAGCTGTGTGTTAAGTGTCAGAATGTATTCAAAGTGTACATGCATTCCTTTAATTGCAAAAGCAAATTGAAGTGATTGAAGGACACGAGAAAAAAAAAATTAAAAGACCTAGTTGCTAAATTCAAAGTGGGTAAAACTCAAGACATTTTATGAAATAAAGACAAAATTTGAGATGAATGGTTTAAAGGAACTTTAGGAGAAGTGAAGTGCCTGCGGAAAGTTACAGGGAACAAGATGTTAAATAATGCAGTGTACGAATGGTTTGTTTCTGCAAGTGCAAAGGGAATGCCCATATCCAGTCCTATTATTCAAACAGAAGCATTAGAAGTGGCTAAATCTTAGGGAGTGACTGTTGGACGTGTTACTGATGTATCGTGGCTTCTTCCCTTTGATCAAGTACACTCAGCTTGCAAACTTTTGGTTTGCAAACTTTAGACTGTTCTTTACTAGGTAATATTTGTCTTTATTTATTATGAAATTAGCTTTATTAACGGCTATTATGAATCAATAATGTCACTGATAGGCATTACAGAAACCTTATAATACATAGTAATATTAATGGTTGAAGTTGCAAAACATGAGAGAAGATATCAAATAGACTACTCAGGAATTCTGTGGTGAACATTTGTCATCAATATTATTTGAAGCAAGTACCATTAAAATGATATTAAAATTGATTAAATCAGTGAAAAATGCTTTAAAAATCACAGGTAGAGGTAAAAATACCCCATTAGTAGAAACCAACAAAAACTGCGACAAAGTCTTATAAAAATGAAGTATTTTCCTTATGTCACTATATAAAAATATCTATTCAAGAAGGCATTGTTCTAAAGTGAAAAGAAAAAAATGACATTTCATTAAAATCCGCACCTAGTGATAAATTATGCTTTGTTTTCATTATTTTGCTTCACTAACATTACTATATCAAAAATACTGCACTTAAGTTATATAGTGATTTTTGGCAACCCTCCATACGACGAAAACCTGCCAACATGGAAACATTCTTAGGGAACTGTCAGGTTCCGTCATAGTCAGGTTTTACTGTATATTAAATGCGTATGATATAATGTTATGATATAATAAGTTGTGTGGCCAGAATCCATGTTTTGTGGGTTCTTGATACCGAAATCTCTGTTGATGGCAAAAAGTCTGTCCATCTGACAGAGAACAACACTAGCGGGTCAACCTTTCAGCCAATTTTCATGAAAATTGATATTCCTTTATCGATCTGGCGATGACATGGACACTTAAAATTTGAAACTGATATTTTAATTTTGGGGGTACTTTACATGCAGCCCCTGGGATATTTTCAAAATTTTAAAAGAAATGGCTCTGTTGTTTTTGATTAACTTTTGTGGTTGGATAGTGTGAAGTTCGTTTAAGAGAATAAAGCAGATCTCATGTTCATTGAAAACTCAAACTTTCAGAAAACTGCAAAAGTTCAACATTTTTCGGCGTCTTCCTACAATTACAATTATAAAGATAGAGATTTTCCCTTAATGAAATCTCTTCCTTACACATAGATTTCAGAGGTCATAATTAATTTTTCGAAAATTTGAGTATTTTTCGTGTAATTTGTTGTGAAATGAAGGCAATTTTTAAATTTACATGTAGGCTTCCGCGGCTCGAGTCGATGACTTCTTCGCTGTCCGGGTGACGCCACGTAGTGGGCTGAGAGGCCGACGTTTCGCCTGACATGTCGCAGGCTTCAATGTTCTGATGAAGCCTGCGACATGTCAGGTGAAACGTCGCCTCTAGCCCACTAGCGTCACCGAGCGAAAATCAATTTAATTTGTTTAAACAATTTTTTTCTCACAGACATCAACAATTTTTATTCAATTTTCACCTTGAATAGTGTATAGGATGTTTAAGAGTGCAAGTTTGTTGAAAATTGCAAAAATTCAAATTTTTTTTACCATGTTCCTGCAACTACAATTATGAAGATTTTTTTTTTAGTGAAATCTGATCATCAAAAGCAGTTGTTTAAATAATGTCATGTTCAATTTTTCGAAAATATGAGAATTTTTTGTGAAATTTTGTGTCAAACATTGACTTTTTTTACACAACTTCTTTAAAAAAACTGGCACAATTTGTTTTGATTCAATTTGGACCTTTGATAGCAAAAAAGAACGCTTAAGAGAATGGTGTATATCTCATGTTGGTTGATTTGCCAGTTTTTTCAGAAACAAAAAATAAAAAAATTCTGTGTCTTCTTACAACCTCAATCGTGAAGATACAATTTTTTCACTTTCTTGTATACGTACATATATACATTGTATAGAGAAAGTTGTGTAATGCTGCAAGAAATCAATTTTGAAATTTCAACGGAAATACTCCTTTTCAGGTCCCTTGATACTGAAAAAGTGTTTTTTTCAAAACATTCGTCCATCTGTCTGATACATGTGAACAACACTTGCGCCTAAACTATGCAATAGCTTTTTCCAAATTTAAGAAACCCCTGTTGATCTGGCCTAAGTTGAAACTCTGCGATTTGGAAAAACATTCATTAATTTTTGGAGATACATGAAGTACCTCCAAGACATTTTCAAAATTTTCTCAAAAAACGGCTGCAAATTTTTTCTTTAAATTTCTTGTAAGAATAGAGTCAATTACACTTAAAAAGGTGGCATAAGTCATACGATTTCCATGATTAACTCTTAATTTTTGAAAATTGCAAAAGTTTTAATTTTTTCGGTGTCTTCCTACAACTACAAAATTGAAGACAGGTATTTTTCCTTTAAATGAAAGTTATTGTTCAAAAATAGTTATTTCATAATGGTCATGTAGATTTTTTTGAAAATTTTAGTAGTTTTCGTGCAATATTTGCAATTTTAACAAATAACAAAAAAGATTTTCTCAAAAACGGCTCCAAATTTTTCTAAATTTTTGTTAGGAGTAGTCAAAATGACCATGTACGATGACATAAACGCCATATTGCTCTATTCTTTTGTTTTTTCAAAAATTACAAAAATATAATTTTTTTGAATTTATCTCTCACGCCCTTAATATGCACATTTGCATTGATTTATATACATTATGGTATTTGTGAGTTAAAATTCTTCAAATTACTTCAAATGATGTTTTTTGTAAACCCAATAGATTCCTGTCAAAAAGAGCTTCAAAATTTGCATTTACAAAGTTAAATTGCCATATTCTTAAAAACTGCTTCTAATTTTTTATTGAGGAAAAGGTTTTACTTTTCTTTAATATCCTTGAAGTAACATTTTGGTTCTACTATTAGAAAACTGAAGAGGAAATTTCCAAAAAATTTACTTCAGGCGACAATAGATGGCAACTGGCAAGAGGATGGGGTAAGACCATACAGCCAGTCCACACCAAGGACATTAGAAAACTTTACTATGAGAAAGTCTATGCCATTCAATAGCATCTCTAGTTTAAATGAAATAAGTTCATCAAAAAGTCTTCATGTCGAATTTTTCGAAAATTTGAGTATTTATTTTGTAATTTGACGACAAACAAAGTCGCCCAATCTGAATTTACTGCGCTTCGCGAACACAATATGAGAGGTTTTTGGAAGCTATTGCTGTTCTTATAATAGAAAGTAGATTGATGGAAGGTAATAAAATTAACTTCGAACTAACAAATTACTTCTTTACTTCAAGAAATTTTGATCGCTGATTATTGTATGTTTCATTTGTACAAGTTTGAAATGACTACTGTTCCTGGCTATCAAAATAAATGCTGGTATGCACCACAGGCGCTTTGTTTGAATTGGTTGGGTTTGGATTATATTAGCACTACTTCTAATACTTTACATGAAAGAAAAATTGAATAAACTGAGTACTATAAATCTGTACCAACATTTTAACTTTAATTTCATATTATTACCTGCGCTGTCATGGGGAAGTGCAGTAATAATGCAGCGACGGAAATAGGATCTACTCATATTTTCTGGTGTGCAACCCCGTCAAGATCTCCGCATGTTTATTTTCTTCGTGTTCTCTGTCAATTCGGACACTGTGACGCTTAGGGCCTGCTTCACCGGTGCCTGATAAAGTTTCTGATAGTTTAGCCAGAAGTTATCTCGCTGATATGTTGAAAATTTGTGATTTACGAGAGCCTAATAAATCTATCCATATGTTAAAAGTAACCGGTAAATAATTATGGAGGTTTGAGAGGCCCTTAAATGTTTATCTGGTAGATAACCCCAAAATAACAGAATTTATGTAAGCTTGCTGAGTTTTTCAAGAAATGTCTGTGGTATCTGGGTGATGGATGATGTAATAGAGAAGATAGACAACAAATGCTTTGATCATTTAGAGCATGGGTATCATCAATGACAGTTGGCCAGAATAGTTTGAGATCCTTGACAAACAAGATTGCAGAACCCGTTTTATGTTAACGAAGCCTATGGTTAGCTAAGTTATGACTTTGGTAGAACAGAAAATAAAAACAATAAGTAATTTGTGAATACTGGCTTATATTGTATTTCTGCAATGAACGATCCTACTAAATTATTTACGTCAAAATCATAAAATGTATACTTTGGGTTTCGTTAGCGATTCTGAGATATCACCAATAAACCGACTTCTTCTCACTGTGTTTTATTTTGCAACACGATAATTTTTTATCGTAATTTGAAACTTTAGTGGGGTGAGCAAATCTACTGCTTCAAATGTAGGAAGTGTAGTAAATAAAGCATTCCAAAGCCCACCAAATATTAGGATTTGTGAAGAGAACTTGAATATCATAAAGCCCACCAAATATTAGGCTATCATAAAGGCCATCAAATATTAGGCTATCATAAAGGCCATCAAATATTAGGATTTGTGAAGAGAACTTGCTTGGGCTTCAACTGAAACTACTTTTGAAATCGCTGCATCTGTCACTGGTTAGATCTATCTTGATGTTTGCCTCGACTGTGTGGTCTTCACACGTTAGCATTGAAAGTACAAGCATTGAGACAATACAACATAAGTTTTTCAGAATCATACCATTGAAAATGCGTTTGCTGGATCCATTTGTTAATCATGATTACAGTTTTATTGCAAGCCAAATGAATATACCATCTCTCAGATCCCTGAGAAACTTCAGATATTCAATTTTCCTTATTAAATTGGTTACAACAATCTGGATTGTCCATTACTGCTGAAAGGTGCTAACTTTAAAGTTCCCCCCGTCAACACAAGAAGATCAGTTATGTTTGAGACAAAACATTATAATTTTTCCTTTTTGGCTAACAGTCCAATGCCACGAATGAGCAACTTATGTAATCAGCTGACAATGGATATATTTAAAGAACCCTACTCTAGAATAGACAATTTATTGAAAGATTTATTTCTGAAATACGAATGAGATTGTCATTTGGGTTTTAAATTTTGTTGTTAAAATTAATCACTATTACAGTAATGTATAGAATCAATATGATTTAATGAGATTGTAAACTATTATTGTACATATTTCCGCACTAGTCAATGTATCTTTATATATTGTATACAAGAACTACACGCCTGTTTATTCAAAAAATAAATAAATAAATATTTTTCCTCTCTGCAACGAGGGATACAAGTCTGTTTCCTCACGTGTAAAATTAACTCCTCTTTCTTGCTTCTTTCCCCTTTCCATTTTGAAATTCCTACACACACAAAGTATGAAATAATAAAACAAACATTTACACCAAACTCGCACACAGGTCACTTCAAAGTAAACTGTAACACAAAATAACAACGAATGAGGCGAAGAACACCTCACACTGAAAATGCAGTGTTGCCGCTGGTGAAAGTGAATCAGCAAGATTATTTATCAGAAAGATATTGTCAGATATTTGAACAAGAGAGACCTTGGTGAAATGAAAAATACATATCAGACACTTTTATCTGACAGACACATTATCTGTTGGATTAGTATTCGGAACTTTATCAGGCACTGGTGAAACACACCCTCAATCTCCATGAAGACTATAAGCAAAGATAGCTTCGACTGCGCTCTTCTACAAAAGTTAAAATTCCTCACTGAATATGATAGACGTAATAACATGGTCGTATCGATTGAAAAAATAACAAACTGGTACCACTGATGTCATTAAAGAATAGACGTGACACTAATCGAACCTCAAACTTACGTGTGTTGTTGTAGTGTTAATAAATAATAAAATAAAACTAATAGAAACTAAACTATTGTGTTCTCCGTGAGACGTTTGTCCCACAAATATCTCATCCAGCATGCACAGGCAACCATATAAGTTCCATGGGGTGCTAGGTACTCTACCCATGTTGCACCTATATTAGCAGCAGTGTTAGAAGTTGTGTTATGTGTAAGTCAAGAACTTCACAATCCACAAGAAAACTTGTGAGACACTTCTCATACATACTTCGATTTTAACACTCGCCATTATCATATAATGAGTTAAATTCTGCACTTTACTGAATACGATGCCGTATGTGAATTTGTGCTAAATGATGGGTGAAAATCCGAAAATAATGAAAAATCAGCTTTCAAATCAAATTCCCATTTTTTGCCTGGTTCTTGCAGGCTGTTTCAAATTCCTGAGATTTTCCAGTTTTCAAGGATTCCAGGTTCGCTGGTCACCCTGTAGTTGAATATTCAATAGACAATTTGAAATGAAATCAGATATGGACGAAAAAGGGAATGCAGCAAAACATTTGTGAATTCTATATGTTTTTGTATTGTATTCTTCCTGCAGACTTCACCAACCAGATTCCATTCACTCTAATAATATAAATATCAATTTTACTTACTTGTAGAGTACGGTTTCATCATGAACAACCAAATCATTTTGTTTCAATATGTTAATAAAAACATCTGGTTCAAAATTACCAAAATCAGATGCTTCAGCCACCATTTCAAAATTCCACTTCACAAAGTTCTGACAGGCCTATAACAAAACTCTTTAAACAATGCCAATCAAGTGATTATTTTTCACAAGCAAGAGGGAATTTTTTTTTTTTTAAATACCTGAGCTACATCATAGTGTCCACATGCTAAAGTATATTGGAGCCATGAAACTAACTGATTATTGGAAGCTGCATGAGCAATGTGCATACACATATATTCTACACATAACTTGACAAGATCCTACAACAAATTTAAACATTCAGAACACAGAGGATTAAAAATAATTATTAATTTAACCACATTAAAAATGAAGAGCAAGGAAATAGAAAAAAATGATAAAAAAATTATCACCTTGACATTATACTTGTCAGCTAGTGAGAGAACTGGCATAACAGTCGCATGATTGATGCGGATTCGGCCCGTATAAAAATATTGTAGAAAATCTCCAAATATAGCTGCACAAGTTGGTGTTTCTTGAAGAACAACTCTACTCTCTTGAGATTCACTCCATTCTGGATTCATAAGCATTACCTACAAATAGCAAACAATTATAATAAATCTGAATGACACATATGCTACATCACACAATATTTAAAATACTATTTTTTTTAGGTAATGTGTTCATTTCACAAGAAAAAACATACTGATAAATTGTGATCTTTAAACTTTTCTAACTAACCTGGAATACCTCACTAGAAGCACACAAAATCAGTCGATGAGCTGGATATTCTACTCCAGAAACAATGAGACATATGTCATTCATTTGCCTTTCCATATACAGCATTGATATTTTTTGCAGCACTGTATGAGAATTATCAATCTGTTCCAAAACAAAAATGATAAAAAAGCGTGAAGAAGACACTGTTCTAAATTTTCATCAACATTATTTAATAGGAACATCCTATAAACTGGGTTGTGGATCTTGAGTTTAGGTCAGTTAAATATCTCGTATCTACTTGCCAACTTTTCAGCTGTATGTTACACCATCCACAGGGCTGCAGATATCACTACCTCTCAAACATTCCACCTCGTTATCTCAATTTCACCCAATGTCCTATAAATCACTGACATCCACAAGACTTCTCAATTCTTCATTCTGATGCATGTTACAGCTCTAATCATGACTGAATACACAAAGAGGAGTAGTCATGGTTGAAGCAACATTATATATCAGAATGGTAATTGAGAAGTCTTGTAGATATGGCCACTATTTATAGAATGTGGGGTGAAATTGAGATAATGAGGTGAAATGTTTGAGAGATGGTGATAGCAGCAGCCAGTGCTTGATTTATAAAATTTTAGGTTCTCGAATGCACCCCAAATTTATCATTAATTTCGTAGAAATAGTTGTATATTTCTAATGTAATTTAATAACATATTCCCGAGGTACTTGAATGTCATTCCGTTGTGTTCCACCAGAAATCAAGCCCTGGCTGCAGTCCTTTTGAAGGTGAAATATACAGCTGAAATATTAGGCAGTAAATAATCATGTTATTTTAATTGACCTAAACTGAAGAACACAATTAAGGAATATACTGCACTGAAAATAATATACCTCCATATCTTCTGATGTGAATGAAGCAGAACAGCAGTCAGCTTTGGAAGACTTATTTTCTTTACTTTTGGGTACTGAACCCCTAGTCGTCTGTCCGGTAGCAGATCGGAACATTCTAAGCAGGAGGAAGGACACGCCACTAGATATAACACCTAACACCAATACTATCTAGTATGGGTTTTTGAACCACTGTAAACAAATGAGGGAGATACACTAAAGATAATAAACAAAACATAATAGGTGTGTTTCGACTAAACGAAAAGGACTAAAAGAAAGATTTTAAGAAACCATACTTAAGAGAACTAAAATTTCAACAAAATTAAAATATTAACTGAACAGGAAGAAACAATTGGCAGACATGGCAATATTTACCTTCCAAATTGTTCCAGCATCATTTACATGTCAAATTTCACTTTCTTTTCTTCTGTAAATTGTATTATAACCTAAAATAGTAACTCCATATCTATATTTTTAAATATAACACTTCGATGCGCAGTAATAAACAGTAAAACTTATTTAATAACTAATCGTAACAAAGAAAACATAGAAAAGAAATAAATGTTTATCCAAAATAATGCGGGAACAAATGTCAACATAAGAATTTAATTTCTTCTTGTCAATGCCAGCTTAACGTATGTTTCCCAGAAGCTGAATAGAAATTTTTAATTATTTAATGCAAATTACGCTCGCTTACTTTCCTTTCAACCACAACATAACATTATTGGCCAAAATATCTAAGTATCGCAAATTACTTTTACCGGCGAGCCACAGTTGAAGGAATACCGGCAATGAAATTAACTGAATCATAATACATGACAGACTGATTTGATACCACAACCCACGGTGTAAGAAATATCTTACACAGAGCCACAACAAGGCCAATTCACACAAGTATACTACAAGCAGTAAGTAGCTCATAAAAATTGTGAAGTTGTGTAACCTGTGATGACTTCAGTTCAATTTGGCACTACTGACTACTTTGGTGCAATGGCGGATAAAGATGATTGTGAAGGTGAAAAGTGTGGAGGAAAATATTAATATAGATCGTTATAGAAAGCTAGTGAGGTCGTATTTGGATTTGGTATGAATTATATTGTCCAAGCAAATGTGTGTTTATATTTTTTTGTTTTGTGTTGTATTTGAAGATTTGTATTTTGAGGTTATATTGCCTTTTACAGCATCTTTATTCAGCTGCCTTGTTTTGGGCAGACAAGGTTGTTTCACTGAGTGGAGAGGATCCTGATGATGTATATTGGCTAGCACAGTGCATGTATCTCATGAAGCAGTATCATAGAGCTGTTAACCTCATCAAAAGTAGAGGTCTTGAGAAGGCAAGTTGAACTTCATATTGATTTTTGTTCACAAATAAATGCACTTACTCACAATATGGTTTTTTGTTTTACAGACTAATTTATTGTGCCTATATTTGGTGGTACGCTGCCTGTTAGAAGCTCGGGAGCCTACAGATGCTTTGCAAATTTTAAGTGAAGTTGAACAGGAAGGAAATTTCAATCTTACAACAAACATGATAACCGATTCAACAACTGTCAACCATTCTTTACTTGATAACAACTTAAATCATGTATATAACTGCTATTGTCTGTTATAATAATACAACATTTTTGATACACGACTGAGGAGATTTCAATTCTTTCAGCTTCAAAGCGCCATACTTTATCTTAAAGGCTGTGTATACGAAGCAATGGATAATCGAGGATTGGCAGCTGATTGTTACAAACAATCATTACGTCGTGATGTACATTGCTATGAAGCATTTGAAGCCTTAGTGCAGCACCAAATGCTTTCCTCTTGGGAAGGTGAGAAACATGCTGTGAATGAGTGCCCTTTTAGCTACTATCTAACATAATTATTATTATTATTTATGTGAATTTGTTCTTACTCAATTATTCATTTTAGAGAGAGAGCTTCTGGATTCATTGCCGTTTTCTGAGCAATGTGCAGCTCATGAAGAAGGACTGCTCAGATTATTATATGAAAGTAAATTGAAAAAATATCATGCTCCAGGACCTGTATCAGCTCCATTACCTTCTCAGATTGCTGGTCTCTCTGGCAACTTAGATCTTGCTGTTGCTCAGGCAGAGCGCTGTTATTATAATTGTAATTATCGCCAATGCAGTCAAATTACGGAAGAGTAAGTATTTTATTTTTAATTGGGGTAATGATGGTTTTAGTTGGTAAAGAATTCTAACTTCAAAATGTTTTCCTCACAGTTTCACCTTTTTTTTTTTTATTGTAACTCTTATCTTGAAACCACATGAAAAGCTTTACAGTACTTCCTGCCTCTTTATCTTGTTTACATCTGCAAATTGGACATGTATGTGAGAGAAAGTGTTCAACTGAGAGTCTTTGTGTTTTGTTTATATTTGATGGCACTCATACACTCATATGTCAAAAAACTTTCAAAATTGTAGTGAGAAACATTTGACTTTAACTGGGGTATGGAAAAGAGAAAAAAAGCTAATTTTTCTGCTTTCTCCAGGAAAATAATATGGGATTATTCTATTGTGGTTTAATTGATATACAACACCCCATACACAATTTTTTTTTTTTTTTAGAAAAATCTATGGATCTTTTAGAGGAAATTAATTTTTTATGTTGTCTCAGGAAGAGTTAGGAGGGTATTTGATGAGAAAGGATTGTCAGTGAATACTGTACATTTTTAAATTGACGTATTTTACATATTGATGTGAAACAAGAAAACAAAATATATGTAAAAAATACTAATCAAGGAGTCATTATTATTTCCTGCCTTATTATTTACAAATAGCAGTGATGCTTAAATTAGAGCATTTTTTTTAAATTGTGCATTTGTGCGAAAAGTATCACTTTTGTTACAAATATTCTTTTTTTGACAGTTGTTTTTTGTGTCCTTGTAGAAAAGTTGTTACCTATTTCTCATTGTACTTTGTGGCCTGGAATATATTTTACTTTTATTTTTGAGTTTTCTCTATTAAGTTAGAAGTTTTTGAATTTATGCAGGTAATATTGGGCCTTCTGCAAGAGCAACAAATTTTGAGTGAAGTTATTTCTCTTAGATCTCTCATTGATGCAAGTTTTGTTAGCCATTTCTTCTCTAAATTCTTTCTATAAATTTCTCTCCCATTTATTGCCGCAATGTTTTGAAGATGAGAAAATATTTCCATTGATATGTATCATGTTTCCATACCTGTGAAAAAATAAATGTCCTCCACAAAGTTATAATGATTGCTCTAAATCCTCTATGCCTACTTCTTGGTCCATAACTAAATTTACAGACTTTTCGTTAACATTCATTTTCCAATTCACAATCAGAATTTCCTTCTTCATAATATTTATCTCCATATGCTACTTAGTAGTATATGAGAAATTGAATCCATTTTTGTGGAAATCTTGTGTATTTTTTCAATTCTCTCAAAAGTATGGAAAAGCTAATCATACTTTGAAAAAATTATACACGACTTTATTTAAAAGATCTGATTTGATTTATTTTGTCAGAGAACAGTAAAAACTGTTTATGACGTATGTGGGATCAGTACCATCTGTGCATGTTTTCTTGAGTTCCAGAATCTTTTCCCAATAATTTAACTATAAATAGTAGAAAGATGAGAAAAAGTTTCATGAAAGTGAAGTTAGCAACATTTCAAAATAGGCATTTTTACTCCCATGTAAAACTTTATTTGCATTGGTAGACAAGTGTTTTTTTTTTTAATTCTTTTTTTTTAGTTGCTAAGAAAATAGTAACTCATTACGCCAGCTCTACCCTACCACTATTAGCAAAAGTAGAGCTCAACAAAACATGCGCATAGTGAAGTTACATTTATGCCTAGAAGCAAAACATGGAGCCATTCAGCATTCGCTCAATGGATCTGGGGAACTGGACAAAAACCTCATTGAGGCGGGGGTCATTGACTCGGAAGTTGAAGTACATTTCTTGTTACAGGCTTATTAAGTTTTTTTTAAAAATTGCACAATACAAATGTAAACTAAAGCATTATAGTATATCATTGTTGAAATAAACATAATTTTTACTTTCTTGTATAGTACGTATATATGGAGAAATATACATAGAATAAGGAGAGCTATGTATGCTGCTGAAAATCGATTTCGAAATTTCAACGAAAATAAACTTTTTGGGGTTCCCTGTTACAGAATAAGTGTTTTTTTAAAATGTCTGTCCGAGCGACTGTCTGTCTGTGAACACTACTAGCGCTGAAATCATATGTAGAATTTTCTCCAAAATGGATATTCCCAGTCGATCTGGCGTGACTCGTCTGCGATTTTGAAAAACTTTCTTTAAAAATTTGGTAATTCTTTACATGAAGCTCCAGGGACACTTTCAAAGTTTTATATATACTATTCCCAGTCGATCTGGCGTGACTCGTCTGCGATTTTGAAAAACTTTCTTTAAAAATTTGGTAGTTCTTTACATGAAGCTCCAGGGACACTTTCAAAATTTTATATATACTATGCTATAATACTATAAATACTCTATAATAAATGTCATATTGCTCTATTCTTTTGTTTTTTCAAAAATTACATTAATTATGTAATTTTTTGACTTGTCTCTCACGTCATTAATGGTTACAGTAATGGGGTGATAACAGCAAATTTTTACATTATTGGTATACTATTGTATTTATGCATACATGTGGTTTAGTAATGTGTTATAAAGTCTCTCTAAAACTCAACAGTTTTCCTGCTAAGAAACGCTCAAATGGCATTTAATAGACAGTAGCTGGCAACAGAATGGTGTGTGACTGAGAAACTAGCTCGGACCTCCAAAAAATTAGGAAACTAACTAGTACATGAAAGTGTGTGCCATTCTGTAGCACCACTAGTTCTTTTTGATCGTCAGTATAGTTTAATTGTGTAGAAAACGTTATACAGCAGAAAAGATTTAACTTTTAACTTAAATTTGTGTATTGGTTTTAATTGTTTAATGTCATTTGGCATTGTGTTGTTTAATAACAAATATGCAAATATCTTGTAGTGTGCAGTTGTACTGACACCTGATCAATGTGATTTCTACAATGTGTGTTGTAATTATCAATATCAGTATTGTATGAAATTATAATCCCACCATTAAGTAATCAGTTTTGACTGAAACTGCTGATTATTAAATAAATAGTCAAGGCAATGGTAAGATTCCAAGATCATTGAACAGAAGCTTGCAGAAATCATGTTTGATGATATTTTCCTTTTATTTGTATAATTTTTTTCTACAATCTAGAAGTTTGCGCAAAATTTTATGCCATATCTCAGGTGAGAATGTACATTTGCAAAATATACACAAGAAGCTGCATGCAAGCTGATAGAATTAAAAAAAATTCTGAACACATAACATAATGAACTTAATTTAGTGTTTAAAATAGAGATTTATCCTTAATGGAATCTGTTCCTTAAAGACAGATTTTGATGTATGATCATGGGCAATTCTCAAAAGCATATAAATATAGGCAATTTTTAATTTTTTAAACATTTTTTTCTAAAAAAATGGCACCAATTTTTTATCTTTTAATTTTTGCCTTGTATGCATTGCCACCTTACCCTCATGAAGGCCGATCACTTCGGATTTTGCGACTGCCTGGCTGCTCGTTGGAGGAGTCATTGTTGTCTACATCTGAAAGTCTGGCGGATAAACAGAGCGCATGCTTTAAGGATCTTTTGGTCCAGACGACATGTTTAGAACGTGGAAGACATATGGAGGACATGTTTAGAACGTGGAAGTTGAATGTAGATCCAGGGATCTATTTTAATAAAACTTTTTTAAACTGCCTTTTATATGCGGATGACAAAGTAATAATACAAGACTCTGAAGATAAAATGCAGATGGCAATTTACAAACTTCATTAAATTGCGGCAGATTATGGGTTTAAAGTATCCATCGATAAAACTAAAACAATGGCATTCAAAGGAAAGTATCCTGTGAGAACTAAAATAATAATAGAAGAAAAGATGCTAGAACAAGTAAAATACTTCAAATATTAATGAAAAAGACATTGATTTAGGTGAAAAAATTAATAGATTTAGAAGCATCTCTGGTACAATTCACAGAAACTTAAAAAATAAAACAAGGAGAGAAAAACTGGTAAACTTTTTCAATACTATTGCTATTCCAGTAGTCATGTATGGAGATGAAATAAGAGTAATGTCAGAGAAGGACAAATTGAGAATACAGGTGGCAGAAATGAAAATTCATGAGGAGCACTCTTGGTTTTACAATTAAATTAAAAAAAAGAAACATGGATATAAGACAGGAATTGAAGGTTGAATCATTGCTGGATACTCTGAGAAGAAACAGACGAAGATGGTGGGAACATTTGGAGCGAATGCTGAACACGAGACTACCGGCAATCGCAAGGGATTTTAGAGCAGTGGGAAGAAGAGACATTGGAAGACCGAAAGCAAAATGGGCCCCACAACAGATTCGTTAGAACCTAATCCTTGGAGTGAAGAAGAAGAAGAAGTAGAGCTAGATGAACAGGGGTTTCTTCAATTTGGAAAAAATCGTACATGTTTAGGCGCTAGTATTGTTAATAACAATAATAATAAGAATAACAACTGCAACAACACCATCACCACCGCCGCCGACAACAATAACAACAAACAACAACAGTAATAATAATTTGTCACCTAAATACAGCATACGCCATGTATGACAAGTCAGGACATGTATATAATCATACAATATACAATATAGGTATTTGTAAATATTAAATACATTACAGAAAATTAAATTAAATTATCATACTAAATGCAAATTAATTTTATAAATGGTAGGGTAAAACTAAAGTTGAAAACTAAAGTGTTTACAGACTGACAAGCTTAAAGACAAACGGACGTTTTGAAAAAACAAAACGCTTTTTCCGTAACAGGAGACCCCAAAACGTGTACTTCCGTTGAAATCTTGAAATCGATTTTTCGCAGCATTATAGAACTTCCTCTATATTCGTATATTATTCCCGTATATACGTATGTATATGAGAAAGTAAAATTAGCTCATTAAAAAAAAGGCATGTCAATTTTTTTTGGGGGGGGGGGAACCTATTATTTTCGCTTAATTTCTCTTGAAATTAAAGAAATATGTAGATATGTTCTATCAACTATGAGCCATGAGAATAATTTTTGGAAACAGGAATGGACCAACAGGATATGAAAAATAACGAATATTATTTTAATTATTATTTACTATTGAAAATCCCAACATTAATTCTAATTTTACTGTACAGTTTGTATTCTCAATATTTTGGTGTATTTTCTTTCAATCAATCTGCAAACCTCAATTGAAATTAGCCCAATTAGGTTTTAGAAATATGATATAGCTCATTTAGAAATATGATTTATGGAGGAAATAAATTGATACGAGGTACTTCAGCAGTGCATACTTTCTCGCATTATGTGCAGCGCACTATAAATACAAGCAAGGATAATTCCACATATAAATTGAACATACAGAACTAAAGGCCATTCCAATATATCGTCTTATGAATGCATATGAAAGTACTGCCATATCACAATACGTGATATGGCAGTATGGCTCTATGGAAACGCCGGTTTCAGAGTTAATATGAAATTATAGTATTAAAAGTTCATATAAATTTATCCTATTCAGCTTTTATAATTTTTCTTTCATATTTCATTTAAAATCGAATTTTTAAAGTGAAAACCTAATTGGACTAAAAACGAACGCCATTTTATTCTACTGAAATGACATTGATGTACAGTATATAAATCGTGTTAGTTGGCAGAATGTATAGGTCTACTACCACTCTCACTAGAACTTTCAAACATGAGTTTAACTTCAGGAAGTATTCAAACCATTAGTATTTAATCGTTTTTTTGTTTATAATGATCGTTGCAACTCAAAAATACCACATTAGAGAGACAGTTAGTATGTGGGGAACTACAGAATAAATAGAAAAAAAAATAGTAAAAATTTAAAATCTGGCAGCTCTTACTATTTGCTTTATTAAAAATATTTTTTCAACAAATTTGTAGATAATTTTATGATCTTTAAAATTTGTACATAGCTATTTTTGCACTAAAGTCAGCTATTAAAAAGTTATTATGCAAGAAACAAAAAATGTTAGGAAATTTCCTGGTCTTTTAGTTACCAAAAAATTTCTTAAAGTACTTTGAAGTGAAAAACTTCGGGCTTTCTTACTAATAACAAAATTTTAAAAAATCTTATACCTTACTTTTTTCAATATGAACCCCCTTATGGCTTCCCATCGACTGCACATTTGTCATGCGTTTTGGAGATAATGGCTGCAGGAGGCGTTCAACTGCCTGGCAATTGAAAAGCCGAACCTTCGTACCCTTCCGAAGGTGTTTCCCCTGCCTCCGCTTGACGTCCATCCCCTCCACGACTCAACGAAGGTGTCGGCGAATTTCTGGGTTTGCTGAGCCGTGGAGTTGAGCAAGATTGAGTCCCTTCCAGAATATTGATACCATGACAACCCATTTCAACAATTCCGTAATCAATAAATTTGAAATAGATGTTTCACTGTTCACTTAATTTGAAATTAATATAGACTTTATGATAATTTGATAATTAATATTCTGTTCATTATTATATTTATATAATGCTGTTCAGCAACAAAAATGTTGTCTCCTTTTCTCCTTTTTTATTTTATTATATTATTATTCTTGTTATTGTTATTATTACTATTATTACTGTTACTGTTACTATTATCATTATTATTATTACTATTAGTGAGATATAGCAGAAATAGATGATACAGCAGAGAAGTGTGCCTCTCATCTAAAGTATTACAGTGCATTGCATAACGAGAAAAAAGTTACAGTGAGACGTATTAATCTTCTGGTAAAGTATTGCGATTGTGGTTGTGAATAAGAAACATGAAGTGTAGCCAGTGCAAAGTTAACATTGTCGAATAAGAAGTAAAATGCCATGGCTGTAACGGCAACTGCCACTATGGCGGCTGCTCCATCTCGGAATCAACATACAAAGCCTAGTCAAAGGAAGGAAAAATAATATGGCACTGCTCCACCTGCAGGGACAAAAGGAAGAATAAGAATAACAAGGATGTATCCGAAAACATTGAAACCAAGGATGCAGATGCCGGAGAGTTAAACTACGATCTTGAACTAAATGAGCTAGAAGCTGAAGTGGACCCCTTAATGAAGTCGCTGCTCACAAAACGAATAAAATCAGTGCAATTCATGTTGGACAAATTTGATGATATAAACAAATTACTCGAAGAAAACATAAAAGAAAAAAAAATTCAAATGAAACAAAAAAAGCTGGAACAACAAAAGAAGAGTAAATATGTCGAAATCCATGGAATACAAAACAAAGACAACCAAAGGCAACTGAACAATTTGAGGAGATTGGAAGTATGTGAAGCTAAAAAGATTCCCCTCAAGCATTCACACATGCTTTTAGTCAAATTAAAAGACGAAATTCAGCGCAACACATGCATAGCCAAAGGAAAAAGTTGGTGGAAAACGAAAACGGCTGAAGAGAAACAGAAGTCAACCCACCTGTTCTTCAATAAATCATTGATCCCAGAACTAAGAAATCTCTTCCGAGAAGCCAGAATAAAAGGAAAAGTAGCCAACTTCAAATATGTTTGGGTAAAAAATGGAAGAATTCTGGTGACAAAGGAAGAAAATGGTTCAGTGCTCAACATTGAATCATCAAGAGACGTAAAAACTATTAGAAGGTGGACATCAAGTAGGTAATTTTATGTAGTAAAATTATTTGAAACCATTATGGACTGAATAAATTACAAGATAATTAATGATCACATTTACTTAAATGTCTATGAAAACCTTAAGCAATGGAATGACCATAAAAATCATTGGAAAATATGTGACAAAAATGGGCTAAATATAATACATCTAAACATTCGCTGAATAAAAAAACACTTCAATGAATTGCAAATGATCTTAAAACAATCTTTCTTTCATATTATTTGTCTGTCAGAAGTAAGTCTCACAGAGGCAGAGTGCAATCTCTTCCAAATAGAAAATTACAATTGTGTTAGCAATATACGAAAAAATAAAGCAGGTGGTGGCTTGATTATTTATTATCATAATTCATTAGGATTCAAAGAAAACCATTGCATTTATCCCGGTTTTGAAAATATTAGTGTTAATATCGTCTGTCTAAACAATAACCAAAGATTCTTCTTTATCTTGGTATACAGACCTCCCAGTTCAAACTGTTTAGAATTTATTCAGGACCTCAACTGCCTCCTTGACAAAAAATGGAAATTGTGATATTATATACACTGGCGATGCTAACATAAACATTATGGATACTGAAAATACTAGCGTCAAAGAGTATGAAACTGCATTATATGGTGAGGGCTTAGTTAGTGTAATAGAAAGTGCAACAAGAGAAGAAATTAAAGAAAACCAATTGCCCTCCACATTGATAGACCACATGTATGTAAGATGTAAAACAAATATTCATTCAGCAGTGATTGAACACAAAATATCCAACCACTACCCAGTCACAATGAGTATAAATAAAGTATCTAAAAAAAATCAACCCCAAAAAAGAGTGAAGAAACTAAATAATGAAAATATACAGAAAAATATAGAAAACTATAACGGGCAAGAATGCACCAATATAGACCCCAATATATTCATTGGCAACATTAAAAAGCAATTCTCCTCCATATATGGAAATAATACTGTAATGACTTTCACTAGCAGTAAAAATAATACCTTTTGTAATTCCAAGAGAGACAAAACATGGATTACTGGAAACATGGAAAACATGGATGGAGTTATATACGTGTATAATAGGAAAAGATAGACTCTTCAGAAAATGGAAATCAAATACGAGCAATACAAATTATAAAGCAAACTATAAAAATTCAGGAATAGGCTCAACAACAAAATTCAAAAAGCAAAACAGCAATACTATGACAATAACTTAAACCAAAATATGGATTCAACTAAATACCCTTTTAGGCAGAAATACAAACAAAAATGCAGACAAAAATATCATTGATTCCTTTGGACAAGAAAACTTATAAATTAAATAAATTTCCCAAAATTTTGTCAACCAAGTTAAAACAAAAAAAAAGGTTCTATCTAGCATACTCAAACACTCAAACCCAAATATCATTAAAAACATTATATTGAAGCAGATCGATAATAGAAAAACTCCTGGTATAGATAGAATTAGGGCTACTGATATACGAAAAAATGTAAATATTTGTAGTGAAATAATATCAACCCTGTTAAATAACAATAAGAACTGGCATATTTCCTGAAGATTTAAAAATCTCAATTGTAAAACCAATATTCAAAAAAGAAGAAAGCACAGACCTATCCAATTATCACCCTATATCAATTCTACCAACTATTGAAAAAATCCTGGAAAAATACATTGTAGCAAAATTAAGCAAATATTTGATTGACAATAGGATCATTAATCCAAATCAACATGGCCTCCAAAAAGGAAAAAACGCTGAATCAGCTCTGGTCTCAGACTCCATTTCCTGGAAGTCTCAGACTCCATTTCCTTTGTTTAGTTGTTCTTATATGTAATAGGAACAACTAAACAAAGGTAATGGAGTCATTGATATCTTTATCGATTATTCGAAAACTTTTGAGACAGTACATCATGAAATACTACTTGATAAATTATTCAAAATTGGAATAGAAGGTAATTACTTAAAATTACTTCAGAGTTATCTAAAAAACAGAAAATTCATTGTCAAAGTGAAAGACACAAATAGCCAGCTGTATGCTATGGATTTTAGGGTTTTCCGCAAGGAAGTTGCTTGGGGCCTCTCCTGTATCTAATATATGAAAATGACATTCATAATTCAATAAACAAAACCAAACTCATCATATATGCAGATGGTGCTGTTTTACTATATGCCCACAAAAATAACAAAACTTGTCAACAGACAATACAAAATGAACTCAGTTCCATATGGAAATGGTCGTATGAAAATAATCTAGAAATAAATGAAAACAAAACCAAGGCTATGTACTTCAGAACCTCACATATGGCTAACTTCACTCAGGGAAAAATCTCTTGCACAATGAACGATGTTTGAATAGTAGTTGCCAATATTACTGTAAATGTGAAAATATTGACTACAGACATTAACTATTTAGGAATAATTCTAGACACACAAATGAAATTCTCTAAACATACTGATTTGGTGTTCAATAAGCTAAAAAGAGTTTCAGGATGTATGTATGCTACAAAAAAGTTTGGTTAACCAAAAGACAAGAAGAATTCTATACAAATCACTGGTTGAATCCATCATCCGATATGGAGTGGAAGTGTGGGGTTGTTGCAGCCATTACCAATTCAGAAAATTAAATATGCTGCAACAAAAAATCTTAAAAATTGTCAAGGAAACAAAACCCAAAAAAAGTTTCTACAAATATATACACATAACAAAAAACCTTAACACAAGAAAATACAAAGAAATAACCGATCACATTTACAAAACTAGAAAGAAGAAATTTAATGTGCCAAGATCATACAACAAATACAGAGAAAAAAGACTCAAATGTGTTATACCTACAATCTTCAATAGCATCCCAGAAGATATAAATCCCAATGCAAAGAATATAAGGAACATCAAACAATGGCTACAAAATATAGAATCGGAGTAACACTCTGTACTTAACACAAACATTCATCAATATACAGGTATCTTGTAAATACTGGTATATTATTGAAAAATTATACTGAGTCACTGATTGTAAAATATAATTAAAATGAATGTACTGAAAGAAAAAATAATGTTAACTAAACTGTTATCCCAAAAACTGCTTGTTTGAATGTAGTACAATCAAATTCAAACTTGCAAGTGATAACACTACTGTATTGTTTATTATAATATACACATTTTTCTAAAATGTTATGTATGTATTAATCATATTTTTCAATTGAATATATGAATGGCACAATTATTAACAAATTGTAACCTGATGTAAACTATGAGCAATTGTAATCTATGAAAAATCCATAAAGACTGAAATGTAACTTTCCTATTTATGTAACTCTTTAAACCTAACATTATGTAACATATAACAAACAATCCTGTAAATTATGTGTAGCATATAATACCTGATAACTCCTAACATATGAAAACTATCATATCATAAGTACATTTGTAACTAACAATACTTGTAACAAACTGGGCACCTGATGTTAAGTCGCAAGACTTATCAGGACCCTAAACTGATGGTAAAAAAGAAACCAATTGAATTCTATTACTACTACTACTACTACTGCTGCTACTATTATTATTATTATTATTATTATTATTATTATTATTATTATTATTATTATTATTATTATTATTATTATTATTATTATTATTATTATTATTATTATTATTATTATTATTATTATTATTATTATATTATTATTATTATTATTATTATTATTAATTATTATTATTATTATTATCATCATCATCATCATTCATCATCATCATCTAGGTTTTCTAGTATTATTTTGTGTAAGGAAGATTTTACTGACCAGGCCTCCCGGAGTTGTTTTGGGGACAGGTTCAGTCACAGAAGAAGAACTTCATCTTATATCTGGACTTAAGATAAAAATTTTCTTATGATATGGGCTGTTTGCAACAAAACTGCGTACTGTCCCCTGTTCAGAACGTTTTTGGGTAGTTTAAGTTCTGTTACGTTTTTAAGGAAGTTTTTACTGACCAGGCCTTCCGCCGATATCACGAGTGGGTATGTTTTGGTAGCATTTAATTTCCAAACATGTTTTAGTTCGTAAGATAAGTTTTCATATTTCGAAATTTTTTCTATTTCCTTTTGTTTGATGTTGTGGGATAATGGTACTGCGATGTCTATTATTACTCCTTCTTTCTTCTTTTTATTTTAAGGAGAATTTTCTGGCCTATTGTAATCGACAGTACGATTAGTTAAAACTGGTCTGTCCCAGTACAAAAGGGTGGAACTTGTTTCCAGGACTGGAGGAGGGGTGTACTTATAGAATGGCGGTGTTGATTCATCCAATAATTGATGCTCTATTGCAATTGCCTTGTGCACGATTTTCGCAACTTGATTATACCCTCCTAAGTAAGCACTGTCTGAGAGAGAAGAGCATGCAGCTGTGATGTGTTCTATAGTTTCTCCTATAGCTCCACACTTCCTACATTTATCCACCACATCTTTTAAACAATACTTTCGATAGTTTCTGGTCTTGATAACTCGGTCTTGAATTGATATTATAAAATTATTATTATTATTATTATTATTATTATTATTATTATTATTATTATTTAAATCATTTTGTCTTAAAACTTTTGAGAAAACTTGATTTTGAAACTGATTTTCGTGTGTAAAATATAAAATATTATTGATGTCTTTATACTAATATTGATATTTATTCAGAGTTCTGAAGAAAGATCCATACCACAGTAGCTGTTTACCCGTACATATTGGATGCCTGGTTGAGCTTAAGAAAGCAAATAGTAAGTGTGAAGTTTATGTGAATTGATATTGAATTACATGTTTATCTTCATTTAAGGGATTTTTATGATTTTTGCTGTCATTTTTATACTAAGTTACAATTACTTGCTTCTAACTCATAATTCTTATTTTCACATTATTTGACTTGAAATTTAGAAATTGTTTGAATGTGTAGTTTTTAAAATTGATGGAAAATCTGTTGCAGAATTGTTCTACTTGGCACATCGACTAGTTGATTTGTATCCTGAAATGGCAATATCATGGTTTGCTGTTGGATGCTATTATTATGTGATTGGTAAGAAATCGAAGAAAATTTTAAGAATAGACTCAATATTTAAACATAGTCTCTATTGAAACACATTTTAATTATCTGTATGAAATGTGTTGTATATAGGGAAAAGTGATCCAGCTCGTCGATATTTGAGTAAAGCTACAACTCTTGATCGTCTGTTTGGACCAGCATGGTTAGCTTATGGCCATTCATTTGCTGCCGAAAATGAACATGATCAAGCAATGGCTGCTTATTTTAAGGCATCTCAGTTAATGAAAGGGTATGAAATCAACTCATTTTAACTGTATGATTTAGTATTAAGTTATTATAATTTTAAAGGTTTTTATATTTCAGGTGTCATCTGCCATTGCTGTACATTGGTCTAGAATGTGGTCTTACAAATAATGTTAAACTTGCTGAAAAATTCTTTCTTCAAGCCCAAAGTGTTGCCCCTGAAGATCCGTTTGTTATACATGAAATGGGTGTGATTGCTTTTCAAAATCAAGAGTGAGTAGTTTATTATTTTGAACTAATTACTATATTAATCTTTTAAGAATTTTTACTTTTTTTTCGGATACGTAATTAGCAAAGTACTGGATTTGGTCCACAAATTTGAGGCCAAGATTTCAATGGTAGAAATTCCATTAATACCTTTGGTATAAAAGTTAATGAATCGTTTTCTATTTTGTCACCTTCACTTCTATTTTTGTTGCTCATCTTTGTACTTTTTTTAAGATCTATCAGAATTGAAATGGGCATGCGGAATTGTGTGTGTCTTCCAGGATTGGTATGATATATATTGTGTACATCTTTGTGAATAGTGTTTAGACATTCCTGAACCATTTATTTATTAAATATTGTATTTATCACAATATTTCATGGAAGTATATCCCTCGACAAAGGTATAAAAACATAAGAAAACTTTTTTTCTTATTTTTTTTCATATGATTAATGTCATAGATATCCATCTGGAAATAAAATTTAAAGTTTGCTTAAAAGGAGAACAGTGTCAAATAAACTATATGATACAAGCAGAATATTTAGGGGCGGCCTGTGGCGCAGTTTTCAGTCTGCACACCTTCCACCACTGGTGCCCAGGTTTGATCCCAGGTGGTTCCAAGTCGAATTTATGGTGGACATAGCGGGTTCGCAGCATATTTTCTCAGGGTACTTCCATTTCTCCTGCCAATATGCAGTCCACTCGATTACTCCATCAAATATTCCCTACCCTACTCTATTCTAGGATTAACCACCATTCTGCTAAGGATCTGCAGATTACAGCGGCACCTAGGCAATAGCCAGAATATAGCTGGGAAGGGCTGTGGCTACCTCTGTGGGTTATTGACAGATGGGGTCCCAGGCTGGAGGACTAGAGAGAAGGGAAAGGTGAGGGAGTAGGGGATACCCCCTCTCAAGACATTAGGTATGGAAGCAGAGAGTGGGTGTAATATCAGGCGGATTGAGGGGTACAGCGTGAAGTTGACCCCTGAGGGTAAAAAAAAAAAAACAGTTAAGTTTTTACAAGCAGAATATTGTGCAATCTGTTCATCACATTAACTTGGGTGCTGTAGTTTTACAATTGGTTTCTTTATTATTAAGAAAGTGTAGGGATTATTAGTATTTATTTGCCTTTTTTGGAATTCTTGTAAATGTGTCATACATAATATAAAGTGTTCTAGAGAGAGTAACTTAAAAGACTTCAATTATTCCCAGACAAGCTTAATGCCAATTTGCCCCAAAATCTTAGCACACTGGATATAATTATGAAGGATAATAAATATGTGTAATAATTGATGTCACATCTTTACTCAAAACGTTTTTGTTGAGATAGGTTCAACCCAGAATTGTAATTTTGGTAGTTTGCAATTATTTAAAATTGTTACCAAGCCATAACCGCATGTTTTCAGTGCAAATCTACTAGCACTGTCAACATGATAGTTGACATTCAATAGTGAATAGAAGATCTGACATTCCCTACATGTGTGCGTACGCGCGTCCGTGACGTGTGAGCGCGTGCGGATGCGGTACTCACCTGGTACCCACCTCTCACGACGCCACGACGATGAGCCTACAGTGTGGACTCCACTGCTCCATGTGCACGCACAATTACACCTACATATCGGTCTCCGATAGCTCAGCGATGAAAGGAAAGGGGCTGGGGGACCACCTCGTAGGAAGAATGAACGGATTCGGCCGAAATATTAACAAGGAAGAAATTGAATTAATATTAATTTAATGATTAAACGTGAAATAAAAATGTGTATTAGTACCTCGTGGAATTAATGAAAAGGAAAGTTAAGATCTAAGCAAGAAAAGAGAACCAGTTATAAAACTAGTCTTACTATGTACAAAATGAATGCCGTGACCCAGCGGTAAATTTTAAAAAAAAAAAAAAAAAAAAAAAAAAATATTACTACGTACAAAGCAAAGTCTATGAAATTGTTTAACATAATAAAAAGTGACCAAAAGTATTAATGATCATCTTAATGATGAGCATTAAGGTTCAATGCAATTAATTAAAGTTCATTGTTTACGATCAACTTGAACCTAATTGACTTGCTTGGCTCGGCACCCCTCGGAGGCAGAAACAGGTATCCGTTGTATGGAAGGCGCTGTACTCGAACCGATTGCTGCCGGGAAGGACGCGATGCACACGACACATCCTACCATCTGACGAATGCTCCGAGTTCGGACACGATGACCAGGCAATGCGTGCCGCCGTGGTCTAAATTGGCAGTCGCGCCGCGAACGCGCGATGAAAGAAATATGCCAGAAAGGCATATGCTGTTGGGCAGCTTGCAGCCCTAGTTACCGGCAGATGCGCCGCATGTGTCTCTGATTGATGCCGCTAATGCCGTTGCGGCATGATGATGAATGGTGAGACAAGTGCTGACTTCTTTGGACTGGGCCAGGCATTCGGACTTGCCCCATCCTCTTGAAACCAGTCAGCTATCGCCGCCACATTTTTTTGATATTTTCTCAGTTTTTCGGTTTCCTAATAGTAGAATCGAAATATTACTTTAAGAATATTGGAAAAGGTCAAAACCCCGTCCGAAAAAGCAATTATCATTGAAAAATTAAGTGCCGTTTTTATGAAAATGGCGTTTAAACGTTACTGTAATTTGAAGCACTTTTTTAACAGAAAATTTTTGAGTTTTCGAAAAACTTCATTAGAAGTCATTTGAAGCACTTCCACTCACAAATGCAATAGTGTTTACAAATCGCTAGAAATGTGCATCTTAACGGCGTGAGAGATATTTAAAAAAATACATTTTTCGTAATTTTTGAAAAACAAAAGAGGATACCCTAAAATTAACTTTAAGCCATATTAAACAGTGAAATTAGCACTATTCGTTGGAAAAGTTGGAAGAAAAAATTGGAGGGAGTCATTTTTGAGAAAATGGCATTTGAGCGTTTCTGAAAGAGCGGAATATTGAGTTTTAACGGAAAACTGTTTTGTTTTCGAGAAACTTTACATGACTGTATTTAAAGCACATTGCTTATAAATAAAATAATGCCAACAAATCAGAACTAATGTAAATATTAACGACTTGACAGACAAGTAAAAAGATTACATTTTTGTAATATTTTGAGAAAACAGAAGGATCCAGCAATATGGCGTTTATGTCATCTCATAGAGTAGATTTCGCACTACCCGTACTAAAAGTTTAATGAAAAAATTTGGAACCGTTTCTAAGAAAATCTTGTTTTTGTTATTTCTTAAAATTGCAAATATTGCATGCGATATTCTATGAAAACTACTAAAAGTTATAAAAATATACATGAGCTTAATCACAGAACTAAATATGGAGAACAAATTTTATTGGAAAAATCTCTTTTTTCAATTTTGTAGTTGTAGAAAGACAACAAAAAACATTTAAACTTTTTCAATTTTCGAAAATTTAGAATTAACAGTGAAAATCTGACCAATGCTACCTTCACTCTATTCTTTCAAGAAATTTAAAGGAAAAAAATTGGAGCAGTTTTTAAGAATTTTTCGAAAATGTTCCAGAGACTTCATGTAAAGCACCCCCAAATTTTAAAGAATGTTTTTCAAAATTTCAGAGCTTCAACTAGATATGGAGTTTCTTTGATTTGAAAAAAATCCAACGTATGGTTTAGACGCTAGTATTTTTCACAGACAGACGGACGTTTTGGCATCAATTGACTTTTCAGTATCAAGGACCCACAAAACAGGAATTCTGGCTATACCACGTGATAGAAGATCCCCCCCCCCCCATAATTTAGCAACTGGTTTTATCCACATTTTCGTTATCAGGGCCCGACAATGAATTTTTTTTCTGCCAAAAATCCCTGTTTTTTTCGCACAGAATTACATAACTTTCTCTATACTTCGTGTATTTCTCTGTAGATACGTATTATGTATACGAGAAATTAAAAATTCCGTAGATTCACAAACAAATCTACCTCATATGACAATCTGTTGCAGAGATATGATAAAATTGTTTTTCATGGTTTATTTTTTCTCAGTTTATATTGCATTTGACAAGCTAAAAAAAATTGCTGTGACAGAGAAAAAAAAGTTGAATTTGAGGTTTTTTTTGTCAACCAATTTTGACGCCAAATTATTGTAGAAAAATAAATAAATACATTTTTGAAATTGATTTTCAACATGAAAAATGTTTTTTCCCTAGAATGTGTTTCTCAGTTTTTCCCCATAGAAGGTGTCTTATAAAATTCTATAACACATTTTTTTCAGATTTTTAAAGAATGTGGACGATAGTGCAAAACTAGAGGTGCTACAGAATGGTACAGACTTTCTCGTAGCAAATTTTTCTAATTTCCTTGGTGTGGATTGGTTTTAACATCTTGCTCCATTCTTTGGCCAGCTGGCATCTGTCGTCACCAAAAGTACATTTTCTCTACTTTTCAGTTTCTTAATAGTAGAACCAAAATATGACTTCAAGAATATTAAAGAAATAAAACCTCGTCCAAAATAGAAATTTTCATTGAAAATTTGAGTTTTCGAAAAACTTCAATTGAAGTCAATTGAAGCACTTCCATTCACTAATTGCACATAGACAGTGCAATTAGCACTATCTATTGGAACAATATAAAGAAAAAATTTGTAGTCATTTTTGAGAAAATGGCGTTTGAGCGATTTTGAAAATGCAGATTTTTGAGCTCATTTTTACAGAAAACTGTTGAGTTTTCGAGAAACTTTATTTGAAATTATTAAAAGAACACGTACTTTTAAATTTATTAATGTGAAGAAAACACCTCTAATTATATTACCGACGTGAGAGACAAGTAAAAAAAATGTTTGTAATTGTTGTAAAACAAAGGAATAGAGAAATATGGTGTTTATATAATTGGATAGGGTGCATTTGGTACTACTCCAACCAAAAATTTAAAGAAAAAATTTGTAGCCGTTTTTGAGAAAATATTGTTTTTGTTATTTTTTGAGATGCAAATATTGCATGCACTATTGCATGAAAACTACTAAATCTTCCATAAAAACCTATCTGACCTTAATGAAAGAACTATTTATGGGCAACAAATTTAATTTGAAGTAAAAATCTGTTTGCAATTTTGTAGTTGTTGGAAGACGCCGAAAAATTCAAACTTTCGCAATTTTCGAAAATTCAG
This sequence comes from Teleogryllus oceanicus, assembly GCA_964035755.1. Lineage (NCBI taxonomy): Eukaryota > Metazoa > Arthropoda > Insecta > Orthoptera > Gryllidae > Teleogryllus > Teleogryllus oceanicus. The sequence continues at coordinate 124,527,781 of CAXIVR010000002.1, forward strand.
TTATCGTGAAAAACAGACCTATGCCACCTTTATAAGTGAATTTTACTCTTAGAAGTTTACTACTTAGAAAATTTTGAAAACGTCCGTGGGGCGTCATGTAAACTACCCAAAATTTTAAAGAATGATTTTCAGAATTTTAAAGCATCAACTAGAGCCAGATGGACAGATGTTTCTTCAATTTGGAAAAGATCGTATGTATGTTTTAGTCGCTTGTAGGGTTCACAGGCGGACGGACAGACAGACACACTGACAGACCGACGAACAGACAGACACTGACAGACTGACAGAACAGCTGACACACACAGACAGATGGACCAAAGTTTTGAAAAAAGCCACTCTTTCGGTATCAGGGAACCCAAAAATGTGTGTTTCCGTTGAAATCTCGAAATTGATTTTCCGCAGCATTACATAGCTTTCTCTATACTACGTATATTACTCCGTATATACGTATGTATACGAGAAAGTAAAAAATTAAACCAACTTAATCTGTTTAAAAATTTGAAATTCGTCCCAAAATGAAATTGGAAAAAAACGTTTTAACCTATTATTAAACACAGATATAATTACGACATATGAACTCGAAACCTTGCAGGTATTATATCGATTATGTACCAAAGTCAATTGGAATATCGTTGATGACAAGAGATGATTTGATTACATTTTTGAAATTTTTGTAAAAAAACAAACAAACAAATAGAGCAAAGTAGTGTTTTTGTAATCTCTTTCAGTATGTTAAGCAGTATCCCTACCAAAAGTTTAAAGACAAATTTTGGTGGTGTTATTGAGAAAACCTTGTTTTAGTTATTTTTTAATATTGCACACATTACACGCAATATTGAACATAAACTGCTACAATTAAAAAAAAATACATTACCTTCATGAAAGAACTAGTTATATAAAAAAAAATTACTTAAAAGAAAAATCTCTATGTTCATTTTTACTTTCTTGTATACATACATATACACGGAGTATTATACGTAATATAGAGAAAGTTATGTAATGCTGCGGAAAATCGGTTTCGAGATCTCAACGAAAATACGTTTTTTGGGCCCCTGATACCGAAAAAATGTTTTTTCTCTTTACCTCTTTACAAACCTGATACCTAAAAAGTGTTGTTTTTTCTTTACCTCTTTACAAACGGCTGCAAATATCTTTCATGTGTTAATATTTATATTTGATGTGATTTGTTCACATTATTGCATTTATGAGCAAATGTGCTTTAAACGATGTCATTCAATGATTCTCGAAAACTCAAAAGTTTTCAAACAAAACAGAGTCAAACGAAACATATAAGCAAGTTTTTTCTCATTCCTGAATGTCAGATGTTGATTTAGCCATGATCGCTAAGGCAATGTATATTCCTGGCCCGGGTGTACATGTGACTTGTACGGTGAGTCGGTTCGAATCTTCAACTAAAACCGTGCTTAGCTGCTATATGTCTGTGGTTAAGTCGGAGGGAGAGGCCGAATGTCCATTTTGGAAAATGGATTTTCCCCGGTCCACCTGGCTCGACAAAAAAAGCGCTGTGATTTTGAAAAACATTCCTTAAAATTGGAGGGTGTTTTACATGAAGACCCTGGGACATTTTCAATTTTTTTTTTTTCAAAAATGACTCGACATTTTTTCTTTATCATTCTTGTAAGAGTAGAGTGAAGTTCACTCATAAAGGTGAAGTAGGTGCGTTTTTAACTGTAACACCGAATTTTGATATTTTCATAATGTTTGAATTTTTTTCGGCCACTTGGTACACCCACAACTTTCCTTCAAATGTTATTTGGTCTCCATAGTTAATTCTTTCAAGAAGGTCACGGGAAATTTGTGGCATCCCAAACAGTACAATGTTTGTACTTTACTGCACTATTCGTACGAAAAGTTTGAAGAAACAATTTGGAACCGTTTTTTGAGAAAATGGCATTTGAGTGTTTCTAAAAATAGGGAATTTTGATCTCGTTTTCACAGAAAAGTTTTGAGTTCGCGTAAAAACTTTAGAAGGCATCATTTAAAACACACGTTTTCGTAGATGCAATAATGTGAACAAACTGCCGCTAATGTTAACCCATTAACTGCCAAATTCATTTTGTGCGCGTAGTGTTCTCTCATTGTCGTCGCGTTCGTGCGCGCAGTCATTGATAGAGTAATCTGGCAACATGTTTTTGCAACTTTTAGTATTAATGAATTGTTATGTTGCTAAATTATACTACGAGAGCGCTCCGAAGCGCCAAATGGTTATATGAGCTTTTTTTTTCTTTAAGAAGAAGCAGAACCGTTAGGCCTTATCTGCATATGTCCTGTCAACTTCGGTGCGGACCAACCACCCGTTTGCTTTTCACCGGCCTCTCCACAGACATATAGCAGCTAAGCACGATTTTAGTTAAAGATTCGAACCGACGCAAGTCATATGTACACCCTGGCGAGGAATATACATTGCCTTAGCGATCAGGGCTAAATCGAAATGACATTCAGGAATGAAAAGAACTTGCTTATATGTTTCGTTTGGGATGTTTTCACCTAGTGAAGAAATAAAATTCGCAAATTATATTACATAATGTCGAGCATCAATGAAAAGGGTCTGAGATCCCTAATTGGGGACCATGGCAGTTAATGGGTGTAAGCGACGTGAGAGGCTAGTCCAAAAAGTAGATTTTTGTAATTTTTGAGAAAACAAACGAACTGTATTACCCTTAAACTGTACGACCCTCAATATATTTAGCACTACCCTTAACAAAAGTTTAAAGAAAAAATTTGGAGCCAATTTTCAGAAAATTTTGTTTTTTAAAAATATTTTTATTTGAACATATTGCGCGAAAACCGTCAAATTTTCCCCAAAAAGGTACATGACCTTACTCAAACTTTTGGAATTTTTGAAAATTCTGAGTTAACAGTGAAATAAGGACCTATCCCATCTTTATAACTGTTATTTACTCTATTCTTCAAAAAATTGTAAAAAAAAATTGAAACCATTTTTGAGACAATTTTGAAAACGTCGCAATGGCTTCATGTAAATTCCCCTCCCCAAATTTTATAGAATGTTTTTCAAAATCGAAGCGCTTCGAGTCGAGCCAGATCGATCGGGGAATATCCATTTTGGAAAAAATCCTATGTATGATGTAGGCGCTAGTGTTCACAGATGGGTCGGACTGACGGGCGAATAGACGGACGAACTTGTTGGGAGGAAGAAAAACAACAACACCTAAACAGGGGATCCCAAAACTAGAATTTCCGTTGGAATCTCAAAATAGATTTTCCGCAGCATTACTTAACTTTATACAACGTTTATTATTCCGTTAACACGTACATATACGAGGAAGTAGTGGTGAAACAGAATGGCACAGACTTTTTCCTAGTAAAGTTTTATAATTTCCATTCTGTAAAGCTGCTAGTTCATACATTAGTATTGTATTTGTGAGTAAGTGCTTCAAATGGTTTCTTATGAAGTTTCTCAGAGTTTCAAAACTTTTCTGTGAAAACGAAGCACCTTGTGTATCTCAGCAACTTTCAAACAATATTATATTCTTGAATTTTCAAAAGTTTCACCAATATCTTTTGTTGATACTATTGCAACGGGATTAACATTTACAATACAGGCGAATTGATACTTTATTTAAAATGTGAGTATGTGCTTAAAATGATTTCATAGTTTTAAAAATGATTTTCAAGTTTCTAGAAAACTCAATATTTTGTATGTAAATGTGTGAAAAAAAAAGCCTTTTAGACGCTATAATGCGAGCATTCATTTTCCGCGGGTTTGTTTATTTACGTCCGATACCATAACAACCTGACCGCGCCGTTTCCCGTTCCCTTTGTATGCCCAAATAAAGCATAATACCTTGGTATTTTAATGTTTATTGTAATGTAGGAGAAATTACCGACTCATTATAGTACTATATGTTGAATTATTTGGCTATTTTCATTTGAACTTTGGAATTTCCAAAAATGAGAAATACATTATATTTTTTTGTGAGTAATGGAAGTATTGAACGACCCAACGCTGTGAGAGTTAGTGTGCTGTTCGTAGAAACTTATGTTCTCGAATTCATATTCCTAAAGCATTTATTTTTGAGGGGCGGGAACATACTAAGGCATGTGTTGGCTCAAGGAGGCACAATCGATTGGCAGTACCCAGAAGCGTATCTAGGTATATTGGCGCCCACGGCAAGCTTAGAATTTACCAACGCGCCTGTGGCTCGTACCATAATTGCCATACCGTAGATACGCCTCTGGACGTAACAACCTGTCACTGGTGTGGAAAACATGTCCCAGAGTTCAAATGTGCAACATTTTTGGGATTGGTTTAATCTAGTATTGTAATATTACATAACCATTACTAATAATACAATGAAAATATGTTATATTGTAGCAAGACTAGTTTTAAATGCTCTTCTCCTGTAAAAATACTTCCCTGAATCTGATAGTCATAAGTAGTTGTTTGTGAATACGAGAAGAATATGATGAACTCCCACAATTCGTGAATATGAGCATGTAATGACTTACAGGACCATTATTCCTGTGAAATAGATATGGATAATATGCATACACGTATTTGTGCATTTCTGTCCTTTCATTATTTATAATTATTTTGTGGAATCATATTCTTGCAATGCATGGAATAATTATTTTGATGTATTATTCTGCACTACATGTTTCAGTTACACTGGAGCGGAGAGGCATTTTCAAGAAGCTTTGAGTCGAGTTCGTTGCATTAACGAGTCAGTGTTAGCTGAAAAGTGGGAACCTTTGCTCAATAATTTGGGTCATACATGTCGAAAACTTCAAAAATTTGAGGAAGCCTTGGACTTTCATCAGCAGGTACTATCTACAAAAAATTATTTTAATTATTTTAGAGATATTATTAAGGTTTTTTGAAAATCATGTCATGGTTTATGAAGAAAGCAGAGGTGTGTGTGTGTGTGTGTGTGTTTAAGGGCTACGTGGAAGACACTGGGTAGCCCGTACCACCGAGCGCGTGAGATTTTTACTTACTAAAACCGAACCTCCTTCCCCCTTCATCATCCCCGCGGAACCTCCTGTAGGCATTACATCGCAGAGAGTGGAATGGGAACCCAGTGACATGAGGAGTGAGGGATCTTGAGATTTCTCTCCTTCCTTTCTCCAGTCGTCCTAATTTCAGCAATATTTATTGTGCAAAATTATACACCGACCTTCAGCTTTCACACCAAGTATATCAACGGTAACTCGTCGAGGTGCGAAACGTGGCACTGAAAAAATACGTGCTTATTTATTTATTTTTACGTCAAAAAACAGTTAAAAACTTGCTTGAGGTCATTGACAGCAGGTTCGCTCTCAGGACAGTGCGAGACATCATCCAGTTTGAACCTATGTATGTTGGATCAGAAGCATCCATGTCCCGTTAGAAGCTGCATGAGATAATTTACCCCACCGGTCTTTCGACTGATCCACGTTTCAACTGTAGGAATCAGTCGGTTGGTGCACACTCCGTTGGATGAAGTGTCCCATCGCTGCTGCTATTCTGCTAGTTCCATGCAGTTTTGCTTCCTGTCCCTTTTGTCATAACGGCTCTGTCGTTCACGGGCCATTGAGATCCTCCCGGTTTTGACGTCAACTGCTTCATTTTAGAGAGTGCGGAACGCACATGCAATCCCGAGCGCAGATAGCCGATATTTTGACGCCATGCCTCATACATAGCTCTTCGTTTCAGTAGAGGTGGCCCAAACTGGTGATCTGTAGAGTAGAACCGATGTGACGACTGAGGCAAGCAGCTTTCTCTCTTTACTACTAGGCCCTCCAGTGTTCGGCATTAACCTGGTGGACGCAGCATTACCATCGCTGTTTTCTGCTGGCATAGTCCAAGTGGACAACTATCGCAGGACGAGTATTATCGCAGGACGTGATGACATTTTATGATAACCGACTTTAAGAGCGATAGATTCTCTATTTTTTGTTAGTTATAAGCTTGAATTCAGTATCTTGTTCGGCTCGCAGCAATCTTGCGGAATCCAGCCAACGACTGACACTGGCAATGACTTCATTGCAGATACTCACTATCTCTTCTACAAATTTTGCTACGACGATGACAATGTCGCTTTCGAAGCGTCCGATTTTGGTTTCTTCTGGGAGTGAGAGCCTAGGAACTTATCATACATGATATTCCACAGCAGTGGACTCAGCACCGAACTCAGCACCGAACCTTGCGGCCCCTGACGCTGATGTTGTGTACCTTCAGTCCTACATCCGTATTGTTTACCAGAATTCGTCAATTGAGATATTCAGCCACTATCGTTCTCAAGTCCGTAGGTACATTGATTTGGTGGAATGCCTTATGAAGGGTCTTGCCGAGTTAAAAGCATTCTTAATGTCCAATGGTACGACTGCACATAACTTTTTTGGACCTGTTCTCCATCCGCTCCCTCTACTGACCTGTCGTGCAGTGTTAACGACATGCTTAACAGCATCGATTGTTGAGCGAGCCTTCCTAAAGCCGTACTGGTTCTCTGAGAGTCCACCTCCTTTATTTTCATCTTCCAATTTTGAGCTAATGATATGCTCGAAAACTGTATACCTGGTATCGAGCTTGCACAGCGGCCGGTTCTTCAGGAGTTTTTTTCCCTTTTGGAAGAAGTACTACTTGTCGTTTTTTCCATTTCTCAGGAAATATCCTTTCTCTCAGAAATGATCGTAGAGTACGCCTCTACAAGCGGATATCGCAATCTTAAGGGCGATGTTGGGGATACTATCCGGCCTTGGCTTTCCGGTGAGACCTTGGAATTACCAAGTTTGCTGATTACGTGCAGTAGCTCATTCTCAGTGACTGGTGGTATAATTTCCGTAACAGGTGGCATGAAGTTCGACAGTTTGCCGGGGTAGTGTGGGAATAAAGTCACAATTCTCCGAAGAAGGTTATGGCAGATTGGAGACTGAGTTTGCGACTTTATAAACTTACCATGACCGTCTTGAATGGCATGTCCCATACTCTTTATCAACTTCATCACTAGGCTTTTAGCGAAAAGACGTTTACTTTCCCGGATTGCGGCCTTCAACTGGCTTCAGGCCAATTTATATAGTTCTTGCAATTGAACTAAGGTATCTGTGATGACGCTTTTGAGCAGTGTTTTCGTTCCACCAGAAAACTGGTAAACGTCGGTGGTTGTTTTTTCTGGGCATAGCTACGTCACAAGCTCTGGTTATCCAGTTTAATTTGGCTAACCTATGACTACCGTCCCTGATGGTACAAACTTCTCCACACAATGGCGGAATACTTCCTCGTCAAACGCTTTGGCTTTCCATCCTCTCACCTTACATCCCGGTTACCCTCCTTTCTTTGATATTGCACCTCGTGTAGAATATCCTGATGGTCGCTTTGTGTGTAGTGTTCACTGACTTTCCTGGATTCTCCCATTCTCAACAAGCGATGTCATAAACGTTATGTACACCACCTCTGCGATCTCCGGTGTTAAAGAATACTACATTCAAGAGAGCGAATGATTCTAGCCCAATTCGACCTCTTTTGCTCGTTGTCGAGCTGCCCCACTCCACGGCCCATGCATGACCCCAGCTATCACGAGGGGGGTGCGGCCTCTGGCGTCAAGGACCTAGACGGTCCAGGAATTGCTCAAAGTCATTGAACGTAGCGTTTGACGCGTAAATATAGAATCCATGTATTTTGACCCAGGCGAATCCAACGTCGGCTCGAGTCGTTACTTGTAGGAATAGACGATTCTCACATGCACAAATTGCTGTTTTGTAGCATTGGTCGGATACCCACGATGAATCGGATACTCACGGTGAAAATAGTTCCAACTTAAAAACGTATCTTAATCTTAATGTTTGCGCAGAAATAATAGTAGTATTTGAACAAACCAGCGTGTTGTACAATCATTTATTTGAAAATAGCTTGAGAATATAGGTAAATGTATGCCGCTTGGTCATTATTGACAACAGTCACTGTTTCTTGAATATTACACCGGGTAAGTGACCGCCATTACATTGAACAATTTTCTCGAAGCGGCAAACGAAAAATTGTAGCACAAAGATGTAGCATTCCAAGGGGATTTTCTGCAAGGCTTCCCGTATTTGTCGCTTAAGATCTGCCAGTGGGTGAGGGCGTGTAGTGTAGACTTGATTCTCCATATAGCCCCGTAAGAAGAAATCAGGGGTGATCAAATCTGGCGGCCGCGCTGGCCAGTTGATGTCTACAAATCTGGAAATTAATCGACATTGTAAAGCAGGCCGCAATATGGTTGTGGATTGTCGAGCCATATGAGATGTTGCCCTCTACTGTTGGAACCATTTCTGAGATAGGTTGCGAGTGCCCAGCGCTTGAAAAACGTTATTTACCATATTCACATAGCACTCACTAAATAACAGCACGGCCATTGTCCTCGAAGAAATAAGGGGCTATGATGCCAAACAGCAACGGTGCACCACACTGTCACGCGTTCAATATGAAGCGGTCTCTCATGCAGCTCACGTGGGTTCTCTGGAGCATAGTTCCCCCGATGTTTCGTGATCACGCCTCCGCTAAGTTAAAAATGAGCCTCATCAGACATTAAGTCGTTCAAGATCTGCGGCATGGCTAATATGCGTTCAACGAAAACCATAGCAAACGTCCTTCGGACAACTTTGTCCTTTTCTTTTACTATTGCACAACCGGCATTTATGGGAGTAAAACTGTACATCATCGTGGATGATACGTTGCAAGGAATGAGGCGACTTTCTTAGCACTGAGGCATGTGTGAAAACGGAACGACGAGGACTTCGGATTAGTGTTTGACGGGCTTCCTCTGTCCGCGCAGGTGTCCGTTGTGACCTAAACATTTCTGGACTTTTCATCATAAGACTGTAAGCATTGGTACGAAATTTCACTCACCTTACAATTGTCCGGTGAACAAGAACTTTGTTGTGACGTCTCAGCTTGAAATGGCGAGGAAAGATTCTTCGAACAGTAATGGAAGACTCGTTATTTTTAAAATAAGTTTTCACAGCCAAAGAACGGTACTCTGGAGTGCACAAAGTCATAAATTGCAAATGACCGCCCTTCCCCACTTTATTCTACATATTCACGTCGCGCTTGTGAGTACAGTGCGTCCGTACTACGTGACTCAAATCAGGCTATTGTTTCTGCGCAACCCTACATAAGTACTTTCTCTACAAATACAAATGAAGAATAACCATTTTTATATAAAATTGTACATATATTATACTTATTACATTAAATACATTTTATTTCAAAATATGTTATGCATATTTTTCGGAAGCACGGGGCCCTTCCCTTATGGATGATGGTCCCCAAACAACTGCTTGTTTTACTTGTAGGTAAATCCGGCCCTGGTCGTGGTTTCTGTGTTGTTCACACAAAATCGCGACATCTGTCTCCCGTACCCTCTCAGACTGTGCTAGGATATCCTGAGCAACTTCACAGTTTGTTCAGATTTATTTGAACTATTTTCATGGTCTGTCGAATATTGCCTTTATCGCTCTTTGGTAGGAAGGACACGTGTTACATCCGGTAGCAAGTTTGCTGTATTTGCCGTTGGGTACGCACAGCGGGCACTTTGGATTATTCGTGCGTGTCTTAGCGAAGTGACCATCACCGCAATTCATGACCGACTTTGATTTGTCACGCGGACTCGTACATGTTCGACTTATGTGTCCAAAATCTGAACAATTGGGGGGGGGGTCCTCTCACGTAATCGGCAATTTACCCGTCCTATTCTAGCATTACCAGAAGCTAACAGGGCATTGGCCATGGTGACCGAAAGACTGGTTACTGCTGCCTTTGTTCCCTCATAATGCTGGCCTCAGGAATTTCATTACTGATGCCAGAAAATACTTTGCTTCCGAGAATTATCAACTTTGTCAACTTCCGGGAATTATCTGCATTGTGGACTTCCTCTTTGGTTGTGACCTCACCCAGGTTCTTCACCTGAATGGACACATCATGAGTGCGTTTTCACATCGGCATGCGATCCAAACACTTTCTTTACTGAATACTGAAACACTAGTGTTCGGCAACTTGCGGATCTGCGAAGCTGAAGCTGAAAGAAGAGATTGCTGCATGCTGTCTTGTGTGTGTGTGTGTGTGTGTGTGTGTGTGTGTGTGTGTGCGCGCGTGTGTGTGTGTGTGCGTGTGTGTGTGTGTGTGTGTCTGGGGGGGCGTTGTGGAGAGGTGTTTGTGGGTGTGCGCACATGTGTGTATTTGTTAATATTTGAGTTCAATGTTTCTCAAACATTCTCTTGTTTCCTGGCTTAGCGATATCGAACAAGAAAATAAAAACTATTGTACATTTTTAAAAATTCAGGACAAATTTTCAGACTTCCCCAAAATAGTTCATTAAAAAAAGTTCAAGTGGGGCATTGTGTGCATATGAATACGGTAAAAGTAAGATTTTCATTGAATTTTCAAAAATTGCAAAAGTTCTCATTTTTACTTCCATATGTAATATATATATATATATATATATATATATATATATATATATATATATATATATAATACACACACACGGACGGATGGCCGTCCGTCCATCCGTCCGTCGTATGTGAACAAACGTAGCGACTAACCCACACGTACGATCTTTTCCGAATTGAAGAAACCCCTGTCCATCTGGCTTTAGTTTACTTCCTCTTATACTAACGTATATACGGGAGTAATATACGAAGTATAGAGAAGGTTATGTAATGCTGCGATAAATCGATTTCGAGATTTCAACGGAAATACACATTTGGGGTCCCCTGATACCGAGCAACTGTTTTTCTTCAATACGCCCGCCCGCCCGCCCGCCCGCCCGTCCGTCCGTCCGTCCGTCCGTCCGTCCGTCCGTCCGTCCGTCCGTCCGTCATTACCAGCCCCTAAACCATACGTACGATCTCTTCCAAATTGAAGATCCCCTCCATTCGCCTCTAGTTGAAGCTTTGAAATTTTGCAAAACATTCTTTAAAATTTGGGGGGTATTTTACATGAAGATCCCGGACATTTTCAAAATTTGCTCAAAAACGGCTGCAAATATTTTCTTTCGATTTCTTGTAAGAATAGAGTAAAATACACTTATAAAGGTGGCGTAGGTCCCATTTTCACGGTTAACTCTGAATTTTCGAAAATTGCAAAAGTTTGAATTTTATGGGGGGTGGTCTACAACTATAAAATTGAAGACACGGATTTTTCCTTCAAATGATATTTGTTACCCATAAATAGTTCTTTCATTAAGGTCAAGTAGACATTTTGAAAATTTTAGTAGTTTTCGTGCAATAGAGCGTGTAATATTTGCAATTAAAAAAAATTACAAATACATGATTTTCTCAAAATCGGCTCAATTTTTTTTTTAATTTGAGGTAGGGTTAGTGCCCAACCAACCCTATCTGATGACATGAACGTCATATTGCTCTGTTCTTTTGTTTTTTCGAAAATTACAAAAATGTAATTTTTTTTACTTGTCTCTCAAGTTAGTAACATTTACCTTGGAGGCGATTTCTTCACACTATTAGATTTATGAGTACATGTGCTCTAAATAATGTCAAATAAAGTTTCTCGAAAACTCAACAATTTTCTGTAAAAATGAGCTCAAAAATCCGCATTTTGAAAATTGCTCAAACGCCATTTTCTCAAAAATGGCTTCAGTTTTTTTTTCTTCATATTGTTCCAATAGAATAATTGTGCTAATTGCACTGTTTAATATGACATAAACTTCATTTTGGTGTACTTTGTTTTTCAAAACATACACAAATGTAATTTTTTAAAATATTTCTCACGCTGTTAATATGCACATTTCCATCTATTTGTATACACTATTACATTTGTGAATGGAAGTGCTTCAAATGACGTCAAATGAAGTTTTTCGAAAACTCAAAATTACTGTGAAAAAAAATTTCGCATTTATAGTAATACTTAATCGCCATTTTCTTAAAAATGGCTTCAAAATTTTCAATGAAAATTTCTATTTTAAACGAGGTTTTACTATTCTTTATTATTCTTGAAGTCATATTTTGGTTCTACTATTAAGAAACCGAAAGTATAGCAAATGTCAAGAAAATGTTCTTTCGATGACAATAGATGGCAGCTGGCCTAAGAATGGAGCAAGACCTTAAAGCCAGCCCACTTGAAGGAAACTAAAAAAAGTTGCTAAGTTGAAGTCTGTGCCATTCTTTACGACCTCTAGTTTGTAATGAGCTGTTGATACTGTCACCTTATCAATATGATTACTACGTCGAGTGTTATAGACATTGGCGTTTCTGAAAATATATTACCGCCCTTAAGCAAGTAATTTTTGACAAAAACCACTGATTTGTAATTCAACAGACAAGGTAATGGTAAAATTCCTAGATTAATAAAGAGAGGCTTACAAGAATCATGTGGGTGGAATTTGCTTATGATTCGTAGAATTCTTTTTTGTAATCTAAAAGTCTGGCAGCTATAAGATGTACTTCCCTCCAGAATAGTATGCCATATCTCATGCAGGAATGAACATTCGCCAAATATACACAACGAACAGTATGAATTGCTGTTCTGATGTGCTGACTGAATTTGAAAAAATTCTGAACGCATAGCATAATGAACTTAATGTTGTGTTCAATTCATTTAAATGTAAGTTCCATGTGAGGTTTGACTGAATTGAGAGGCCTAAAAATGTTGTTGCTTTAACATCAGTCAATGGTACACCATTCATTTTCAGTGGAGTACAGAATTGTTTATTTGAAATGGAAAACTGCATTAAAACTGTTTTCTATTCATTTACTATTAATTTATTACGGAACCAATTTGAAACATCTGGTATTGTACTATTTACAGTTTCTTTATTGTAATGAATGTTTCATCCGCAAAAAGAACTTTTTACGTTTCGAATCATTGAGGGCATATATCGTTTACGTATAGTAAGAAGAGAATAGGGCCTAAAATCGATCCCTGAGGGACTCGATGTGCAATTGGCAAAGAGTTGGAAAGGTGTGTACATAATGTACCATCATTCCTGTAAGATATTTCCACTCTCATTGCTTACGGTACGAACAAGGTACAACCAATCTAGGGCAATCCTACAGATTCCATATGAAGGGAATTTTGGAAGTAAAATGTCATGATCGGTGACATCAGAAGCTTTTGTAAGATCTAAAAATAATCCAATAGATGTTTCATTTTGATCTAATGATGAGGCGACATATTTAAGTAAAGTAAATATTTCCCGTAGATTTTGATTTTCTAAATCCATGTTGGCAATGTGAAATCGTGTCGTGTTTACTGAGAAACGTTTCCATTCATATGTAAAAAGTCTTTCAAATATTTTTGAAGAAACTGATAGAAGAGAAATAAGTCAATAATTTGAATTTCCTTTTTTGTTTCTGTTTTTGAAGAGCAGTTTAATCTTAGCTATTTTGAAAATATCTGGAAAAGTTCCGGTGCATAAGGATGCATAAAATATGTGAGTTAAAGGGTGTATAATGGCAGGTCTTTAACAAACAATTTGGAAATTCATCTAAATTGGTCGAATATTTATTTTTGAGTTTACCAATTATTTTGAGAATTTCCAATCTGCAATCCTTTCAAAAAGCAAAATGTCAGCATGACTCGGGTCTATGTCAATACCATCTGCAATTTTACACATTCTGCTAATTGGATTGTTGGAGGTGAACACTTTTCTTAATCGTTTTTGCAAAAATATACCATGGTTTTTAAAATAAAATTGCGCACTTTGAAACCCCATGCTTTCAACAAAAGGGAGCAATCAGTATTACCATGAAGAAGTTTAAACAAAAAATTTACATCAACATACTCTCTATATATCAATGTAAGCAGGGCTTGATTCTGACAGAATGTGCCGGAACGGCGTTCTGGAACCTTGGAATAATTATTAAATTAGATAATAAATATATAACTTTTCCATTAAATTATTAATTAATTTGGGGCACCAGAACCTCAAATTTTATAAATCAAGCTCTTGAGTGTAGGTGTCCCTAATTTCAAAGCAATCCCACCATATTCATGCAACAAAGAAGGATGTTGCACACCCAAATCAGTAGCAGAAAGTCAGAAGAACTTGTGTTGCACTGTTTCAAGCCTGGAAAATTCTTTTAGTAAAAAAGTATGGTGACCAAACAACTGTCAAGTACATGAGAATGGGTCTCATTAGCAAGAGACACAGGGTTTGCAAAATCTGTGAAGAACACAGGTCTTGACATGTTCTCTTAATAAATCCGAGATTCTGATTGACTTTGTTGACTATATGTATTGTGAATATGTATGTCCAATGTATTGAGAATAAACTGAGTATATAATATGGAAGATTAGCTTCAATATTTCTACCTCTCATGAAACCAAACTGCTATACGAAAGAAATGGATGGATAAGATTGGTCAGCTTGTTGATAATTACAGACTCTAACAGCTTGGGGATAACATTCAGTATGGTAATTGACCTGTAGTTGGAAATGGACTCTCTGTCACCATATTTGAAAATAGGAATAATGAATGAGAACTTCCACTCCAATGGAAAGAGACCCTTAAGTAAGGACTTGTCAAATAAAATTTTCAAAATTTGTGAGAAAATCAATTCCGAATTTTTTTAACAGAATTACAAAGATCCCATTAGGGCCTCGTTTACCATCAGATTTTAATTGTTCAGTCTCCCACAGAATATCAGAAACTTGAATCTCTATGGAATTCAAAACAGTGTGATTGTTTTAAAGCTCAACCCGAGTGGAGCCAGCCTTGACTATAAAAAGTTGAAAAATAATCTGCAAATCCTTTAGCTATGAACTATGAACTGTCAAGAACAAGCGTACTCAAGTTTATTAAGTTCGGTAGACCTATGTATTTCTTTTTTGAATTAATGCACTTCCAAGTTTTTCTTATCTGAAGAGATAATGTGTGCAAGATCTTTATTGTAACTCACAAAGTCTTCTCGCAACAATTTTACAAAAATGCCTCTTTTTAGAAAATAAGGTATAGTATAACAGTGACCCATGCAATTTGTAGTTCTTATGTACTTCCCTTTTTATAATAATTGAGTTCTTTAACTCCTGGCTATACCACTGTGGAAAATAAGATTTTTTCAATTTCCTTTTTGAAACATACAGATCAATACACTCATATAAATTGTTATAAAACATAGAAATATTGTCAGAAAAACAACAATCAGATGAAGCTAAAGGACAAGATAAAGGATGAAGCTGAGGACAAGTTACACAGAAATTCGTTAATCATATTAAAATTTGCACAGAAATAGTCATAGACCCAGCCCCCATCCAAATAATCATCGCATCCCACAGAAGATTCATAAATTAAGCACAAAGGTGGATGGTAAGCATCCGCTGATACAACTCTCTCACAGGAATCAACAAACGGATGATGACTGCTATTAGTGAATATTAGGTCCAACATAACACCATTGGAATTTTTTAAATTTGTTGCGTCCTTAATCTTATTATGTCATTATCAACGCAACGCGTCTCTTTGCCCCTCGTCGAGCATTGAGCACTGACTAATCCTCCATTATTATCTTGTATATATTTATTTTTATGTTTATCTTGTTTCGTCTGTTGGTTAGGCCGCCAGGTAGGATCTCTGCGTATGCGCCTCCTAATTACGTGCTCCTGCATCACTACCCAGTGGCCAGAAATGGATAGGAATGAGGAAAGGGGTAGGGTTTAGGACACTTCACAGGGGTTGGACTAGCCCTGTGAAGCAGCCAAACTCGTTTTGTTGAAACAAATTTCAATAAGATTCGATGGGAATTGAACCCGGACCTCAGTGGTGAAAAGCAAGCGACTTCATTATGAGCCACGAGCAAGCCTTATTTACCACATTATTCTGAAAAAGATTCAAGAAACTAATTGTCTCAGCCAATATATTAGTGCAAGTTTCTTCTCACAAAGTGGCACCAACCTCAAAAACTGGGTAGCTAGCAAAGGTACCAACATTCCATTTTACACTGGGCAAATTAAAGTCACCTAACAACATTCGACTAGCTCCTGGGTATACTAAATTAAGATTTTCAAGAGGGGAAGTATAAGGGAGAAATATATTTTCTGTCTCAAAGGAGGGAAATAGACCCAACCAACAATCACATCTTGACTTTGCAGGCTAAGGCAAATAATAGATGCTCTACATCATTAGAGAAACATTCTTCCCACCAATAAGAACACCACCTCTTCCAGAGCAATAACTATTTTATATGCATTCTGATCATTTCTATAAATTGTATAATTACTCAACTTAAGGTCACAAGGACGTGAACGCTATGCATAAAATATGAAAATGTGCTAAACTTGCATTGCATGATTTGAAGAAACCACTTACCAGATATAAATAGAAATCATATGGCGATAAAAAGGGAGTTTTTTGAGCATTTTAAAACTGACTGTAATTTATTATATCGTGTTGTTACTTTTTTATAAAAATTTTTAATGGCACATGGATTTTTTTTAGCATGAAAAATAGTTTTTTAAAAACTTTATAATATGGAAATTGTATTTAATTTTAGTGCTAGAAAATTAAATTTAGTCTACTTTGCTTCAAATATGCAGCTTATAATTCCTGAAAATTTCAGTTTTCTATTTACAATAGTTTTTTTGTCTATTAAGAAAATGTATGGAAAAAAATGAATTACGGGAATTTCAGTTGAAAGTTATTATTTCATCTCAAACTTACTTTTGACTGTTCTAATGTATTCCAGGCCCATATTCATCGTGTTTCTGATGTTTCTAATTACTATACTTATTGCCATTAAATTTTCGTCCCCTTCTAACTTTTTCAGAGGCATATTGACACACATCAAAACAAACAAAAAGAAACTACACAATATTACAGACTGGCGAATACACGAACAGGGAAAGATGTTAATAAACACACATGAACGACTAAAACAGTACATTTTGCGACATAACAGTGATGCCAACGTACGACACACTGCAGAAAACGTATGGAAACAAAAATTACTACATCCAAATTTATTTTAGAGAAGAGCAAACACTGATCCGAAACTGTAGCAGCAAAAGAGGAGCGTGACCTTGTCCGTGCCACGCGGCACGCCAACTTTAAATTTCTATTTAAATGCCACCAGATGCATTACATGACTTTTAAAAATATATCAAATTGTTCAGAAAACTGCAAAAAGAATTTTACAACAATAAAACAAAAATCGATTTTTTTTCTTCAAAAATTCACGTCCTTGTGCCCTTAAATTCAGTGCTCAAAACTCAGGACCTACCAAGTTTCTGCGAGAACAATAACATCTTACTCATTTAATATAAAACTATACTTTTCTAAACATTGAATTTTGGTGCATAAACACCTTTTATTTTGATAAAAAAAATTTCAACTTTTCCTGACTTAGCCGTTTTTTGATTTGTACTGTTTTTTGGTTGCATTTATTTTTATCTTGTTTCAATTTATCATTATGCGAAGGTCAACTATTTTTGGTACTCCTTTAATATATTTAATAATCTTTAATTATTTATCTTTGTTTAGAATTTCTAATTTGCGAATAAGACCTTTTATTTGATCCCTCTGTAACATTGTCATATCTGTATTAATTTTAACAGACTGCTTACATTTATTTTTTTTTTGCTTCTTAAAACAGATAAAGCAGAAGCATGATCTTTTAATATGACCTTAATTAGATGTGAGTTGTTCTCCTCATATTTACCCTAATGAATACATTTTATCACTGTGTCTTTATCAAGCTTACTAACTGAGTTTAGAATCTCGGACACTAATTTTTCACCATGGCTTTAATGGTAACAGATGCGCTAGCTATTGACTCAGCTACACCGTATATAATTACATTATTTTTACGCGCTTCCCTCTCAGCGATTTCATGTTGGTTAATTGATTTTGAATTGCATGATTGATCTTGTTCTTCAATACACACATTTATTTTTTCGACTTGCTTGGTTAAAGAATTGACAAAACTTAATTAGTTAGTTAGTTAGTTAGTTAGTTAGTTAATGGTTATTTTACGTGGCGAGACTCGGGCCATCAGATCCGCTTTTACGTCTGACCACGCAAATTTCGCTGCGCTCCTTACACCATCTAGCGGAAAAATAATGTATTATGTTGGGCAACGAAACAGGGGATTTGAAATTAGCTCAGAGGCTTCTTTTAGAGGCTCGTTTACATGTAGTAAATCTACTACATGGCACAGCCTGCTTTACTTCCCCTCTGAAGGTGTACGAAGGATGTTTTGCCCTTAAAAATCCACGGTTTCAATCGGGTTTGAACCCGTAAACTTGGGTACAACAGTTTGGTATTCTAACAACGTTATACCACCAAATCTGCAGACAAAAACTTTTGGAAGAATATTCAAACTGCTTGAGCACTCAGCAGAGTAGAGTTTCATCATCCATTGTAACCTTAGTTACAGTTCTTTAACTTCAGTGGCTATCGGTCTGAAGCATGTATAGTGATTTGGCCTTTGACAACTATCACAGTTGTTAATCGTGTCTCTTGATCACTTGCAAGACTTTCGACAAATGACACAGTTGAATGATATGACCTTCCTCTGTTGTTAAAAAACAAATTGTCTCAAGTGAGTGAACTGAAAATTCCAACAACGTTCAGTGCTCGAATATAGGTGGTGCACATCCACTAAAACTCAATCCCTGATATAATTAGACACAGAACAATAATTGCTGACATACAACAGCTACAACACTAGTAAGTCTCCATGCTCCGCACTCAGAGCCCAAGTAAAATAGCAGTTAAAATAGAAAGTAATAAAACTGACCAAAAACTTTAATAACTAAAAGTTAAAAGGGCATAACTTCCTTTTTAACCACTGAAAGTAAAAATAAACAAATGAACAAATAATTATCAATATTTTATATTTTTCAAAAATTTACAAGCCTGAGTATACTTGTTTTGGTTTTTGTTTTCAAGATCTGATTCTGATTTAAAGGTTGAGTCTTCCTGTTACAAGCAGTTAGGTCAAAGTGAGTTCACTAAAGAATATGCAAATAATAGTAAATAAATTATATAAATTACTGTATAGAGATATTATATGAAATTTATTAATAGCATGGAAAATAAGACATAGTGATGACCAATTCAAAGCAGATCAACTTCTAAGCCTGTTTGAATCAATTTACTGCTTTTCAATCTATCTGTATGATGTATATATTAAAATTGTCTTTTATAATGTTTGTGTTACTCCTGATAAAGACATTAAATGTGACTTTTATGGTTTACAAAAAATTAATAAATAGTTATTGAAAAATATGATTGCTTTTATAACCTTTATCTATATTTTATAATTTAAAAGGTACTTTATTTAAATATGAGTTTTAATTTTTGAAAATCTTAAATACACTTACATTTAAAAAAAGATTATGTGTAATTTTTTCCATGTAGCTAGACCTAGGTCTGAATATGTATGAACCCGGATGAGTATAATTTGACTTTTAATATAAGCATTATTAAAAAGTTCCTAGTTATATCTTAAAATGTTTAATTCTAAATAAGATTTTTTCTATAATCTTTTTTGATAGAAAACGGACATTATCAGGTAATAGAAAAGTTGGACATTTTTGGTCCATCTTTCACATTTCACAAATGTGTGGTAAGTCGGACATTTAATAATTGGTAAATGAAGAGGTTAAAATTCTTCCTACACTTTTATTATCAAATCCAGTTGTCAAGTCAAATCCATTTGGTTCTTAATGTTCCCCATACTTCAGTGTTAGAATTGTGTATGATGTCATGTGCAGTATTTAAAAATATTATGATTTTACAAAATTGTGAAACAAACTGAGTCAAATTTTTGTTTTTTTTCTTTTCTTCTTTTTCTTATTATTTTATTCCCCCCTCCTCCTCCTCCTTTCCTTCTTCTTCTTCTTCTTCTTCTTCTTCTTCTTCTTCTTCTTCTTCTTCTTTTCTTCTTCTTCTTCTTCTTCTTCTTCTTCTTCTTCTTCTTCTTCTTTTCTTCTTTTCATATCATTTCAGTAATTTTCTTCAAGGCCTCCTCTTTGTTTGACCTTAAGAACCTGCTCCTTCCATCT
Source organism: Teleogryllus oceanicus (assembly GCA_964035755.1). Classification (NCBI taxonomy): domain Eukaryota; kingdom Metazoa; phylum Arthropoda; class Insecta; order Orthoptera; family Gryllidae; genus Teleogryllus; species Teleogryllus oceanicus. The sequence continues at coordinate 124,547,739 of CAXIVR010000002.1, forward strand.
TCTCTGGGTCTACCTTATTTTCTTTTAATGGAAACCACTCAAAAACTTTTCTCATCCATCTCTCATAACCAAATCTTTTTTCTTTTAACCTTTATGTTTATATTTCATCTTTAATTTATTTTATTATCTATACTCTTATTACATTCTGTCTGTCTCTCTCTCTGTCTCTCTCTCGTCATTTTCTCTCGTCTCTCTCACATCTCTATCTTTTCTATAGTACTTCCTTAATATAAAGATGGTTAACATCTGGTGAAGCAAGCTGCATCAATAGTGCTTCTATCAGTTGCAAATCCATTTTGTTCCTTCGCTGTAATACACTCTTTCCCATTCTTTCTTTTAAAATGTGTCCATATAGTATTTGTGTACAACCTCAGGATTAAGCAGAACTTACCAAGTAAAATAGAAAAATCATACATATAAATGAAATAAAGAACTCTTCAAAAGATGAAAATGATAAATCTTGTTTCTTGAAATACTCCAGTGGAACCATTAAAAAAAAACTGAAAGTTCTGCAAATAATTTTTACATCTTATGCGATACAGGAAAATCTGTCTAAACCGGAACCTGTATAAACCTGCTTTAACTGGAAAATTTCTCCAATCTGTGAAGTTAAATGGCATTTTACACAGCATAAAATGGAACCTCTTCAACACAGAAATGGAACGTTTTTTCATGTCCTACAGGGAAAAAAATCTTTATAAAACAATTTCTGTGAATTTAATGTAATTGGCAGAGAGATGCAAGAATTTCTCAATGAAATAAATGCATCTGCAAGCTTCTTTTAAATTCTCTATCCCTGTGACATGCGATTTAGTCATGGCAGCTGGGCATTGAAGGAGACGAGCTTCAGCTGTCAGTGTAGAATTTGACCTTGGGGTCACTGTCCCTCATGGCATAGGCCATAGGGGAAATCCCTCTCTCCCAACTCTCTGAGCATGGGAAGGTGTAGGGCACGGTTTCTATTCACACCTCTCCCTGCTCCATGTTGAAAACCATAACCCCTCAACCTTACTATATAATTGCTCAAGGCCATATGAGTGTATCAGAAAGTCATAGTACTGGGTAATGACACATTGTTCATTGAAAGAGTTGGCAAGCAATCCGAATATAACCAGGAAGGTGTATATGATTCAACTAAAATAAGAAGCTGTCAATGAAGAATGTTTAATGTTCAGTTATTGATGATTCCTTCCAAAAATATGTTATATGTTAATGTATTTTGATAATTATAATGAAGTCATGAAATTTACTGCTTTCAGAGCAGAATTGTCAATACATGTAATAAAATGAACAACTTTGCATAAAACAGAAACCTCCCTTAACTGGCAATTTTTTGTGTCCTGATCGATTCTGGCTTAGACAGATTTTACTGTATTTTCATTTACGTTTTTTTAAACTGTTATAAACCTTCAATATTAAAGATAAAGATTTTGTTTTCAAAAAAATGTAAAGTATGGATTGTTGGTTAAAAAAAATGTTCACAATATATTGCATTGTTTGGATCATCAGGGTATAACGAAGATATTCTGTGATGAGGATTTCCCAAAATTTCAACACGTATGACCCATGACCAGGTGGCAATGCAATATTGGCACAAAAGATATAGCACTATTATACTGAAGGATATTATTTCTAAATTTTTTTGATGCGTCATCATCTCCTAGAAACAACTGTTTGATTTCTTCTGGCATATTGCTTGAAGGTATACTTATTTTCCCATTTAAGCAACACAGAGTAAATCGTTTGCAGAATTTCTCTCACATGGAAAGTACAAAGCAGAACAAAAGTGACATTTCATAGACAATGACCCAATAGAAAACAAAATGACCTCACTAACATGACACCTACGCTGACTTTCTCTTTCCCTGCTTCCAGTTAATGTACGTTTGTGTCTTTTGGGGCACATGGACAATTCGGAATTCGACATAACCTGTGAACTTCACTAAAGTACAACCGAACAAAACCCACTGTGGGAATGTTCTCTACAAAATACACCACAGAAGCAAATACATGCAAACTGTCAACACCACACTGCAATTATTACACTGAAACAAAACCTTGACGAATTGTAAACAAATCTCAACAATCAAAACAAAACATCAAGCAGTGTGGACTCACATCTATGGACTCATGTATATTGATTTTGAAACTGCCACCCTTTGAAAGAAAACAATTGACTATTGATAAGCGTACTATTGAAGAATGATTTAATTAACTAATTTACACTGTAAATGTTGGTGAATAATCACAAACAATATGTGATAACACATCTAGGGATCATATTCTTTCATTTAAAAGAAAAGATACAACAATCGGTTCAGTAGAAGCTCTAAACGAAGCCATGGCAGAATACCTTTTCTTTTTAAATATATAGATTATGTGGCTTAAATGGTGTGATGATTAAAACTTGAATATTCAAAAATTGCCTTACAAGTGACTTTCCATGGCACGACATTGGGTTCAGTTCCCGGCTGAGGTAAATTTTACCTGTGCACTTTCCTTACAAAAGTCCTAGTATTTATTGCTGTGTGACAAATGAGAAAGCCCACACTAAGGTTATGAAGACCAGTATATAAGGTGAAGGGATGTCTTCGTGTAAACCATGTGAATCTTTTATCCCATGGCCAAGAGGCTGGGTCACTTCTGGTCAGCTAAGCCCTGTAGCGGGCTGTCGAGCCAAAGAACAGGATTCAAAAATTACATATATACCTTTTTTTTTTCAAATCTCAGGCCCTTCATTAATATTTACTTGATTGATGCATGCAATGTTAGAGTGTAATGCTACTAATGTCAACAATTATAGACACAAAAGTTTTAAATCAGGGATTCTCAATGGCATTGATGATATTTTAAAAGGGATCAATAATGATCAAGGGTGCATTTGGGGGTCAAGAGCCATACATGCATCAGTATAATCAAGGCACCATAGATTACAAAAAATATCAATGAAGTTGATAATTATGTTTTCTGGTGTTTAATATTTATGTCTCTTATGCTTTATCTAATAATAAAATACAAATTTGCCCCTCTTTTGGAATTTAATATCGTTCATATGAATGAAAACTGACTTTTGTGCAATTAGAATCTGTTTGCTTCTGAGAACTTGCTTATATTTGTAAAATTAAAAGTGATAAAAACAAAAACTTAGTGGAAAGCATGATTCTAATTTTTTTTTCCCACAATATTTATGCAAAGGACTCAATGAAGTAAAACATTCTTTTAAAAGCGGTTAGTGATAGTAAAAGGTTGAATCACAGTGAAAGATTGTGTGTGTTAAATGGTCTCTGATGAAGTTTCTTGCCATCTTTTAAAGTTTATTAGTATAAATAAGCAAAAAAGATGCATTAAAAAAATGCTTTAAAAATTCTCAAAAATAACTGCATTTTTTGTAGAAAGTTTTTTACTCTAAAAAAATATTATTTTTTCATTGTTTAAAAATCCCACTTTCATTAAATTATTAGGGGTCCAAAAAATTAAGAAAAAATAAAAAAATATGTAGGAAGATTTTACTCAAAGACAATACATAGATTATCAAAATAAAATTGTGTGACTTTTATTTAAGTATTTCTGCTTAAATAAAAAACAAAACAAAAAACATAGCCTTTAAAGGATCTCAGCTTCTCCAAGTAAAAATTGTGATCAATGATCAAATCATTGAACAAGTCAATACCTTTAAATATTTAGGTTACAATGTAACTTATGAATCAAATAACGAAATAGAAAACAAATTAAATAGTATATTTAATCTCTTCTGTGGAGCTATATGCCGGATGCTGGAAAGGAAAGTCCATAAAGTCACCCTTTTAAAGTTCTGTAAGGTGATGGCGCTTCCATCCCTGCTTTATGGAAGCAAAAATTGGGTCCTGAAGAAGAGGGATGAAAGTAGCGAAATGAATTTTTTATGATACATAGCCAGCTTTACATTGATGGATAAAAAAAGAAGAGATGATATTTAAACAGAATTGAAGATGAAGAATATCGTAGATATAATAAAACAGTGTGAACTAACATGGAAAGAACATGTTGAACGAATGTCAGATACAAGAATGACATAATCTATCAAACAATATATTCCAGAAGGAAGAAGATCATTGGGAAGACCTAAGAAGAGATGGCGAGACCAGTTCTAAGGAGACAGAATGGGCCAGGAAGCTCAATTTTTGTAGTTGATGTTGATGATCAAAATTACAATAACAACAACAAATCATCATGTAAGTTGAAATATTCTCTAAATTCTGTGTTGAATAACATTTTGAGTATAGTTCAAGAATTTCATGAAAAATATAAATTATGGGTGCAAGAGAGAAGTATTGAAAGGTGAAAAGGTTTAACTTTGAACTGCCTAAATTGTTTTTGTTGTTTTTATGATATAACATTTTTGTATTATTTTCTAGATTGTGATACATCTCTGACAAAAACAAAAGTAAAGTTTTTTCTCTATGTTTAACCGAAAATTGTGTGTATCCATATGGACACACTGGGCATGTATTTGTATTACAAAAAACCAAGAAATTTGTCATGATATTTATACTAAAATGAAATTGTAATAACAATTATGTACTCAAAAGCTCAGATTTTTTTTTGTCCTGTCCATTACGTAATATTTTACAAGTTATATTTGTGACATTGCAAAAGAAATGGTAGACTACTAGAAACTACTTTATCTGGGATTTTTAAATTATTTAATATATAAATTGCAATTTTCAATTACTGAATTATGAAAAAATGAAATTCATTGTGTTGATTGGAAATCATGGCAAGTAGCTGCCTAAAACATGTACTTCATTTCATTCATGAAAACTAGAAAACATTCTATTCCTAAACCAACATCAAATTTAGAGAGTTTTGTAGAAAACTGAAGATTATTTGCTCATGCCATTTTGCTCTTTGCACCTTCTCTTTTTTTCTGTTTTCTGCAAATAATGCTTGTACCCATCATATCTTAAATGATTGGATATGCTGGAGTGGTAGTCTTCCTGGAGCTTTCATGGGACCATTTTGTTCTTTTGTAGAGTCAGGGGCATGTTGTTGATGTACAAGAGAAATAGTAGAGGTCCTAGGATTTATCCCTGTGGCACTCCATAATTTATCATTGTAGGTTGGGAAAAATGGCTTGAAATCTTTTTATCTCTAACATGCTTGATTGTGACTACTTGGCAACGATTTGAAAGGGAAGATTTTACCCTGTGATATGCAGTGCCTCTAATTCCCAAAGTTTCAAGTCTGGATAACAGTATGTGATGATCAATAATGCCACATGCTTTTGATAAATCTATAAATAAGCCTATGGGGATTTCTTTCTGATCTAGAGCAACCAGTATGTCATTTAGAAAGGTGAAGATTGCAGTGTCTGTAGATCTACCATTTCTAAATAATAATAATAATAATAATAATAATAATAATAATAATAATAATAATAATAATAATATTTATTGAGTCACAAATACAATTACAATCGTGTATGACGAGTCAAATATGTTGTATATGGAGGGAGTACAATTGCATGCATCTTCTTGGGTGCAGCGAGTGAAGTTACATTTATTGTCCAGATGCAAAACAAGGGGCCATCTCAGCATTTGCTCAAAGGACCAGGGAAAACGGACAAAAAACCTGATCAAGATGGGGTCTTTGGCCTAAAGACTATGCTACAATACTTGTTACAGATATATTAAGATATTACATAGTAGATAATTATTTTTAACAGCAAAGTAGATAAACATTTAACTTAATTTAATTTAAAATAATTTAACATTTCAAGATTTGTAGTTTCATTGTTCAAAATAACATTTACTTGGAATAATGATTTTACTGCTACTACTTATAATAATAACAATAATAATTATATTAATAATAATAATAGATAACATTTTTATAAATTAATAATAGTAATGGCAATGCTAATAGTAATAATAACAGTACATGGTATCAATTATGGTAACAGCTACATATCATTTAACAGTATTAGCATATTCCTTGATTAAATCTTGAAATGGTGGGGAGGAGGAGGCAGGTTATGGCCAGGTTTTTTCTATTTCTACACCTAGTCCTACTGCAGCACCTGAAATCACATTGGTAATTTGTTGAAGAATTGTATACCTGAAGAGAATGCACCTTTTGGTATAATGTGCTTGTACACATTGGTTGATGAAGGTTACATGCTTGCCTTGTGTTATAGGAATGTAAACTTGAGTTAAATTTGTAAAGTGTGTCATTGTTTAGTAGATTTTTCTTTACAAACATGATAACTTCATAAATGAATATACAAGGCAGTGGTAATATGTTAAGTTTTTGAATTGAGGTCTGCAGGACTCTGTTCTTTTGTATTTGTCATTGTTCGAATGATTCTCTTTGTATTTTGAATGTTTGTTTAGCCTCTGGTGCTTGGCCCATATTATTATCCCGATTTGAGAATAGAGTGCACATTTGCAAAGTACACTGTTCGTGCTGTCTCAATGGTGCTGTTTCTTATTATTATTCTAAGAGCATAATTAAGTTTGCTCAATTTTGAATTAATATCTTCTAGGTGTGAGTTCCATTTGAGGTTGGACTGTATGGTGATTCGAGAATTTTGTTTTCTGTGCTTGTGTGATGCTGTTTCCTTCTAATGTTAAATTTGGTGAGTATTGTTGTGTTGAGTGGGAGTTGTGGAAAGGTATTGTGATTGTTTTGTCTTTGTTCAGGATTAGTTTGTTGTGGTGGATCCATTGTATTAGTTTGTCGATGGCTGGATTGGCTTTGTCTTGCAAAGCTTTGGTTGTTCTTTCTTTGAATATTATATTAGTGTCATCAGCAAAAAGTACGGTTGTGTTGTATTCCATTATTGATGGCAGGTCATTTACAAACATAAGAAATAAAATCGGCCTAGTGTGGATCCTTGCGGGACCCCATGTGTCACATCCCTTGGCTCGGAGTGATGATTATTTATTTTGTTGTCTTTTTGGTAAGGTAATACTACTATTTGTTTTCTGTCTGATAGATATGATTTTATCCACTTGTAAGCAATTCCTCATTCCATAAGATTCTAATTTTGACAATAGAATACTGTGATCTATCGTGTCAAAGGCTTTTGACAGGTCAAGAAAGAGACCAACAGGAATTTCTTTTGTTCTAATGCCATGAGGATTTCATTTACAAAGGTGAATAAAGCAGTTTCAGTTGAATGATTTTCCTGAATCCATGTTGTGAGTCAGTGATAATGTTACAGTGTATCAAGTAGCTTTTAACCTTTCATAGAAGAGCTTTTCTAATATTTTGAAAAGCCTGACAAGAGTGAAATTGGTCTATAATTCATTACATCTTGCTTGTTACCTTTTTGTGTATAGGTTTAATTACTGCAGTTTTAAATATGTTTGGGAAGGAGCCAAGAGTTAGTGATTGGTTGTATAAATATGTTAATGGTTTGATGATATATGGAGCAATCTTTTTATTAAGAAGTCAGGAATGTTGTCTATCCCAGCGGATTGTTTATTTTGCATTTTGTTTATAATTTGAAGTATTTCCTCTCTGTTGTTTCTGTGATGTACATGCTAGAAAGCAGTTTTAAAGAAAGGTGGTGGTTGTAGAGGCGTAGTGTTTGGTTTTTGGGTTTGTTATTCTTCTGTTTTCATGGACTAGTTCAACATTTTGTGTTTTGTTATTTGCTGGTAATGTTTTTTTTACAATATTCCACATAGCTTTTGTTTTATTTTTGGATTTTTTTATGTATTCATTATTTGACACTTGTTTGGCCTTTATTATAACTTTTTTGAGTATAGCTGTATATTGCTTATAGTAGTTTACTATTTGATGATTGCACGAGTGTTCTTTTGTGAGTGTATAAAGCTCTCTTTTTCTTTCACAAGAAATTTTAATACCACATTTTACCAATAATAATACCAATTATTACCATTATTAATACCAATAATTTAAATCCATGTTGGGCCTCTGTCAATATGTTATTTGAATTGAGAAAATATTTGAGTCTATCATTAAAAAGCTTTTCTAGAATTTTTGAAAATCCAGATAGTAAGGATATTGGTCTGTAATTCATGAGATCATGGGTGTTGCCTTTTTTGACGTTTGCTTTTTTGAGAATTTCTGGGAAGCTACGTTCATTAAGGAGTGATTACAAAAGTGGGTGAGTGGTTCTATTATATGTGTTGCGGAATGTTTAATGAGGATGTCAGGAATATTATCCAGTCCTGTGGAGAATTTGTTTTTCATTTAATTTATGATTTTCTGTATTTCTGCAGGTGATGTGTGTATATTTGAATGTATATTTATATTATTTACAGAATTGAAGTGAATTAACTTTTCTCCAATTTCTGAGAAATGTCTATTGAATGTGTTTGCTATTTCCTGTGGGTTGCACAAAACATTGTTTTTGTAGTTAAGTTAAATGTTTTTAGTGTTTCTGTTTTCTGTTTTTAGAGTATTTTTCACAATGCTCATTATTTCATTAACAGTTTGGCCTGTTTAATTACTTTTTTTAAAAATATTTTTATATGTTTTGTAATAAGCAATGAAATCAGAAGTACACAAACAGCATTTTGAAATAGTATGCTTATGTGTTTAAGTTTCAAAATGTAATTCATGTAATTATCTTCAAATATAATTTAAACATTGCCATAAATTACAAGTATTCCACATTGTCATCCATGATTTTTTAGCACAAAATATTATGTGAGTTTCAGGTGTAGATTGCAATGTTATGGACCTTGTAACAACAATGACTATACAGACTAAACTTTCTTTTGTAAATAGTGTGATTGTGCCATCCTGACATAACAAATATTAGCACCAGATCAGGAAATTAAAATGGTGCATGTAATGCTTGTTCTTGATGACACACTTGTAATATAGTATTCATACTAAGGCAAGTGAACCATATTCAAATATATAGATTCAGAGTTTATATTAGAGATGATTGGCCAGACATGTCGCATAAGAGATCAAATGGTTTTGTGATTGGAATTCAGAAGATGTGAGAAAATGGACAAACCTTTGTGTGTGTGTGTTTTTTTTTTTTTCTTCTTCTTCTTTTTTTTTTTTCCAAGCTGCCAAGTAAAAGAAGTTTTGCAAGAGATGGCTGAAATATTTGTAGTATACAAATTGCAAAATAATTATTATTGTTTTTTGCAGTGCTGATTTTCAGGAAAAATGTTTAGTGGTTCTTTTCAACTGATCTGTTGTCTTTACATCTAACATCTAACTTAAATTAAAAAAGTAACATCTTTTACTAATAATACCACAGATATATCAATATTTTGCCTTGTGAAATTACTAAAATGTTTTGTTTCTTTTCTTTTTTCTTTTTCTTTTTCTTTTTCTTTTTCTTTTTCTTTTTCTTTTTCTTTTTCTTTTTCTTTTTCTTTTTCTTGAGCCCTCAAATTGGTAAAGGGCATGCTTCCCTGAGCTCCCTCACAGCAATTCAGCATTGGATTTATAAACTTTTCAATTACTTGAAGCTCTGTCCATTTTTCTACTATTCTTTTCTCCTCTTTTTAAATATGTATCTTTATCTTTTCATTCAATCATCTTTTAGATATATACATATCTGACTGACTGGACTGTTGGACTGATGATGGCTGCTTGCTGACTGACTGACTGACTACTGAACTTCTGACTGATCTGACTGACTGTGCTATGACTGACGCTGCGCTGACTGACATGACTGACTGGACTACTGACTGTGACTGACTGACTGACACTGACTGATTAAGACTGACTGCATGCTGATACTGTACTGATCGAATCACTGATGCTAGATATACGACTGACTGACTGGACGACTGACTGGACCTGACTGACTGACTGACTGACGACTGACTACTGACTGACTGACTGGACTGACTGACTGGACTGGACTGACTGACTGACTGACTGACTGACTGACTGGACTGACTGGACTGACTGGACTGACTGGACTGACTGACGACTGTTGGACTGACTGACTGATTGGACTGACTGACTGATTGGACTGACTGACTGATTGGACTGACACTGACTGACTGGACTGACTGACTGGGCCTGACTGGCTGGACTGACTGGGACTGCCTGCCTGTCTGCCTGCCCGCCTGCCTGCCCGCCTGCCGCCCGCCCCCCCCCCCCCCCCCCCTGTCTGTCTCTGAGTGTCTGGCGGCACTGTCTGTCTGCCTGCCCTAATATGTCTGTCTACCTCTGAGTGTCTGTCTCTGTCTGGACAGTGGCACTGTCTGTCTGCCTGTCTATTTGTATGCCTGTCTGTCTGTGAATGTCTGTGTCTGTCTCTGTCTGGACAGAGTGGCATTCACTAGAGGGGATGGAGGCAGCAGACCACCTGGGATGACATCCAACTATACTTTTTTTTATAAAAAAATATTATTTTCAAACTTTAACCTTCAATTATTCATTTTGAATCATTGTTTATTTTTTATGAAGGATTATGAACGCTTATTAAAGGAGGAGAACCTTTCCATCAACATAATGAAAATGTGAAGCATGGATTGTTTTTGGAAATGATGAAACTATTATCTAAATATGATGATGTATTGAAAAATCTATATGATTTTCATCTACATAATCCAAAAAACAATTACCTCTGCAACTGATCGCAGAACAAAATGATCCAAGTGAACTATGTGATCCAAGTGATCCTATGAGAACTTATCACATAGAAAGACAATGCTGAACTCAAAGGAAAAGGAGTGACTATAATTTCCGATGATTCAAGTAATGTAGGCATCCTTGAATAGATGCCCATTACTAAAAGAAATGTTTCAGATTCTGGACACAAGGTAGAAAAACTAATAGGTTTGATCAAACTTTAAAAAAGAGATGAAGGATTGATTTTCAATGAACAGAATGCTCTTGTTGAATTATAAAAATACAATTGGAAAATATTACATCTGTATGCTTGAATGGTGCTTCTACAATGTCTGGAAGTATAAACAGTGTACAAGCTAGTTGCAAGCAAGAAAATTCAGCAATATATTATTAAGCACATTGTTTTAATTTTTTTCTTGTTGCTGCTGTTTGTATCGTTTGTTCTTGAAACACTGTACATTACCAGGTTTAATAAAAAACATAATTTAAGAACATGTATTACTTTAAATTTAATTAATTTATTTAAAAAGTTGACTTTGTCAAAATGACAGAGGTGTAATAAATAAATCTGATTTTACAATTAAAAAGACAGACAATATTCAAAATAATTTAAAACAATAAACATTTCTTCAACTTCTTTGGTGTTGTTCAATTAATTTACAAATTTATAGCAGGCAGTTCAAAAATGTCTTGCTATTTTGGAAGCTCTCATAAAATCTACCATTGCCAAACAAAATACTCTTAAATCTTTATCAACCACAAGGTAGACTTGTCAAGCAGAAGCTAAATCTACAATTCAGGCACAGGTCTTTTCTATTGCAGATGCCATTACAGAAATAGTTAATGCTACTCTGGTCACTGCTATGAAAGTAACGGGAAAGGGTATTTTGTCTCAAATGTAATCATTTGACTTGCATAATTTCTTTGGAAATTATGCATTCACTTCCCCAAGCAATTCTAGTTGTTAGCAAAAAAATTACAATTAGTACATGTTGCTTATTACAGGTACAGTTTTATTTTTATTTTCCATTAATCCGCAGTGCAAACTAGTTTCCCTAGTTCTGATCTTTTAAATTAGCTTGTTATAATTAATTTATTTAATTCAACTTCTTCCTATAGCATAGTTAGAGCTGTGATTTATATGCAATAAAAACAGTGAAATATGCTCATATATATGTAAATATATTTGGTTATATAAGTAAAAATAAATAAAAAGTGTAATGTGGAAAATATGTTTACAGCAAAAAAAGATACAGAAATCATATAAATTATTACAAGTATCAATCATTAAACATCAGGGGCTTAATTTTGAAGAACACTCATTCCTTAGGAAAATAATGGGAGGTGCAGTTAATGTACATTTCATAAAATAAAAAAACATAGGTATTGCAACTAAAATATGACTTTCTCTCAATTATAATAAAATCTAGAACACAATAATCAAAGAACTTAAAATTTGAAAATCTTGACTTAATGTGTTTCACTCGTGAGCCAATGATATTTGGTTAAAAGAGAAACGTTAGTAAATTGAAAAATGGGACATACCTTGAACAAAGTCTATTGATCACATACAAAATTGTTGCAATTGTAAACAACCACCTTTGTCAAGTTCTCAAACTCAAAATCGCTTTAAACCGGCTGAAAGACCATTCCACATCAACAATCAACAGGTAACTTAGACAGAATTTCTTTTGTATGATCAAAGTAGTTGGAATAATACTCAGCTGCCTCCAGCCAAGTACCCCACCTTGTGATGAGTGGTTGGGGAGGTAGAGGTAGGTCAGGGTAATTTGCCTTAAAAATATTCACTCGACTTGGAACCTTCAAGAATACTTTCTTGACAGTTGATATCAATTGATCAATATCTGGGAATTGAAATCTCACAGTTTCTGCAACACAATGAAAAGCAAGAGCAAGGCATGTTAGATGAAGTTTATGATAAAAAGCTTGTGCTTGCTAGCTCCTGCTTTTAACATATAAGGAGCACCATCCGACAGAAGTAATAGAACCTTTTCATGCTGAACTCCTCTTAGCAACAGAACACTCATTGATTCATTGAAATACCTTGCAATGAGGGGTGAATATGCAAATATGGCCCAAATATGCAAAAATGTACAATTATGGTGATATATGTGAAAATATGTTAAATAAAAATAGCTTTAATTGATTCTAAATGCCTCAAAACATATACAATTTGTTGAAACAGGATGTTTTAGTTAACACAAAAAAAAATGCAAGTGCATATAAATCACAGCCCTAATCATACTGATAATTTGATTTTCTAGACAAGTCTTTTCTTTTTTATTCATGTATATTCCATGGTAGGTTTTTAAATGTTGAGCATAAGGCCTTTATTTTAACATTTCTTCTCCTCATTTCCTTACTTATACATAAGTTTTGTATTAAATCATGCCTATGAGCAACTGTAGCAAGCTGTTTATGTTGATGTTTATCTCTAAAAAGTGTTTTAGATTTGTAAGGCTTTGCCTAGCTTCATTCTAAACCACAGTGTTTGCTCCTGTTGTACTCGCAAAGTAAGTCTTGATCTGCCCCACTAAGTAGATGTGATTTCAAAACATTGCCTGTCCATGAGCTGGGCTTTGTGAATCCATTGACAACAAATTTAGTTCTTTCTCATTTATTTTTTCAGACAATGCTTGTCCATGACTATCAGAGAATACTGTAACTCTACTCTTCCCTCTTCTTCTCTCTACTGCTTGTAGGCTGAGTGCTTCTAGAGCAGGCTAGATCGGTATAGAGTACTGCACCCTTTTCCATTGTACCTCCATCCCCCCTTAATTTTGTAATAAAAAAAGCATAAAATTACAAAAATGAGGGTTATCACTATGCTGCCCCACGTCCTTCAATTGTCTTTCCTAGGACAAAAATAAAATATTCAAACAAGAAAATTTTCAATATTGTGTACAGAAATCAACACTTCATGGCCACATTCACCATGTTATTTCAGATTTTTTTTGCAATTTTCTGAAATAATGTTATTTAACAGGAAATTCTGACAGACTTTCAAACTTCTGTTATATTCATATGATAAGGCCTGCTCATAATTATCAGGAACTTGCTGAAAGCATGCAACTCATTCATTATCACAGTCAACCTAATCATCATTAGTTTTGTATGAATTCTCAACTCTTTCAACTGTAGATTCTTTAATAGAAAAATTAAATTTCATTCTATCAAATTTAAGTATGATTATTACAATAAAATCATACTTTATATTTTTACTTCTTTCAAACTTTTGACCAGTAGGGGTTTTTTAAAAATACATCTTTCCTAGTACCAGTTTTGCGAAGAAATACAAGCTGTTCTCAGCTCACCATCTTCCACCAGAGGAAGTGAAAGCCAGTATTTGCTTTTGTGAGCTCTTGTTCAATATATTCATTAGCAATGCTTGATTTAGTTACTGAATCATGTAAAGTGTTAAGATAATGTTCTGATTGATTATCTGAATCTAAACTAGTAATTTGATCTGCAGAATTAGGACTAACTGTTTTAGAGACTAGATGTTAAAATTGTGGTACAACTTGAGCATCTTTTCATCAGCTTTACAATGCTTCAATTGTATAACCATATATCTACTAGATCTACAACTATATAATCCTTGGTGTAATTACTATAAACCAATAACACACCCATTCTCTCCTTATGATCAAGTTTTGATCTGTAACGTTTTGCTACATCAATATCTGCTAAACTTACAATCTGAAATATTTAATAGTGGGTTTTCAACCCATCCAACATTCATATTGTGTTGTACCCATAACTGTTGGAGGAGGAATTCTATTTCAGTGAGCTAGTGTGTTCATAACAGATTAGCAATTCAGTCTAAAAAAAATTATGTTTACTAATCAGCAAGACTCCAAACAAGGCATGACACAAACAAGGCATAAGCTTTATCAATTACATCTTGATTGACTTTTTCTTCAACACTATTCACTCTGGCATGTATAACGTTTGTGACTTAATGTCCAGTACTAATACTTTTGAAATGCTGCTCTATTTCTTTTTTAACAAAACTCCATTCCATTGTCTGATTGAATAGTTACAATTTTATTACCTACATGTCTTTCAGCTGCTGCAAAAAGTTTTCTAATTCTGCTTCATGTCTCATTTTTAAGTTTTAATGTTAAAAATGCTAACAGGATAGTTGAGGAGTTTCATGTAATATTATCCTATTATACCAAGATATATATTTTCAGTAAAAAAGAGTTGTAATGTCACTGATAACCAGGGAATGGATTTATACAGACTAAAAATGTATGAAATATATAAATTTATATGTAGTTATTTTTATTAAAATATGGAGTTAAACATGGATGTAACATGATAAAAAAAATGACTATGGTAAATTAAAATTTTATAATCAGTTCATAAACTATCTTTAAATTCTTTCTAATTTTACACTGGCTTATTGTGTTTTTTGATATTTTACACTGGCTTAATAGAGAGATTATTAGAACTGAATGAAGACGTAGCATTCTCTCTAGATGGTAACTGACAATGAAGAGCTGTAGAAGTTGAATTCTAATATCCAAGTCTTTGGGATGTCTTGCAATTTCTGGCAGCCCCAAAGGGAAGGAGAAAGGCTAGTGTGGATGCTGAAATGAGGTGTGTTTTCCTCAGACCATCGAGGTCTGAAGGTCCTCTGTCAAACAAATCCAATAGTTCTTTGCCTCCTCAGGCTCTCCTTCACCATGTGGGACACTCACACCCCTCAGATAGGGCCGGAGAGAGGGTCTATTCCTAATATAAATTAAAACTAACAGTTTCTTAACTTGCTTTCCCATTGTCAATTCTCCCTAATTAAAAAAAAAAACAACAACTAATGTTTAAAGAATTGCTGAAATTTTCGAAGCTCCTGTTTTTGAGATGCATTTTTAATATTTAGTGAAATTTCACCGTTAAGCTCAATATGCTATACAGACTGATTTTATAAGAAATATGGAAAATATACAGATTTTTATTCAAATATTTTCAATATATTATTCAATTTATTATTCAAATATTTAGTAAATATGTATTTACATAGAAATCCATTCCCTGCTGATAACTGGTATGTGGTACATACTAGTGACACATTAGAACTACTAAACAAAACGTACATTCTCCTTGTAAGTGAAATGCATTAATATCTTTTCGCCTCTAAATGATTTGCAAATGAAGTTCAACATTTTGTTCAGAATTTTTGTGTGATGTAATGGTGATATTGATATCGTAGGCTTCCGCGGCCAGTTGGGTGGCACCCCAGCCTTCGACGCGCCGTCACTCAGACAGTCCAGATTAATGGTGATATTGATACAGAATAATGAATATTGGTCCATTGATCAATATTACTTTACAGTCATTTAAGTTCCTAACTTCTAGGTATGTTCCTAAATTAAAAGGCCATTATATTGGACTAATTGAAAACATTAAGGAATGTAAACAGTATGTCTTGAATATATTGCCAAATGATGCATTTCATTTGGGTTTAAGGCTCAAGCCAGTTGAAAATTGAATGTAGTAAGAACAGAGAAAGATAATTTTGAATCCATAAACCATGAATCTGATAGCCAGAGACAATGCTTTCAGTGGCATGGTTTGTGTATTCATAACTTTCAGTGGCATGGTTTCCAAAATGAAGTTTCCTGTATTTTTTTAAATTTGTTTTAATTTTGGAGGTTACATTAATTAAACATCTGGGACATTTTCTAAATTTTCAAAAAAATGGCTCCAACATTTGATTAAACATTCTTACTGGATAGTGAGAAGGTCATTTAAGAGAAAAGTCATGTCACATGTTTTTAACTTTAAAATAATTTTAATCTTTTAAACTAATTAAAAATTTTTTTGTTCATAAATTTTTCAAAAATATGAGTATTTTTTCAAATTTTTAGGCAAATGTTCATTTTTAAACTGTTTTCTCTTAAAAAATGGCACATTTTTTTATTAAATTTGGACCTTCGATAACGTTCAGGACGCTGAAGAGAATGGTGTAGGTCCCATGTTCTCATGTGAGTTGAAATGCCTAATGTTTTGAACATTGAAAAAAATAGAAAACTTTTTGGTTCTTCCTACAACTACAATTGTGAAGATACAACTTTTTTTCTTAATGAAATGTGTTCATCAAAAGCAGATCTTCAAATAAGGTCATGTTGAATTTTTCAAAAATATGAGTATTTTGGCATTAACTTTAGTCGCCTGTGCATTTACAAATTTAACTTTGAGAAATTCTTTAAAATCTACTTGAGATATATGAAATAAAAATTCCTGCCTTCAGGGAATATCAGATTGGAATGCAACAATGGCATTCTGTATCACAACTCGCAAAATTTCTGTGAATTACATCTCATTGTTGTGGCATGATTTAGCTGTATGAAAAGCACTTATAATTATCATTGTGTTGATATTTACTTGAAAATATTTAGTTTGCACACCAAATATTCTATGATTTGGAATGAGTTTTATAAAAAACCATGACCGAGATGTGTTAATTTGGAGAGAAATTGAAGACTTTTGAGTGCAAGAACCAGATAATAACCAAAAGTAAAGCTTCAAGAAAAATAAAAAAAACATTTTACATTATTTTGAACATAAAATGGCATTGCAGTTGTTTGTGTGAAATGAAGGAATGGAACAATGTGAACATTTCATCGAATTTTTAAATGCAATAGCTTTAGTATAAATAGATAAAATAATTAGGTAAATACGTGTTGGATATATTTGGTTCTTGCACTCAAAATTCCCACATTGGGTTCAAGAAAGAATAATTGCATATAAACAATTTATTTCCATGCTTTTGATTGTAAAATACTTACAAATATTTAACTTTAAAGTTGTTATAATGCACAAATGAACTTTATTGAAGAAATTTCTGAACATATTAATTTTATAAATCAAGAAATTTTAGGCATTATACAACGCATCAATGTCTGTTTCAGTTTCCTCTTTTAGGTTTTTGTTGTCTGTGGAGCCTAGACTGTTGTAATCCACAGGAGGAATGTACTTTGGGATAGTTTCATAACATCATTGTACTTTTAGAATTCATTGAGAGTGCCTCAGTGTTTGCTTTGCCATTCAACTGCGGGGGCTGATCTTGTGCTTTAAATAGACACAATTTAGTGCTGATAATACTACAGAAGATAATACCTCAAAAGAAACATACACATCTATTCCTTCATAAAAGAAGTTCAGATATTTGCTAATTAATTCTGAGACTCAGTTGCATTCTTGATGACCTTCTTGAAGAATGGTTGTAGGTGGCGTTTGTAATTTAATAGCATATACTGGTTCACTCTAATAGCTGAAAATTTCCGAGAAGTTGATGCTCCATGTCATACCATTCTTCCGAGACAAAGATATACTATTTCCTTTTCTTTTTGATTTTCTGAATTTGAGCATAGACCCAATCAAAGGTCTTAAATGAATATCTTAGCAAAGTGATGATGTATTTGAAAAAATTTTCCTGATGCAGTAAGAGCGCTTAAAAATTGGGCCTTCAAGATAGAAAAATTTCACTGTCATTTTCTTTTTTCATGTATTTCTTTCCCATTGGTCTTAATTTTTCTCCTCTTCTTAGGTTTTGATGGAGAACTTTCAACTGGTCTTTACATCTAAATTTCGTTGAAGGTTATAAAATTATATGAACATGCGTATTTTATATGGTATTAAACATATAGTACAATTATATAGTAATTATTTTAATTTACAAACTAGTTTGATTAAAACATCAAATTGCTTAATTTATCTCTGTGGTCATGGTTGAGCTACAAACAGATATTTTTCTCAGGACCAGTTCAGATCAAAGTACAAGAAAAGGATAACTCTGGCTATTATCTGGTTCTTGCACTCAGTAGAAAGTAAAATTTCAATGGCATTTCCTGGGAGAATTAAGAACCTATGGTTTAAAATGACAATGTCTGCTGATAGAGGGCATGAACGGCGTCATGAATGTGTGAAAATCTCATTTGTGCAAAAAGTGGTCATTATCTGATTTTTGCACTCAGTCTTCAATTGTGGTATAAATAGTATTACATAACCATTACTAAAGACAAGGAGTATGTGCTGTTTTAGCCCCACCAGTTGGAAATTGCTCAGGAGGCAGGTTGTCAGTTTATGGGGGACAGGTGTGTAAAATGATTAGCAGAGGAGAATACAATTTTCATGTTTATCACACATGAATCCCTCAGACATGACTTTCCCCCTCACAACCCATATTCATACTGAAGTCTGGAGTTTATGTCATAATTAGGCCAGACCGGCAGAAGCTTCAATGCCAGAAAATAAGAACATTTACAAGCATGGAAATACAATACAAACAGATTTCAATTTGCTATACATTTTGTAAACAAAGGCCACACTTTTCACCGAGACTCAGACATTAAATATTTTTCAATGAAATATGAATTCTGGAACAGGAGTGCTTTAAAAGTGTTTCACATTTTTTAACCGAAGCAGAAATCTTAAGCTCTCCTTAATGAACAAACCAATTTCCCTGTGTTCCCTCCGCTAATCGTTTTACACATCCCTCCCCCACAAACTGACTTGCCTCATGAGACATTTTCAAGAAGGTACTAACCAGACCTCCTCCTACTCCTCACTCACAGCCCGAGAAACATTTTGAAATACTGTTTCAAACTTCCCTAAGTGCAATGTCTCCTGACTTTTGCCACACGGTAACCTCCTCAACTTATTCTGTTTTACTTTTTAAAATTTAATTTAATATTATTTTTAAAAAATGTATGTATTTTAATTTCATTGTTTTTATTATAACACCACACACACACACATGCACACGTGCACACACAAACACGGATAACTTGGAAACCTGATTTTGCTGAGAAAAAATCTCAGAAGAGACTATTTTCCATGTAAGGTATACTAGATAAACTGAAAACCTACCTAATGCAGAAACAGAAAGGAAATTTTAGTATGATGTTATTAAAAATTCTGGGCAAGATGGAAAACAAATATGGTTTTAAAATTAAACATTGACTTTTAAGTGTGGCAACATCGTACTAAGAGACATTCAGAGCTGTGCTGGTCCATTCACTTTCTCAGCTAGCCTCATCTGAAAGTTGTATTTCCCATGCTATTTGTGTTGTGTTTACCATGCTAATAATAGTTGCTTTTTAATTTTTTGTGCAAAAGGCACTATTTATTTGTAATAGCACTGACCTCCACAAGCCCATGTGAAAGAAGGTGAGATGCAAAGAGTAATCACACACCTTCCACATTTCTTGTAATGTGTGCTTTGGGTTCAGTGGTTCTGAATGTTTACGGTTGTTCAGTTCAATGTGTTGCAGGTGTGTTAATCAAGTGTTTACAATGTGAGGTGGCAAATTGAAAACGTTAATTCTAGCTGAGAAAATCAGACCAATTGAAGGCTTGACAAAGCAACACTTCTGTCAAGGTTTTGATGAAGAAATTTAAAGTTGGGAAAACTCAAGTGTATGACACCTTAAAAACCAAGACAAAATCAAGAATGAGTGGTTAAAAGAAGCTTTTTATAGATGGTTGCATCAATATTCATGAGGACCTAGATGAATAGCCAAAGCCTAAATCATCAAATGAATTCATCTGTTCCTATGAATATCGAAGAAAATAATATTTCTTTTACTTTTTATGGAGATTTTTGTTTCTTAGTCTTTCTGTCCCACTTCTGTGTCATTTTCTTTGTCTCTCCAAGGACATCTTTGTTTCTTTGAAATGTAGCTTTAGGTGAAATAAAGTACTCATACAACCTATTTCATCTTGGAATGATTCCATTTTCTGAACCGAATAAACCTGAATAAAACAGAAATCTGTACAAGATGAAAGAAAATGTTGGATCCAAGCCATTACGGTTTAGACAGGTTTTACTTTATTATTTGTATTATCTTCTTGTTTATTATTTTTTTAAATTTTGTCTTTAATTTGTATATTTCTAAACTAATAATGACGGCAAAACCACCTAAAGCCAGGTCTCTTTATAAATCTAAGTATACAAAGATGACTTCAGTAATTTGATCCTTAAATGGTAATTACATTACAAAATGAATTTAAATGTGAATTCATGGAAAACAATGTTAGTGGTACATTTATTATACTCTGTGAGTCATGACCAAATTGATTGTAGAAAATAATATGACGCATAAATGTATATTTTCCATTGTAATTCAAAGGAAGATATTATAATTTCAGGCTTTGGTGCTCTCACCCCTTAATCCATCCACTTATTCTGCAATGGGGTATGTTCATGCATTATTAGGAAATACAGCAGAAGCTGTGGATGCTTTTCACAAAGCATTGGGTGTACGGCGTGATGACACATTCAGTACAACAATGCTTGGCTATGTTGTTGAACAGCTAATGGAGGACACTCCTCCATTTAAAGGTATAGTATATGAATTTTTTTCCTTCATATAAAGATAACATAATATTTTAATTCCAGGATCATTAAATAGATATATGCTTCTTTAATGCCAGGTGCTCCAGATGATGTCCCAAATTACAGTATTTCACCCACACAACCTATGGTGGTGAGTGTGGAAAAATCTGAGGCAGATAAAAGCATGTTTGCAGACAGTCAAGCAGAAAGTAATCTTGAAAGTGAAAATGGACACTCCAACACAATTGAAAGAGTTGCCTACTCATCCCGTTCTCCAATAATTGAAGTAGAAATGCATGATTCATCATCTGCACAAATAGAATGAAAGTTGCCTGACTTGTGTATTATTTTTCTTTGTATATCTTGATTATTTAGGTAAATAAGTGAAATAGAAAAATGAAAGGTGCGTGTTATGTAAAGTAGATAAATTTTGTTCAGTTGTACAGAAAGTGCATATATCATGTTATAAAGTACAATGTGTTATTTTCTATTACGATATCTCACTCTTATGTTTTAATATGAAACAGTAGTGAAGTTTTACAAAATCTACATTTTAGTGTCATGTCACATACATGTCAATAATTGTAATGATTTAATTAAATAGTAGTAAACTATTATTGTAAATACATGAACATGAAGTCAATCTATGTCATTTAAAAAAGAAAAGAACCAAAACCAAGGTGTCATATTAGGTACAGGAATTTTTATAAAACTTTGTATCCTATTGTTAATCTCTTTTGTCTTATTCAATGACTGACTATTGAGCATTATGTTCATTGATTTGGCTTGTTACTATGTGATTTAAAATTGAAATATTTTTCTTGTTTATATATTTCAGGATCAGTACATTAAATAAGATGCACTGAACATGTGATTTACATTTCTAACAATCAGAGGGTGTTTTCTGAAATAATGCATCAACTTAAAAATGAAAGTTTTCAATAGTCTTGACAAGTTTTACTTGTTTTACTGTAATTTTTGTTTTTCGATCTGAAAATGTGATGTTTATGTGTGAATGAGATACGGATGCATGAATTTACAGGTCATCTAATTGTAAACATTCCTTAAGATTTCATGCGATATTTGTATTAATGTTTGTTATTTGTGATTGAAATTATATAAAATTCATATTTTGTACTTCTGTGTTGTATCTTTTGTTCTTGAACTATTTATTATCTATTTAGCTTAAGATATCAGAAGCAACTGTAGTTTCATGAGGGACTCCATACAATGGGTGTCCCTCTGGTAAGTCTGATGTTCAGTGTTCAGATACATGGCTCAGAACCAACACTATCTGCACCAGTTTTCATGTGTAAATTGAAATGTAAAATTGGGCATAATATCTGCATAAAATATATTATATTTGTCAAATTTAAATATTTTTACATATTTTATGCTTATGATATTGAATTGTTTATACATTTTTTGGATGAAGTTAAATTTAACTGCACAAAAAAACGGAAGTATTGCAGTTATGGAAATAACTGTTATATTTTAATGTATGTTATTAAAATGAGCATAAATGTTCATGCTGTTGTTAATTTGAATGTCCGTAACAATGAACTTGTTCAACATTTGTTTGACTTATCATTTTATCATACATCATTCATATAGGCTACTGTGATATTTATTTCCTGGAGCTTCTTACTCAGATTTTGCAGGAACCTTTGAGTCGGCGCTATAATAACAGATGAAATAGGGTTACCAGATCATACAACAACAAACAACCAGAGTTCAGTTTCATGGAACTGTGAAATGTTAACTTGAGAGATCAATGCAATAATTTTCACAATTCTGGAAATTACTCCATTGAAAAATATACAGTGCAGTGTTTCACCTGCGGGGGGTCATTCATGGGTCTGCTTCAGTCTCCCCCCCAAAGCCAATGATACATATAAAAAAATAAATCTTCTAGTGTTATAATTTTCTACACTAAAGAAAGATATTTAATACATCAATTATTTATATTAAAATATCAAATATAAGACAACAAATGAAAGTACATTTTATATCCAGTATAAATGAATTTTTTTTTATATGAAAACATCAACGGCAGGGCATTATACCTGTAGTGTTCCCTTCTCATTCCCTGATTATTATAGGAGGGTTTACAGGAGATATGAAAAAAGAATACAATAACGTTTACAACTGAAAAAAGAGAGTCCAAAAGAGGATACTTTCTAAAAGAGCTCTTGTACTTTTAAGAGTATATCTGGTAACTCTAAGTTGGAGAAATGACTGGTCGCTGTCTTCTAAGACCTGACTGTTGCCAGCGATCAGGAGGGAGTCCAATATTGTAGGATTTAACTCGAAATAAAAATATTTAATTTCATGATCATTAGCTATTCGTGATTATAAACGTTGTTGAAAATATCAAAAGTTGTTAAAAGTAAAATTTAATTGACTTTCGCATTTTATTTGTAGTAATTTGTGTATAGCGTGCATTGCTTTGCCAAGATCTATTCTAAAACGACTTACAGTGTTTTTAATTAAAAATCTCGAAGTTTTTTAAATTCTCAAAACGAGCGGTATTTTACAGGAGGTTCATTGTTGACCTATCACACTGTATGTCGCAGCAGTTAGCCGAACTGTGATATGAGCGTTGACGTCTACATCATGTGACGTTGACCAATCATATTGCCCCGTGACGTCACCAGTGCACTGTGCTAAGCTGCAAAGCATGAGAAAGCATACTCCACCGGAATCAGATTGTGAAGATTCACGGAGTATGTCTCGTCGCAGCCGGGAAGCAAGCGTCGTTAAAAGCTGTTTATTGCTGCTTGTGTGATTTCGGAAGGCTATTCTTGGTGTGTATTGAAGTCCTTCGATCATTTTTTCGTACAGTTTTATGTTCGATTGCTCTTGCTTATAATTTAAGTTCGTTTGGATTGATTTGTTGGGTGGAAAGCCCACGTGGATTACTTGCCATCTCTTCCTAATATGCTGTCGCTGCAACAGGTAAGGTAATATATCAATTAAAAAATAAAATCTTGCAATTTTTTTCATGACGGCTACTACGTGTTTCTCGCACTTCACTGACGAACGTAACCTCTTTTAACAATATTGTATCAAATGTCAGGTTACTGGATTACTTTTTTCCGTGAACTGGAGTTAATTAGATCATAAATTTACCATGTCCATATTACATATTAAGCTGGCTTCATTGCTCGTTGTTTTAGAATTATATTTCACAACTGTCAAAGTGCTGTTATAAATGTCAGAATATGTTTCGCACACTAATTTTTCGGGATACGGTTCATTGATTGTATGGAAGAATTAAACCCTGTCATATCTTTATCTGGTTGAATAATTCTGCTACTTGAGAAGTTATTGGCCTTCCTAATAAATCGAACGATATGGAATCTGTGAAAGTTGTCACAGTTTGGGAAACTTGGTGAATAAAATTTGCTTCAAAAGCTTGCTAATTATAAATTAGCTAGGCAAGAAAGTGACATGATGGAAATTTATACTCACTGGGAGGTTAAAGTACACGTGTTGGGATGAAGCGCTACTATTGCAGGCTGCCTGCACCGCTACAGAACCTTCATCGATCCAACGTTGTTCCGTGGGCCTACCTGTTGCGTCACCAGATCGTCACGATGCTGCGAGGGCATGGAGGATTGACATTCCGAACAGATGTAATGTTCAGTAAGGGACCCTATTCTAGTTATTTCCATTTCTCTGGGAATGAGTTCTCGTCTTTTATCAGCAATCGTATTCGTAACGCGCATTATGTCTCAGCTGTATGTGATGCTTTAGGAGTTTGAAATATAGGGGGAAAGTTGATTAGTAATTGAAATGTCTTCGTGTACTGCAATCTAATTGTTTTAAATAAAATTAAAAAGGTACGAACACTTCGCAATTATTTACGAAATTACCACTCGTGATTAGTACGTTAAGGGCTTCTTTAATAGTGGTTCTAAGATTTTTTTATCAGATTAGGTTCTTTGTTAGCTCTAACATGGTGGAAAATGATTTTTTTGGCGGTTTCCGAATTTTATATTTTTGAAGTTTAAAGATTAGATCATTTTACTTACGGAAAAGGGAGCGAAAATTAGTGCTAAGTAACAATAATCTTGGCCGCCTGAAAGTACATATTGCAAATACATACCAATGTAACCGCTTTATACATTTAAATGAAATTGGCAAAATTTAAAAGTAGAATGATGCAGTATCAAGTGGTAACGTAATTCCGAAATAGTACAAAATGTGAAAACCTGTTTTAGCCTAAGATGTTAGTGCGAAAGTCAACGAAGAGCGTGAAGACAAGGCCACAATGGCAGAAGATCCGGAGAAGTTATTTCTTATGGAGTTTTTGGTGGAGAGCGTGTATGTTCATAAACATGGTGGACAGATGATAGGTGCTACAGAGTGGATGATGTGCGGACCAACTGCTGTTTCGTTTCAATTCATGACGTTCCCCACCTTAGAGATACTAGAGACAGAATTCCCTGGCAAAGGATGCCCTGGTTCTGAGCCACAAATGTTCGAGAGCGGTAAATCGTGTTTGTTTTCCCTGCCCGAGAGAGTATTACGAAATGCCCCTGGGGAATTAATAATCAATGTGGAGGTTGCGAAGAACCTCCCAGCAGGTTGTTCACCCAGTATGTTGAAAGTAGGGGCAACTAAGATAGACTTTACAAACGAATTCAATTCGGTTGTTAGCGATATCTACAAAAATCCTAATAAAATTCCTGCAACAAAATCGCGAAAAGACAGTTATGCTCTTCGCCATCAAGGGGGTGTTGTGGGTCAGATTAAACTTTTCATTCGATTGTCATGTTTTGGTAAGTTGATTATCACACAGTTCACATTGGCAAGTGGCAAAAGCTATTTATTTAAGGGTAACAAAGACACCCTTTACAAATGCCAGGAAGTGGATACAGAAACGCCTATTTCTGCACCGTGCGGAGCTGGTGTTGGCAGATTTTTTCCCCAAGCTACAGATTTACTGTCAGCTGTTGGGCAGCGCCTGGGAATAAGCCATGGCGGCCAGGGTGAACATGCAGGCATTGCAGTCGCCCCGAACACTTGCGCTGCAATGCATGCCATGGAGGCAGCAGAGGCCGGATTGCCTTGCGAGTGGTTTAGTGCATCCCGTGGTTCTCCGGCTCCAAAATGTGGACCAGGAAAAGGTCCTGCATGTTTTAAGATAACGAAGGGCCAGCACGGTGATCAACCTCCAGAACCTCTTAGCTCTCTGCAAAACCCTCAGTGTGCAACAACAGTGGACGACGCCTACGTCTTGCGTGTAGGTAAACGATGTACAAAAGGCTGTGATGAAAAGGAACAGCTTGAATTAGAATTAAGGGCGCCACCCCAACGTTACAAGGACACCAAAGAAACTCAATGGGAAGAGTTGGGTGAAGAAGGAAAGGGCAAGAAAGGAAAGAAAGGGAAAGGAAAGGGGAAGGGAAAGGGAAAGAAAGGGAAGAAGAAGAAATAGGTTGGTTGCAGGAAGTACGAAGTAGGTGTTGGTAGATTGTGTGGAGCCTCTAGTAATGTACCGTTGTGTAGACCTGGCATAATAAAAGCACTTGTTCATTAGCTGATAATCAAAAGTATGTTCTGTGTGTGAATGAATGAATGGATGAATGATCTGCCAACCCACCTGAGGTAGTTGTTTTTGCGAACTTTCAACAATCAGTTGCATTGCAATTAAACATTTAGGAATGTTTCTTGTAATGGCAAAATTCAAGGAGGAAAATCATGTTAAGTGCGGATTTGTTTTTATAATCCACACACACACGTGTTAAATCGGCTTGCTTTAAAGAAGTGAACAAGACTACCTTCCAGCAAATGTGTACGATTTTATTGGAGTATAAGAAGAATAGTCTTATAGAAAGATTTTAGTAGATGCGGCCAGGAAGATTGATTACTACTACGTTATTCTAATAACATTTTTAGAATTTATCCGATGTGTACATCCGTGGCTCTCGTGCTATTTCTACATTTACTTTGTACTAATTTTCTGTATTTATATGGTGTGGCCGTTTTTGTTTCTACAAGCACCGGGAAGATAAAAAATTTGGATATAACATTTCTGAAAGTTGGAATAAAACTGTTCTCGTAATGTTGATGAATCTTGAATTTACATGTCCTCGATTGAAAGATCTAATAAAGGAGCTATACCTAAAGCCAGTGTATTATTCTTTGTAATGGAAGTGTTGTCTTTAATTAGACTAGAAAGAAAAGTCAAATTTGTTATTTGAACATTGGCGTTCAGAGGAAGTCCAATATAGTATTTTGTCCAGACTTTTAGGCAAATTGCATATTTTTCACATTTTCAGAAGTTGGTGAACATGTCATCCTTTGTAAGACACTGCTCGACAAAAAGAAAAATTAACTCAGAAAGTGTATATAAACTCATGTTCTGAAGAAATGAAAGGGGGGGGGGGGAAGAAGCAGCCTGCTAATTTTGTGATTTGGAGGCAAAGTTTAGGGAAGAAAGAAAAATATATTTAGCCTATTAAATATGAAGTGAATATATGTCAAAGTTCCAATGGAATTTATTATTATTTATTATTATTATTTTTATTATTATTATTTATTATTATTATTATTTTTATTATTATTATTATTTTTATTTTTATTATTATTATTATTTTTATTTTTATTATTTTTATTATTATTATTTTTATTTTAATTTATTGTTATTATAGGTAACCTTTTATTATTATTATTTTTATTTTAATTTATTGTTATTATAGGTAACCGGTCAAAAATAACGGGATGAAATCAACCTTCCATGTTAGTTCATCATTGTGAATAGAAAAAAGTTTTTAATACTAAATTTAAGGAGTTTCCATTTCAACTTTTCCTTTATTATTAGTAGGCATCGGATGTTTATTCACTAAAAATCATTTTTTAGGCGCCTAAAATGGCACTGAAAAGGCCAAGAATAAGGAGAAAAAGGTACTATCATAAGTTACATACACAATAAAATGGAAAAAATTGTAATTTTTGTCTATTTTATTTTGTAAACTTAAATGCATAAAATTTTTTTTATACATTTTATTCCTAATAGTTTCCATTAACTAGTAATAATTGCATATTACCAGTAACTTTTCAAGGATCATAATTCCACATTTGCGACGACTGGGAGACAATCTGTTTGAATGCGGAGAAGGATATCTGAACTACGTGACGCATCTATTTTAGCAGCCCAACATTAGTAACACTAAAACCTCCTGAGAATTTATATTTCTTTTTACTTAAAATTTCGCTGCACTTGGTGTATTGTCAGTAGACCATGATCTCAGCTCGTGGCTGATATTTATGAACTAGGGAAATGGTGAAAAATCAGTTGGTATACTTACAGAAATTCGCTCGTAATTTGAAATTCCAAGACGAGGATCGAAGGTTTCATAATGAATGATCACGTTGGACCATCGCCGATTTTCCGATATCTTAGCATTGTATATAAATATAATAAATAAGGCAGGAAAGTTCTAAAAAGGTATTTATGCAAAAAATTGGCATTTATGTTAAAATAAGAATTATAAAACCTCGTCATATGTCATTGTCATGATTCGTGCACATATATTATCAGCCTTTAAATGAGTTCTCTAGATAAAAAAAAATAGGCATTTCCCTAAACATCCGATGTCTAATTCTTAGTAACAGGTTCTCAAACTGGTAACCAATCCTCTAGGGAACAGTGATAATAGTTTCAGGAGACCCTGTAAGTCACCTGGTGACATTTTTGGCCATTTGTTATTATTGCAACTTCCCATGAATGAATCTAATTTAGTACCTCTAGTATGTTAGTCGTTTAGGCACACAGTGTTCTTTGAACTCGGCAGCGTGTATATCGAAGGACCTCTGTGTTCCCAGACATTGCACGTATAGAGCGATTTTCCTAAGGAGCCAAAGTGACAGCTAGTGCTTGCAACATAACTGAAGATTCTGTGGTCGTCGTGCCCTTGAGCCCAATGGACTCCTTCGTTTGCAGTTGGCTAAGTTGTAAATGGCTTCAACGCTTCCTTTCGTGACGTCCTCGTCCGATAAAAATATAGTGCGCCGCGAGAAATAATTGAGATTAGGAAGTGCAGTGTTATGTGCTATTTTGTAAAAAATATTTTTTCTTTTTATATTACATTGAATTTACTTTTTGTGATAAATGTTTATTTTAAAACCGAGACTTAATACGAAATGGGTATCGATGCACGTGGTTCCGGCCTTTGTGCTGTGATTTCTATTTACATTCGTGGCAGTTTTCTTTTACTGGTTGTGAGAGCATGTTAAGAGATTTTCCACATATGTAATTAAATTTATTTCCCGGACTCGCGTACGTGCATATACATCAGCGAAACTCTTAGACTTCTGGATTGTGATGTCTTCTCAGAAGCCATAACCAAACACTTTACGAAGGGGCTGAACAGCTGTCGCAGCGGAGGGATACTTCTCTGAAATACATGTGATGTTCACTTGTTTTCGCGAACTGTCACTTTGGCTCATCCTTAGGAAAATCGTTCTATACATGCGTTCAGTCGGTCTATTCCTTTGTCACGAGAACAGGGAGCTCGTGGAAAAGTCCACCCCTGTTGGAGTATTCGTATTTTATCATTCATAATTAGTTTTTATAAAATAAATTTGTTATATATGTTCTTCATAAACGGTGTTTTTGTATGATTGTACTAATCGATAGTGGATTTACTTGAAGCTGACAATGCCTTTACAAACTGTGAAATGGGATTGCGCGCCCCGAAAACCACCGCAAGACGTCATTCCAATCCCTTAGTTTCATAACGTTCCTTTCGGCTTCTAATTTATTGGTCATGGAGACGTTCTGTCAAAATAATTCTTTGGCCATTCATCCTACGAACATTCATAAATATTATCTTGTAGTTCACACTTATTATTATTATTATTATTATTATTATTATTATTATTATTATTTTGGCGAATTCTTCCCGAAAATGGAAGACGTTAAGCAAGTAACTCGATCAATTTTTCTTTAAGTTCTTCTTTTTGATCCAATAGGCTTTCATTCTTTCCGAGAATGCTCGTTTACGTTCTTCAGACCATTTTGGTCTATTGTATTTGTTTAGGTTGCTCTGGCATAACTTCCCATTTGTCTGAAGGTGTCTCTTTCTAAAATGTCTGCTGGTCTTATGTTTGCGTTTTTGAGGTCCTTTCGAATTTCATCTAGCCAAGTTGTGGAAGTTTTAAGTGACGTTATATAATTAAGTATCCTTTTAGTCAGTCGATTTTCCGGTAGCCTGTTGAGATGACCAAAGAATTTCATTCGCCTTTTCCTAATATCAATTTCGATGTTTGAGAACTGTTCTGTAGTTTTAATTGTTTGCAGCCTGTAACCGTCTTGGGTATGTCTTGCTCCTAGAATTTTCCTAATGATCTTTCTCTCTTCTTTTTTGATTTGTTAAAGTTCGTGTTTTCTGTTAAGGTTCAGTGTTTCACTTGCGTAGAGGATTGTTGGCTTTAAGACTGTGTTGTAGTGCCGAATTTTTGTCCCTCTTGACATGCATTTTTTGTTGTAGAGATTTTGCACTAACCCTAATCCTTTTTTTGGCTTTTTGGAGGCGATGTTGCTGTGAGATTTTTTCAAGGCCTGTCGGTTCAATGAATTCTCCCAGGTATTTGAAATATGGGACCCTATTTACTTTACCATATTTTGATTTCAAGCTCGCAGTTTCTGTTTTTGGACAAAAGAATTCAGTTTTCTCGAAAGAGATTTGTAAGCCTACTTTTTCTGCACATTCTTTAAGTACTTCCAGCTGTTTGGCAGCAGTCTGCTCATCTTCTGTTAGTATCGCTAGGTCGTCCGCGAATGCGAGGTATGGTATGTAGAGGTTGTTTTTGGCAAAGCCCAGTGGGATTGGCTTCCACAACCCATATTTCTTGAGTTCTTTTTCCCATTCTTCCATAACTTTGTCTAGAACGACACTGAATCGAATATGAGATAGTCCATCACCTTGTCTCACACCGGTTTGAATGTCGAAGGGTTCTGAAATTTCCCCCATAAATTTTACTTTCGATTTCGTGCCAGTTAGTGTTTTTTTATGATTTTGTGTGTTTTGGGATCTAATCCTCTCTTCTAAAATTTGAAAGCCTTTTTAAATCTACAAATGTGCATACTATGGGTTTTTGTCTAAGGGCTCGCATTTTGAGAATGGTTTTGAGGTTGAAAATTTGCTCTGGACATGACCTGTTCGGTCTGAATCCTGCTTGATATTCTGCTATTTTGGGTTCTAACTGCTGTTGTGTTCTACTCAACAGACAAGCTGATAGACTTTTGTAAGTGACTGGTAAGAGGGAGATCCCTCTATAGTTGTTTGCATCTGATTTATTGCCTTTTTTATGTAGTGGATGAATGAGGGCAATCTTCTAGTCATCCGGGATTTTTTCAGTTTGCCATATGTCTTGGATTATTTGTGTAATTTCCTGGAGAGAATTTGGGCCTAAATTTTTTTAAGAGTTCTGCTACAATTCCGTCCTACCTGATCCTTTGTTATTTTTAAGTTTCTTGATGTGGGAATAAATTTCTTCTTGTGTTGGTGGTGACGAGTTTTGAGGTGTGATTTCTGTCTGTACGTTCGGAAATCTCTCTTTAGGTTCCGGACAATTTAAAGAGCTGTGAAAAATATGTGGCTAGTTCCTGGCAATTTTCCTTATTTGTCAAGGCCAATTTACTATATTGTTTTTTAAAGCAAAGGTTATGTGCTGAGTACCCTTTGACTTGGTTTGAGAAGCTCCTGTAGAAATCGTGTGTATTATGATTTTTGAAATTGTCTTCAATTGATTCCAGTTAGTCGTTCACATATTTTCGTTTATTTTGTCTTAAAATCTTAGATGTCTGTTTGCGAACTGCGAAACTTTTTTGTTTCTTCTGATTTGTTGCAATTATAATTTTGAAATGCCTTTTTTCTTTCTTCTAGCGCATTCTCACATTCTTGATTCCACCAAGGGTGTTCGGTTTTTTTGTGAAGAGGGATCAGATCTTTTGCTGTTTTAATGATTTTTGTTCGAAATTTCTCCCAGTCTTTTGCGGGTTGTTCTTCCCATTTTTCTATGATTTTGGAGTCTTTGATTTTATGTAGATCAAATTTTGGAATCGCCGGTGTTTTTCTTTGTAACTTCCTTTTGGGGTGAATTTAATTTTTGTTCTGGTTAGATAATGATCTGAATCAATGTTAGCACCTCTGCGTACTTGCACATCGTGAATTTTTTTGATAGTCGTTTGATATTGCAATATGATCAATCTGAAATTCTCCCAATTGATGGATTGGTGATCGCCATGTTTTTTCCGAAGTGAAGTTGACATAATTTTTAGGTTGTTTTGTTGGCATAACTCAATGAATCGTGTGCCATTTTTATTGGTGAATTTGTGTGCAGGATAGTTTCCTACTGTCTTCTTGTATTTGCGTTCTCTGCCAATTTGTGCATTGAAGTCGCCGAGTAGAATTTTCACATCTTTTGGAATTTTGGCCATCTTAGTTTCAAGTTCTTCCCAGAATCTTTCAGTTTTTTCGGGCTCTGTTTTATCACCATTTACTGGTGCATGTACATTAATGAAGGTATAGTTTTTGTTTGTGTGTTTGATTTTTAGGGTCATAAGTCGATTGTTGATGGGGTTCACATCTATTACTGAATGTAGAATATTGTTGTCTACAACAAAAGCCATGCCAAATAGTGCTGCTCCTTTGCAAATTTTTTTGTTCGTTCCACTTTTGAAGATTCTGTAGTTATTGTAGTCTATCGTTTCTGAATATGTGAAGAGTTTCTTGTAAGGCGAGAATTTGGATTTTCTGCTTTGTAGTTCTGTTGTAAGATTGTGAAGTTTTCCTGCTTGAATAAGTGTCTGAATATTGAAATAGCCAATATACGTGTGTGTTTTCCGTGAAAGTTTACCAAAGCATTTAGACTGGCTCTCTCGTAAATTTATTATAATTTCAAAAATGCGTGGATTCGAGGTCACATTGCCCCCATCGTCAGGCTAAAACTATAAAGTACAGTATTGAAGAAAAATGTATTGTGCCAGCTTGAGGAGACAAATTGTTCTCGAACGTCGTATTTTTGAAATGATAGATGTTAAACTGAAAGATTTTTATTCATAAATCTGTTCGTTGGATGAATGGCCAAAGAATTTCTCTAATTGAAAGTGACGAACAAGAATGTTCAATAATTCTATTAGAAATATTTTCAGTGAGCATATCCTTAAATCATTAGCAACAAGAGGTGCTACACAATGGCACAGACTTTCTCGCATAAAGTTTTCCAATTTCCTGGGTATGGTCTGATTTTAAGGTCTTGCTCCATTCACTAACCGGTTGCCATCTATCGTCGCCCAGTTTATCATTTGTTTGACTTTTCACAACTTTTGTCTTTCCTAGTAGTATAACTGAATTATTACGTAAAGAATATTAAAGAAGAGTAAAAACTCGTTCTAATTTCGTTGAAAAATTTGAAGCAGTTGTAAAACAAAATGGCAATTAAGCATTACTGTGAATGCGAAATTTGATGTTTTTTTCCACATGAATCAATTGAGTTTTCGAAAAACTTAATTTGAGGTACTTCCACTCACAAATGTAAAAATGAAAACAAATCGATGGAAATGCGCATATTAACGGCGAGAGAGAATATTAAAAAAACATTTGTATATTTTTTAAAAAATCTACACCGAAATTACGTTATATTCAACAGTGCAATTAGCACTATTGAAAAAAATTGTAGCCATTTTTGAGAAAATAGCGTTTAAGCGTTTCTGATAATGCGAAATTTTTAGTTCATTTTTGCAGACAACTGTTCTGATTTCGAGAAACTTTGAAATTTAAAGCACAAGTACTCATAAATGTAATAATGTGGAGAAATCTCCTTTAATTTACATATTACCGACGTGAGAGAGAAGTCTAAAAAATTACATTTATTTTAAACAATTTTACAAATTACATTTAAAGGAAAAATCGGTCTTAAATTTTGTAGTTGTAGGAAGATGCCGAAAAAATCAAACTTTTGTCCTTTTGGAAAATCGGACCTATGTCACCTATGTAATTGTATTTTACTCTATTCTTACCAGAAATATAAAGAAAAAATTTCGAGCAGTTTTTGAGAAAAGTTTGAAAATGTCCAGGGGTCTTCAGGGTACCCCAATTTTTAAAGAATGTTTTTCAAAATTTCAAAGCTTCTACTAGAGGCGAACGGGCAGGGGTTTCTTACATTTTGAAAAAATCCTCCGTATGGTTTACACGCTAGTACGTGTTCACTAGTGCCCAGCATTCGAGCATTTAACTCGAGTACGCTAGCTGCACCTAAGAGATTTCCTTTTGGCCGCTGGATGTCACCGAGGTGCGGGGAACAGCGACTTGTTAGTGTCTGATACTCGGTCGTGTGTACTTGATTCGAAACCTTCCCGAAGTGCTACTTGGCGTACAGTGATGAGAGAGTAAAGAGAAAAATATGATAGAAAACAAACTTCCCAGCAGTGAATACAAGCTAAAGAAAAAAGATGCTAGAAGTGAACTTTGGAAACAATTTTATTTGCTGTTGGTTTTGGTTTGCTGTTGGTTTTGGTTTGCTGTTGGTTTTGGTTTGCTGTTGGTTTTGGTTTGCTGTTGTTGGTTTTGGTTTGCTGTTGGTTTTGGTTTGCTGTTGGTTTTGGTTTGCTGTTGGTTTTGGTTTGCTGTTGGTTTTGGTTTGCTGTTGGTTTTGGTTTGCTGTTGGTTTTGGTTTGCTGTTGGTTTTGGTTTGCTGTTGGTTTTGGTTTGCTGTTTTGCTGTTGGTTTTGGTTTGCTGTTGGTTTTGGTTTGCTGTTGGTTTTGGTTTGCTGTTGGTTTTGGTTTGCTGTTGGTTTTGGTTTGCTGTTGGTTTTGGTTTGCTGTTGGTTTTGGTTTGCTGTTGGTTTTGGTTTGCTGTTGGTTTTGGTTTGCTGTTGGTTTTGGTTTGCTGTTGGTTTTGGTTTGCTGTTGGTTTTGGTTTGCTGTTGGTTTTGGTTTGCTGTTGGTTTTGGTTTGCTGTTGGTTTTGGTTTGCTGTTGGTTTTGGTTTGCTGTTGGTTTTGGTTTGCTGTTGGTTTTGGTTTGCTGTTGGTTTTGGTTTGCTGTTGGTTTTGGTTTGAGGACACAAGAAAAACGCATTGACACCATAACCATTGTGTGGTATTTTATTGATCCCCAACGCCAAAGTGTTTACAATATTTGATACTTTAGGATTCGTACAAGGTTATTGGCATGCATCTTCTTCCTATTATTATGTGGCCCAAGAGTTTTTGGATTTTTATATATTTTAGTATTTGCGCATGCCGTGAGCGCGACACGAAATGTGAATTGCAGGGACCGAATACCGAAATAATTGCGGTAAAGGTATTTATATCGGTATAGAAATACCGTTATTCAAAATACCTTTACAAATACTGGTATTTTCAGAGGTACTTTTCCCTTCATCCGTCGTCTATACCGGTAAAATACCTCGAAAGGTATTATACCGGTATTTTAGTAGAATCATACAGGTATTTGGTGGAAATTAATGGTGATTTTTCCGCTGAGATGGTTCAGAGGAACAATTATTTACCCGGCAGTTTCTGACCGGGAGGTCCTAGGGTTCGAGTCCTGAGGGTGACGGATATTCGACAATAGACATATTCTAGCGAGGTCGAGTTCTGCCATTGACAGGGAAAGAATTCTAGAGGTCGGGTTTCCTGATCGGTAGTTTTCTATGGTTTCTCTGGTCACTACCTTCACGTAGAGTAGTTTTTGATAACTGGATTCCTCAATCATATGCAAAGTGCCCAGTGCTTAAAAGCTTTCCTCTTTCGCTCTAAAACACTTCCGCCGCAGCGTTAGTACAGATGTCCTGGCGGGCCCGCAACATGAGCAACTCCCTTCGCCAAATACCTTTAGGAATGCGGTTGCATCCGGTCGGGCCCCCGCGCCGAGGAGAGGAAGGGCCACGCCGTCACAGGACGTCATCCTGCCCGCGGAAAAGGTACACCATGACGTCTCCAGATGGCATCCCACAGGTTCAAGTTAAAAGCCCCGGTACGTCTATGGACGCCATCCCATAAGTATGATAGTTCGAAGAACACCTCGCAGTGCTTGTTTTATTATTTACATGTGAGTAGCAAATGAGTCGTTTACTGTTTATTTAGAGGAAAAGGGACATACACTTTATTTCTATTATTAACGAAGTTGTATGAACAGAAAGGCATTTCCAAACCTTAGGTTTTAGAAAGCATTGCCTCATACTTCCTGTTTGGGTCCCGATGGGTTGGAGTTCCATGGGCCTGCGGATTTTCTCCGGCCGTTCGAGAGAAACAATGCCCAACTCTCCCACGTTTTTTGTCTTAATCCTCACTTGCAATATTTAAAGCAATAACGATTCAATTTTCTAAAATCGTTACAACTACGTATTCTAGAGGATCGGGCGGTTACATTGCTACTGACCAGGGACCGAAAAGGTATAAAATACCGGTATTTTTCCATACCCTTTTCAAATACCTTTATTCTTTTATGCCGGTAAAATACCTCTATAGGACGTCTATACCGGTATGGACGTCCATAAAGGTTATACCGGTATTTTCAATGAAGAAACGTAGCTTACCCATATCCATACATGTTGACAAAATAGGATACTTTAGTTAATAATGGATCAGAAAATGTTTATAAATCAAATATTTCATAATGGTTATTTGTTTAAATTATTTTGTGTATACAATATATATATATATATATATATATATATATATATATATATATATATATGATGTATGTTATAGGATGGATCGTACAGGAAAAACTTTTTATGATAATATTGCCCAATTGCTAAAAAATGAAATTTTTTGCTTCGTCAGGCATTAATTTCCAAGGCCCATTCAGCTCTAAAATTGTCATCGAATATGCAAAACAACGAAACTCCAACCTGCTACATTTCCAAGAATTCTGCAATGGCAAAGGTTTTGCAGCAATGTAAACTAATAGTGTGGGATGAATGCACGATGGCGCATAAAAAAATCTTGAGGCTTTAGATAGAACCTTAAAAGATCTACGGAACAACCAAAACCAATTTGGTGGCGCAGTGATTTTATTAGCAGGAGATTTTCGGCGAACATTGCCAGTGGTTTCACGTTCAACGCAACCTGATGAACTGATTGCATGTTTAAAGTCCTCCAATTTGTGGAAACATGTCAAGGTAGTACATTTAAGCAAGTATATGTGTTATGTTGCAAAATGATCAATCTAGAGACATTCTCTAAAAAACTCATTGATATTGGTAATGGCAAATTTCCTGTAGACGTGCTGACAGGATGCATCACTTTTCCTGAGAGTTTTTGTCAGTTAACTCAATCAAAAGCTGAACTCATTCAAAAAGTGTTATTATTATATATATATATAATATATATATATATTATATATTATATATATATATATTATATATATATATTATATTTATATTATATATATATATATATTTATAATATATATATATATATATATATATATATATATATATATACATATATATATATTTATATTTATATTATATATATATATTATATTTATATATATAATTTATATTTATATTATATATATATTTATATTTATATTTTATATATATTTATATTTATATATATATATATATATTATATATATATATATATATTCACACCACTGACTCTACTTACCTCATTTCCGTGAATTAGGGATACAAATTGGTCGAGCAAGTACTGACAAAATATTAAAATTTTGCAAGCAAGATATGCTGTTGTCAGAAATGATTAAAGGACAAGGGATCATTCTGGGGGGGACGCCTTAATCAGGAAGATGTTGGCATTGGATTTTGCTACTTTTCTCATGCGATTCTTTAACTGCCAATTTAGCCCTTTATAATAATTCATTATTAATAGAAAAACAAAGACAATGAAAATATTATTGTAAAAAGTACATGAATCTTTATTACTGAATTGCATGTATTAACATAAATTAACATCTTTTCTCATCAATGTTATTGGAACATATTGAACCATCTGGTAGCTCCCACACTCCAATACATAATGACATATCAATATTCTATTACCCATTAATTCCACATTCAGTGTTTTTATTAGCTAACATTACACAGTTGTAATATATTCTTCCTGCTTTGTATCTTTTGTGAAGGTTCATCATTATACTCTCTCCCTCATGGTACCCTCTGATCCGTACGACTGCAATAGTTCCACCCGATTTCCACGGGTATTGCAAATTCCGCTACTTATCTGAAGATTCCCGTGTTCCTGACGCAGAAATACAGCCGCCTCTGCTCGTGTCCTTGACGCCGCGAAGTTGATGAGACCTCGCTCTGCTGCCGGCGTGTTGTCCTCGTGGCTGCCGTGCCGAATCCAGTACTCCGCTACTTAACCATACATTTCTGAGATCGGTGCATGAATGCGGTATTCTTATGGTGGAGCATTGTCTCAGAACTGCTCGTTTCACCACACATAGATGGCTGATGGCCCACGTGTATCCGTCCGCCACATGCTTTCACTTCACTGGAGTATTTATCGTTTATAGACGTTCTGATCACAATACCTTTAATTTAATACTTTTGTCCACTACTCTTAGTAATCGTCTAGTCTCTCATCAATAATTCCCCACACATTTACTTCTCGATGCTTTACGATTGCACTCCCTTTTCTTACGCACGCCGCACAGCCCGTGCACGCCATGTGCCAGCTCTCGTCACACACTGCTTCCCGCGTCTCCTCTTACCGGTCGTGACTCATTCACGGACTCGTTCCAATCAACTATCGATTGCGGTCTCTTCTGCGCGCCCGATTTGATTGGCGATCTCGGTTTTTCTGATTGACGGCTAAATGACCGTTAGGTCGTTAATTATGTATATAACACGCCCATCTACTACCTTACACACGTGGTGTGGGCGTGATAGTATGAATGATCGTGAAGCGAGATTAAAATTCTCAGGAAGCAGGATCTTTTGGGTATGAGAAAGGTCTGAATCCTTGACACAATGAATCAGAATAAATACGAATAAAATGAGCGTATATTCAATGCAAAAATTACAATGACACAATTATATAACAGGATAATGCACTTTAAGTAGTTGGTCACTGAAAAAACAGAAAACAAGGCAAAACAAAAAAATTGGCGTCACCTCGACTGCCTGAACACACTTTCACCAATTACAATTTACAATTTGTTCATTCCTGTTTCTGAATTTTCATCTACCTCGTTATCTCTACTCTAGTTTTTCCGTGAACGGCTTTTTAAAATGAATTTTACACTTGTTTTAAGGTATCCCGTTCACAGGTGCTAGCCTTGGGCTTCGCAATCACTATAATACTGAACTTTAAAGAGAAAAAAAGCAATAGAACGTAACGTACACGTTACTTAAATCTGATCCCTTTACATATCACAGAAAGCAATTACTTTTAACAGAATAAAATAAGCTGACTTTTCCAGATAACATCAACTGTACAACATGTGAAAATCATGAATTTAAGTAAAATTGTACAAGGTATGGCCTCTTTGAATGAATTTAATGACACGTACAGTAAATGAACTTGAAACTGCCACTCACATCGTTCGGAATTCTTCTCCCACTTATTCTGGACTTTTCACCCACTTTTAATACGAATTGTCGTGTATTTACCGCTATTCTTTCCCCAACTGATCGCGGCATAAGTTGTCAGTTCTTTTACCTCAACTCCGCATCGCTCGCCTGTAGGTAACCTTGGGGATTTTCTGCCGCTCGCCCCGCGTTGCCACTCATCTTCGCTTGTTGTCCCACGACGTTACCAGTTTCCTTCCCTCGAACTCTGGACTCCGCTACGCCTAAAACACCCTTCTCCCGTTCCCGGACTCGTACGATTCTCGTTCCAGCCAACTCTTTCTCCCTACGCTTCGCTCTTCCTGGGGCCTTCTGCCCACCTCGTACAAGTTTGTTCGCGCTTCCAGCCTCGAAATTATTAATGTTGCTGAAGTTATGCTTTAAATGCTCGGCCTACCTACCACACTTTTGGCGTGTGTGGTCTCAGCGTGCAATATGAGATGCTGGATTTAGTTTATGTCCTTCTGCGCGAATTTTACAAATTTGAAATTATTTCGGAGTCAAACAATCACTTTACTTGCTCTCTCAAATATTGTGAATGTTAATGCGAAGAATGTTCGCGCACTCCACTTCTTAATTACATCACTTTCGAAGATACGCTTCTCAAGCTAACTTTTAACTCCCAAGTTAAAATAAACTCCTATGCTATCAATTAATAAATAGGGCTAAAATAAAATGTTATTTTCCTAGTTTATGAAGGGTTTAATATATTTTAATTAATGAAATTAAAATTTAAAAAATTTTATTTTATTATTATTATTATTATTATTATTATTATTATTAACATCGCACGTGAATAAGAGTTCCCTGCTAGGCGGGTAGCTTCATTGTAAAAAAGCATCTGGAGGAGCCCACTTCCAGAAGAGTTTCTTAATTAATATTAAGAAATTTATACTATTATTAATTAATAAAACAGTTTATTATTAACATTTTTACTTTTTAATTAAAATTAATTTTATTAATAAATCTAAATTTTAAATTAAATAAATAATATATATGTGCAAATTAGACGTTTCAATCATTAATTTTGAATGAAACATTACGCTTCTATTTCCTCGCGTAAGAATAGTTAATACGTCTATTAGCGTTCAATATCAATTTTTAATACTGTTTTAGTTGTAATTATGGTGCAGAATAAGGAAACTGGGCTATTATTTTCGCGAATGTTAGTGATAGGTCAAATTTAAGCAAATAATCGTATTTAGTGATAAGCACAGTCGTGCAAGGAGGAAGTTTGGTATGTGTGGGAAGACTCATTTATGGGTAAGAAGACGAGTTTCTCCATTCTTTATCGCTATTAGAAAGGACAAGATTTATACGGAGAAATTCGATAAATTTTCAACGCTGTATCACATGTCGCCAAGCTCTGCGCCCGGAAGTGAGGTCCAAGGTCAGCGAACGAGCTCGTGTTGAGGTCTGCGAAAGACCGTTGGCTGGGCCCTCCGTCTGATGGCCCTGGCTACGAGATTGAGTCGTCTCGCTCTCGAGAATGCGTTCTCGCTACACGAGATTCTCGTGGGCCCCATTCTCGTTCAGCCTTTCTCGCTTACGAGAACGTGAGAGAATATTCGTCAAATGACCGCCTTTAATTGGCACGTTTGGTGAAAACAGAGCGCCTTCATTTTTCCTCATATATATAAAAGACCTGTTTAAAAAACATTTCAGGCTTCTTTACCTTAAGGTTTGTGATATTGTTTCGTGATATTTTTTCCCTTTTTTCCCCCCTTTAGTTTTATCGGACACTTCGTAATGTCACTAAGTGACGCCTCCATTTCCACGGCTCAGAATTATTCGATGTGAGATATTTTCCTCTAATTGAACAGTAAATATCGTTATTGAAGCAATAAACAGAAAGAACACTTTCATATCTATTTCGTGGTCAGTAGCTGTCCACCTGCCTTAGTCTTGATGATAATAATAAGTAATAATAGTAATAGTAATATTAGTAGTATTGGTAGTAATATTAGTAGTATTGGTAGTAATATTGGTAATGGTGGTGGTGGTGGTAGTAGTAGTATCAGGATTAATTAATATTACCCACGTATTAAAATATTCAAAAATTCTTAAAATTCAATGAAACTTCTTTGTATTACCCGTACGTGAAGATGAATTTTAATAATATCGAAATAAATAAAATATCCATAAGATAAACATGAATTTAACGATCTGTTTCCCAGACATAACTTTCGTTATCTTTCTTGTAAAACTTAATTATATACTGCGCCACTCTTTGTATCATTCTACTACCAACATGTATTTGTGACCGCAGTGTTCTTTTGATACGTTCGAAGATACAGGATCTCAGTTTTTAACTTTAGTATTGGTTGCGAAAAAAATATAATATGTAAACTACATTTGTATATTATTGTAATGTCTTCTAGAAGCGCTTTGCACAATAACCTCTGTTACTCAAAATGAAACTCGTCCGATGGAAGTTTTATCGTCGAGGTCTCAAAGCGTTACGAGAACGGCTTCCAGCCACGCTGGTAAGGGCCACTCGAGTATGCGGGACTCTAATATTGTGTACTCGGGTCCGGGATGTTCGAAGAAGTACGAGCGAGTAATATCGCGAAGATGCAATGCTCTAGTGTTCACGAACGGACGTTTTGAAAGAAAAACAAACAACCACTTTTGCGGTATCAGGGGACCCCCCCAAAACGTGAATTTCCGTTGAAATCTCGAAATCGCTTTTCCGCAGCATTACACAATTTTCTCTGTACTACGTATATTACTCCGTATATGCATATGTATACGAGAAAGTAAAAATCCTGTTTCTATTGCCTTTAAATTCAAACTAAGATCCCATTTTGGGGACACAGGTAACTTATGTCATTAGGGAACGGAATTTATTGTAATAAAAAATGCAAAATATGTACATATATATGTTCTTATTTTTTCCAAAACCTGTAAGAAAAAGTAGAAAATGTGTCGAAGAAAAATTTGTTTTTAAAATTGTTCTCTAAAAGCATTTTCTGTCTATAGAACGTCGCCGATCAGTTCTTAGGGATTTGGAGTGGCTGAAAGGTTCGATCTCTACTGAAGTAATTGTACACGAGACTTAACAACATATAAGAGTTTTATTCGTAATTTAAAATGTGTTCATAGTATACTACAATGCTTACGAGGAGCCGGTGTAAAAGTGAATAATAGTAATATGGATCCCAGGGGAAGTGGTTAAAGAGTATATATCCGGCCCTCCAAGTTGAACAACGCGGTAACACAATTTTCTGTAAAAAATGGAAGTTTTCCATCGAGTAACGAATTTGCTGTTTGAAACAGCAAGCACGTGGTTGAAATTACTTCTGTTCATTAAAATCTGCTCATCCTTGACTCGCCAGTACGCAGTAAGCGGAGGGGGAGAGGGGTATGTTTGACAATTCATGGCGGAGATATGGCGGTAATACAAGCGCAACAGCATTACATTTGATTTGTAAGGAAGATGATTCCGTTACAAATATTACAAATGCGCTTCTGAAATGATCCGTTTCGACGTGTAAATATATTAAAATGTAGGGAAATATATAAGAATTGTAATAGGTAAAATATGTATTTTCCTACATAAATACTAAGTGCTGTCGACTCGAGGTGCGCTACATGAAGACGCGGTCGGATGTTGTTACAACCTGCTTCAATTAGCTCCGTGATGAGAAGTGCACGATTAATATTATTTTCACCTTAAGGTGTGAAAAGTATTGTGAACGTTGCGTTTCGTGACCTTTATCCTTAATTTACGAAACTCTTGGCAATCGCCGACGTGTCGATTCGATGAGAATGCTTCACGCTGCAATGATTGTTTGCTAGTTCTAGGTATTGCCAGTTTGTACGAGGCGTACTATTGCGTCTAGTGTGACTGCTAAACTATGGTCTTGGATAGCGATAGATTACTTTTATTACTGACGGGAATGTTGTAAAGTTCAAACGTGCATCAATGCATGCTCTCTAAATGCGTTTTAATACATTTGAATTAATTTTAGAACTTGTTTGGGAAATTTTTAATAAATGTAATTTCGAATTAGGTTAAGGTCTTATTTGTGTGTTTTAATATTACACATCTGATTTTATATATTTATTACTAGGGAACGGAATTTATTGTAATAAAAAAAGCAAAATATGTACATATATGTATTTTTTCTTAAATATGTAAGAAAAAATAGAAAATGTGAAATAAAAACTCGTTAAAATGCTGAAAATTTCACTCTTCTAGCTTTTTCGAGCACAATACGGGGCCGATCAGATCTTATTTTGGATTCTGGGAGGCTGAAAGAGTTCTACTCTCCAGAAGCAATTATTCGCTAGTTTCCCGAAATATATGATCCT
This sequence comes from Teleogryllus oceanicus, assembly GCA_964035755.1. Lineage (NCBI taxonomy): Eukaryota > Metazoa > Arthropoda > Insecta > Orthoptera > Gryllidae > Teleogryllus > Teleogryllus oceanicus. Next base: position 124,591,548 of record CAXIVR010000002.1, read on the forward strand.
TACGTAGTATATACAATTACGAGGAGCCGACGTTTAAGTGAATAGTACCGTGCAGCCTGTGTTAGAAAGAGAGGGATAAATAGGAACATGCCCCTCCACTCCAGAAACGCGAAAAGATCAATGATCTGAAAATGTTAGTTTTATCGTGTTACGCATGGGGTATATGAAAATGAACATGCACGTAGTTAAAGTTCCTTCTGCTTCCCATACACCCACTCATCCTTGATCCTGAGTAACCTGGTTTCCAAGAAGCAAAATGGAGGGGACATGAATTTGACAATTAAAAGCGAAGGCACGGCGTTAATACAAGCACATTGCGTGGTTTTGTAAGTATTTCAGTAACAAAGTTAGTTTTGAAGATATTCCGAACTCGCATGTGAAATGTTCATTTTCGACTTACAAATATATTAAAATGTAAAAAAAATGTAGTAATAGATAAAATATGAAAAAAATTATAATTATACCAAAATATGTAAACATGTGTAAAATAAAAATGGTTCTAATTCGTTCAGAATGCCGTGTTAAGTCTAAAAAATATTAATGAATGCAGGTATCTTGTCCCTCTAAAAATGCGTATTTACATGAAAATCCGTTTCCTATTTATTACATATTCTTACCGTTTTCATTACATTTATGTACATATTTTGAAGTTTCATACTACATATTTTTCCGGTCTCTATTAATAAAATAATAATAAAATATAATATGAATAAAAGTATACAGTATTTGAGTAACTGCGAGTGTGAGTGTCCGTCACGCAGACCACATCCCGTGCACCAATCAAGACATGAAGTGTCATTAATTACAAATTTCAATATCTGTATTTGTCCTTAAAAATATTTTCAATTATTTGCTTCGTACATTTTTCATAAACTTCTCTAGATCCTTCTCAAGAGTTCTTGCTCTCCATAATTAATTCTGGATTGCCCTCAGTGACGGCTCTCAGAAACAACCTTCATGTCGAAACACCCGTCGAAATTTTTATGACACACGCTGTGCTCTATCAGAATCCCATATCCAAAATATTAGCTGCTAGTTTTCACTGCAAAGCCTCCAGGTAAAAGTTTTAAAAACCACACGTAAGAACTAGGGAAAAACCCGTCGAGGTGGGTTGGTCCACGTCCTGACGGGGGGATGCAGAGAGGGCTCTCAAGTATTCTTTTCTTTCACCAGACATTTTTCTTCTCCCCATATATCATTCTCGTTCCTTTTTTACATCCTTTCTATTTTCTTCTCCCTCTTCTATTTTACTGCCCCCTCTGTATGCTGAACGCCCACCCATGTGTTTGCCGTGCATGGCGACCCGTGTCGGAGGGAATGTGTGTCCTGGCGGTTGAGGAGTCTGTTTCCCCACTACTTACCTTGTGCTACGTTCTGCTTTGCACTTAGGGATACGTTGTTTACGTATTTTGGGGAAATTCCTTGTTGGCTTCAACACGCTTGCTTTGGCCTCGGACTCTCCTAGACGGGCGGTCAGGAGCTAACCCACTCCCGATCAATCGGCTTGGACTAGGTCTTGTACTGAACTCCAGGGTGAGCGGGAGGATACACGGTGGTGCAGCGCTGTGCTATTCTCCCACTATATCTCCGTGGCAACCGTGGCACTCCGATGGAGTGTCCCCTTGTTGGGCTCCGTGGTGGGTGGGGACCACGGGGATGAACTCAATATCCATCTTCATGGATACTAAACCTTCACCCCCCGCCCTTTTGCGCTAGGAAGAGGTGATGTCCAGAGAGAACTATTGATTTAAATAGTTTATTTTTAAAAGAGGAAGACCGACCGAAGAAGCCTAGATTCCTCCTCATGGCATGCGCCGAGGAAGGAAAAACATTCAAATCTGTCAGTGCTGTTCGTTTGGCGCGCGCCATAGAGGAAACCTTTGGAAAGCTGCAAGCTGTAGTGCGACAAAGGAATGGTACCCTTCTCTTTGAAGCACGTACAGATAACCAGGTTGTGAAGATTATGAACACTAAGCAGATTGCCGGCCTCCAGATGGATGTGACCACACACCCTACACTAAACCTCTGTAAGGGAGTGGTCAACCACGAAGACTTTTCAACGGAGAGTGAGGAAGAACTAGTTTCGTTTTTTAAAGACCAAGGCGTGACTGATGTGTATAGAATCAAGAGGAGGGAGCATGGGCGAGAAATCCCCACTTCCACTCTTATCTTGACCTTTAATCTTCCTACTCTCCCTGAGAAGATCTCGTGCGGTTTTTATAACCTCCACGTCCGACAGTACGTCCCTAACCCTTTGAGGTGCTTCAAGTGACAGAGGTTTGCCCACACAGCAGCGGTGCATGGCAGACACCCCGTGGGAGATCTACGCACGAACCTGAGCCCTGCGTTTGCACCGCATTGTGTTAACTGCGAAGGTTAACACAATGCCATCCGGCCAATCATTGCCATTGGCCATCCGGCCAATCACAAGCAATGTCCAACCTTTTTGAGAGAGAGAGGGCAATCCAGAAGATCCGAGCTACACCTAACGAGACTCGCACTGAGCGAGCACCCAGCCCCTCTGGCAATGTCAAGGAGGTTTCGTCCTCAGATGAAACTCCCGTTGGGGCGGAATCCCGAGCATCCGGCTCCCAACGCCGGAGGAAAAAAACTTAATTATTCTCCATGGCTCTTATGTCATGGAACGTAAATGGTTACTCCTCGCGGCGGGACGATCTCAAGCTGTTGTTGTCCCGTCACAATAGTCTTGTAATCTGTCTCCAAGAGACTCATCAGCCGTCCCCTGTCTCTTCGTGGTTTTTCCCCCTACAGGTTCGATGTGGATGATGGCCTCCGTGCTCATGGCGGAGTCGCTTCATTGGTTCACGATTCGCTGCTGTCTTCAGAGGTACCTCTTCAGACCGACTTCCAAGCAGTGTGTGCAGGTGCACCTTCCATCCTTACACTCACTGTTTGCAATATCTACATCCCCCCAGGACTGAGTATATCTGCTCATGAACTTTTGGGTCTGATCAACCAACTGCCCTCTCCGTTTGTGATAGTCGGGAATGTAAATGCCCACAGTCCTCTCTGGGGCTCCTCCCGCACTTGCCCGAGAGGTAGTGTATTAGAGTCGGTTATAGACTCAGCGAACCTGGTTATTCTGAATTCCGGTGAACCAACTCACTTTGCCGTCGCCACAAACTCAAGCACGTGCATCGATCTAGCACTCTGCAGCCCTTCTCTTGCAACCGTTCTGCAATGGTCCATCCTAGATGACCTGTACGGAAGCGACAATACCCCATTATCGTCCACATTGATGGGCTAGCCCGTGGGTTGGCGCGCCCCCCTCAATGGTGTGTCGGACGTGCTGACTGGCCGACATTCCAAGCGAACGTCAGTGTATCGGAGGAGGAGTTTGTCAGTGTGGAGGAAATGGCAGCACATTTTAACAAAGCTGTATTACGAGCTGCGGAAATTGCAATCCCCAAGTCGACTGGTAAATCGCGACACCCTTTCGTCCCGTGGTGGAAGTCGGATTGCTCAAGGGCTGTTAGTGCTCGTAAGAAAGCTTTGGCGAGATTAAAACACTATCCAACCGCGGATAACTTAATCGAGTACAAAAGGTGCAGAGCAAAGGCGAGGAGAACCATTTTAAAAAGTAAAAATGCATCATGGAGGTCATACGTCTCCTCTTTGAATTGCCAAACGCCACCACGTCTGGTATGGAGGAAGGTACGTCACATCAAAGGATATCCTTCTCCAAACTCTGTGCTAGGTCTTCAAAGAAATGGTCAGGTTATCACAGCTCGAGACGCCATTGCAGAGGTACTTGCCACTCATTATGAAAACATGTCGAGTTCGGCAAACTATGCTCCAAACTTCATCCGTCTCAATGAAAGAATGGAAAACCGCGCTTTGGATTTTTCTAGCAGAGCACATGTGGACTATAATACCCATTTCTCCATGTTTGAAATGAGTTCTGCCCGAATGCTTGCAAAAAGAACCACACCAGGTCCAGACCAAATTCACAACTTAATGCTGCAACATCTTCCCGAAATGGCCATGCAATTTCTTCTCCGACTCTTTAACCGTATTTGGGAAGAGCACACCATTCCTACCTTTTGGCGAGAAGCCATCATCGTCCCAGTTCCCAAAGAAGGCAAAGATCGATCACTGCCATCGAGTTATCGACCTCACTCTCTCTTTCTCTCTCTCTTTCTCTCTCTCTCTCTCACACACACACACACACACACAAGTTGCGTATGCAAAGTTCTGGAACGTATGGTGAATCAGCGTCTGGTCTGGACCTTGGAGTATAAAAATCTCTTGACGCCAATCCAAAGCGGGTTTAGAAGAAACCGTTCAACCTTGGACCACCTCGCTTCGTTGGCAACAGCTGTTTGTACATCATTCGTCTTGAGGCAACATCTTGTGGCCATATTGTTCGACATAGAAAAGGCCTACGACACCACCTGGAGGCATGGCATTCTGCAAACTCTGCACTCTTGGGGATTTAGGGGGAAGCTTCCTCTATTCCTTCAAAGCTTCAAAGCTTCCTTTCGAACAGATCCTTCCGTGTTCGTGTGGGTGATAGGCTTTCTCGTAGTCACCCTCTTGAAAATTGTATCCCCCAAGGATCAGTCCTGAGTGTCACTGTTTGCCATCGCCATCAATGGTATAGCGTCGACCGTGCGAGAACCTGTAAAGGCGTCGTTGTTTGTGGACGACTTTGCCATCTTCTGTTCATCCAGCAGCATGGGTGTGATGCAGAGGCAACTCCAAATGGTGCTTAACAAGCTCCACGAATGGAGCACGTCAACGGGCTTTAATTTCTCTGCTACTAAATGTACCTGTTTGCATTTTTGTAGGATATTCGATTTGCATAGCAACCCAGTTCTTTACTTGGGAGGAAATTCAGCTTCCATTCGCTGAATCTGCTAAGTTCCTGGGGCTTACATTTGACAAGTCCCTAACGTGGCGTGCACATATCCGTGGATTACAAACCAGATGTCTTTCCCCTTAATCTTCTTCGAATGCTGAATGGTACATCATGGGGTGCCGACCGCACTACCCTACTGCGGTTATATAGATCACTCATCCGCTCAGTTTTGAATTACGGTAGTGAAGTGTATGGCTCGGCAACTCCCTCCACTCTGCGACCCCTCAATACACCACGCTGGTATCCGTCTGTCAACTGGTGCGTATCGCACCAGCCGAATTGAGTGCCTTCTAGCCGAGGCTGGTGAGCCCTCCTTAAAAAGGCGGGATATCTTATTAGCATCTTACGGTGCTAAAGTATCAGGACTTCCTAATCATCCTTGTCGCCAAATAATTACCCATCCTAAGTATGAAATATCGTATATTCTTCGAACATCGCTGCCTCACCCTCCAGGTATTCGATTGCGAAATCTTTTGCGTGACCTTTAATGTTGATCTTCCCACCCCTGTGAAACCAAGTCACCCCATTCCCCCTTGGAAACTCCTCCGTCCGAATATTGATCTCAGACTATCCAAGCTTCCCAAACAAACAACTAGCCCTCTTGTTTACCAGATACATTTTCAGGACATGAGGATAGCCTATCCAGATCATGTATTCTTATACACAGATGGTTCATCGTGCAATGGCACAGTGGCATGTACTTTTTACTGTATCAGAACCATTAAATCATCTCGGCTACATTCTCAGTGCAGCATCTTTACTGCTGAAATGTATGCAATTCTTGAAGCCCTAAAACTCGAGTCAGCGAGTTTGCGCAGAGTAGTTCTCTGTTCTGATTCAGCTCACTACAAGCTGTCTCACGTTCATCAGACTACCTGACGCAATCAGTTCAAAACCTCATCCATCGCATTTTGTCTCACCACTATGACCTGGTACTAAGTTGGGTACCAGGCCATGTGGGAATCGTGGGAAACGAGATGGCTGATCGGGCGGCGAAATCGGCGACGGAGAGTACTCGTGTTGACATTCCCTTTGTACCGTCGTCTGATGTTAAAGCTTTTTTAAAACGATCCATTTTTAGAGCGTGGCAAACAGAGTGGCACAATACCACTGTAACGGGTTCCCCTTTGGCGGCGGCGGCGTCCGGCGTCGTGTCCGTACACCGGCCTAGCCCGAGCCCACCGTTGTGCGGCCACTTGTAATACTCTCTACAAGCCCGGCACGTTAAACTGCTACTTGTAATAGATTGCCCTGCTCTAGCCCTTCTTATGAACAAACAAACACACTAGCCTCGCGCTGGGTTGCCACATATAATAATCTTCCCGTTCTCCTACTCACAATTGCCCGTCTGCTAGCTTACCTGGCCTTTGACTCACCTGGGCGTGGTCTGCGGTGCGTCTGTACAGACGCGAGCAAGGTACTGCGCTCACGTGCGTGGATCAGTTCTAGTGCTACGTGAATGATTACGAAAACATATTGATTTTACAATGACCCCAAAGTTGGCCATGAAATTTATTCGAATTGCCTCCTCTCTCGTATTCCCCTTCAATTTACAATCTCTAGTGCTGTAATAGCACTGGTGCCTCTGACGGCACACATCAACATAACCCAGCAACAAAGAAACAACAACAAATAAATATTTCTCTTCCACAATACACGAAACATGGACATATACTTTTTCATTCACACAGATTATTTACAACAACAAAAACAAATGCCATTCACACATATAATTAAAACCCCAGAATGCATTCTGTCGAGATTTACGTATTAAAATCTATTAATCACATGACTTGATCTTCGACAGAGCGTTCTTCACTTCGCAAAAAAAAACAAATGTCAAAATACTTTTGCTCACGTATGATGCTGCTTCCGCGAAGAATCCGCGTGTTTGGTGCGATTATCCACGCACAACAGCGCCTCCCGTTGTCGCCACCAGTTCCGGAATACACTCGCGTACGCATCACTGTTCACGCTACCTTTCGGAATTCACGCTGCCACCTTTTTTCATAAATACTCCAAGTTATTTGAAAAAAAAATCTCTGAGTCCCGAATCGAATTCCGCGCCTCTAATTGTAAATGCAACGTCGCGCTCCCCACCGTTGCAAAATTTCTCATACGGCCACGCTCATTATAGTTTGCTCTCGCAAGTCCAACGGGCGTTGCCGAATTTCACAGTAATTCCGAAAACTCCCTTTTTTTATGAAATTCCCTTTCACGAAATATTAAACAATGTACATAAAGTATTCCCGGTTACTATAGCGAATTATGTCCATTACTTCCGCACTTTAAAAAAATTTCCAAACATCGTCTACGCGAACACACGTCTTGCCTTCACCAAGTCCAGGCACGTTCTGGCCAATTTCTTTCAACTTAGCATTGTTATTCTTGCTTCAACACTTTTCCCGATCGCTCGATAACTGACGATCGCGTCACTTTGGTTCTCACAAAATGTTTAATTTTTAACGTTTCCCGAAACACTTTATTTCCGTTTTGTTTAATAAAATTCTCCGGCAATTTCTAAAATTCGATGTTTTCTCTTGTTTTCCTTTGGTCAAATTCCTTTATTTCCTATTTTCCGTTTTTGGATGTGAAATGGAACGCACTGCAATTGTTCGCTAATAGCTTCTTCTTGCTAAGCTTTTGCTTGAATTAATTTATCTGTTTTATTAAAATTTTGATACTTCCCGTCAAGATATTTAAATGGGATAAATTTTGCATGATGCAGCTAATTTTCTTTTTGCCCCGAAAGTCTGAATTTGATATCTTATCGCGTTCTTTGCATTATTCGAAAAACCCTCTTCTTTATAAGCGTTTCATCGCTCCAACAATGGACTCCATTAATATTCTCCTTGACACAAGTATACGAAATACGAAATTTTCAATAACTTCTTATTGCCTGACGCGATTTTACTGGGATAACTTTTAAAATGTTCCTAAATTAAAGCCGGATCTAATGTCTATGGTCAAAACTCGCACAAGTATCGGTTTTCACTTTATTTTCTTCCCCAATTGGTTTTTTCTTTATTATGGCGTCTTTGCTGTAAATGTTTTCAAACTGTTCATCATCCAAACGCACACTATCGGAGATCGTGTAAATCATTACACCACCTATAAACTAAGTGCAATAAAGGACTCTGTTAATTTTTGGCGTTCCTCGTCCAGACCTTAAAGGCGCGAGGAAGTTATTTTAACCCGTCTTCGTATCGGACACTGCCACTTTTCTCACAGTTTCCTCCTTTGAGGTGAGTCTCCTCCTAGCTGTAATAGATGCAGGGCGGATCTTTCTGTGAAACACGTCCTCCTGCAGTGTTTGAAATTTGTTGGCAGTCGATGAAGACATGGTCTGGGCAACTCTCTACGAGAGGTGCTCGGAGATGACGATTCCGCGCTCTCAAAGCTTTTTTGTTTTTTGAGAGAAAGCGGAATATATAATTTTATCTGACATATAAGGGCAATAAATATTTTCTCTGTCCCAGATTTGTTTTTAAAATTTGTCTTGTTTACCTGAATTTTTTTATGCGTAATGGATGGTTTCCTTTTAGGGTATATATGAACTTTTAAATTAGCTGGAAAGTTGCACCAGCAACCCTTTTAACAAACGTTAATTTTTTAGAAATACTTTGACATGGGCGCCAATGACCTTAGTAGTTGAAGCGCCCTTTAAACCCAATCAATCAACTAGGGAAAAGATCGGGGCCTCTATCTGTCCGTTTGGACAATCCTTACTGTGGGCGGGCTGGCGCGAGGAAACCGAAGGTCACGAATGAGTCAGACAGCTCCGTCAGCGACCCTGCAATAAACGAGAGTTGCGTAGTTTCGCATCCAGTTCCTTGTTACGGAAGAACACCCGCAATGCCCTCAGAGCAAGTTATTTTAAATCCCTTTAATAAAGCCCAGTTCGTCTCGAGTTGCTTTCGTTACAAGGGTTTATCTTCGACGGGAAGTGTAAATGAAAAAGAGAAATTGGTCAATGTATTACAGAATGGATTGAAAAATAATAGCACCGGAATGGGGCGTTACGAGGAATGAACTCTCGATGTATGTGAAGGAAGCGTTTGTGAATAAAGTGATAATGACAATGATAGACTGCGATAAGGATACTTGTACCACATGTGATATGGGCAAGGGTTTATTAGACTCGCAGGGAATCCCCAGAAACTAGCGATTCTAAATGTCGGCCAGCGTGCAAATCCTTCGGTTCGGTTTATTATCCAAGCCCCGTGAAAAATGCACATGGAGATGTTAGCATTAGCTGCAAGAGGAAAGCTGCGGAATTCTGGTTGAATGAGAGCGGTAAGAAAGGTTATTCAATATCACATGTTTGTAGTAATTTTCATCGCGTGACGTCAGAGCGACAACTATATTTGTGGAAGAGGCAAGTGGAAAACATGACGGCAAATCCTACAGAACACAAAAATGTATGTGTGAGATTATTTGGTCGCGATTTGAACTTGCAAGAAGAACCAATCAAAATATCAATGATGATCTTCGACAATGGATACTGGAAATTTCACTAGGAACTGGCTGCGAAAGTAACAATTTTTCCGCCTCTCGCACGTGGATTAATCGTTTTAAAAGGGCACTTAAAATTAAGAGCAGGAAAACAAAATTTGAATCACACACGCACATGTTCTCGACACGAAACAGAAAATGTGGTTGCAGAGTCATTTCTCGAAAATGCGAAAGGGAGATTTTCACATTACTCCCAGTCTTCTGTGTACAATACAGACCGAAGTGGATTTAAACGCGAAATGCGATCAAAACGGACTTCGTCGCTTGTTGGAAAACACACTCACAGCTGCTCAATCCTTTAGTGCTTTATCACACTCGTACACTATAATGCCATCAATAAGTATGGATGTATCTTTGTTGCCTAAAGTATTTATAGTGCTGCAGGAATGAAAATGATTTTTCGGTCCTGTAGTCTTCAAAAGAATGTTTCAAGCCGAAAACCTAATTGTTACTGCTACAAAATCAGGAAAAAATGGGGAAAGGAAGAGTTGAAACGGTGTTTAAAAAGGTGTTTTTCCCAATTTATAAGTAAAAATTTCGTTATGCTTTAGATACATGGACTACCTACAATGACAAAACTTGTATTGAAGATATTCCTCCAGGCAAGCCAATTGAATTGCTCCAAATACCTCCCGGAAGTACAGGAAAAATCCAATCACTTGATAAGTTCTTATTCCGACAGTGGAAAGTTATGTATCGTCATTTGTCAAAAAGAAAATTGTCTAACAAGAGTGTAAACGCCAAAGCTCCCGATAGACACAATTCGTAAATTGCAATCCATTCATTTTCAATTTCCATCTCATTTCCGAAATATGATAAAGTATTCTTTGGTTTGCTATGAGATGGGCCTCCTGAATTTGTAGTGTCCGTCAAATATTGCTTTGAAACTGAAAAATCAGTGTGAAGAATGTAACAATGAAATTCGTTGTGCGTGGTGTCAAACATTTGTTGTAATCATTCAGTGGTAACCAGCATTTCTGCTTTTTATTCGTGCCGAACTAACTTGTGTCGTTTCGCCTGCCCGCCCGCTGGCTCTGTGGCCCGCCTGTTTGGCCGCCCGCCCGCTCAACGCTAGTAGGGATGTCCAGTGGTGCCGTGAGACACCATTGCTAGGTATGATTTTTAGCTTCAATTTTGGAACTTTGCAGTGGAAACGGGCAAATAATATTTTGGATATGGGATTCTGGTAGTGCATTGGGTGTGTTCTAAAATTTTCGAGGGATGCTTCGACATGAAGGATCTGTTACTTCACTTGCAAGTATCCTAAAGCAGACTTGACACCCTTCAATGCCTCTTGCACTATGGGCACATCATCCCACTCTTCGAAAGCTCTTTCACTCGCCTAACATACGAGATGCTTTCGTTAGCGGCATGGCGCAAACGGGTAATAAATCATATCGACGGGCTGTGGCAGTCGCGTTTTTCCTGTCGCCTACGTAGAACTCACCGCGCTTTGTCTCGCGTAATATCAAATTACATAAAGTTTGAAACTGAGGTAATAAACATTCACGCGCCGCCGCCGTCTGTTGTAGCCTACGCGGGACACGACCTTTATTTTCGCAGTGAAACAGTGGCATAAGGTCATCAATAACGTTCCGATTCTGGGCAATACCTGGATTTCAGGATTTCCCACTAGATAACTGCGCAAAACTATATCGAAGATCATTTTAAAAATACTACGCTCACTTTTTAGATTGGGGCAGTGCTGTACGAAACGGTAAAATTTCTTTGATTTTTTTTTCTTTCTTTCTTTCTTTTTTCTTTCTTTCTTTTTTCTTTTCTTTCTTTTTTCTTTCTTTCTTTTTTCTTTCTTTTCTTTCTTTTTTTTTCTTTCTTTTTTTCTTTCTTTCTTTTTTTCTTTCTTTCTTTTTTCTTTCTTTCTTTTTTCTTTCTTTCTTTTCTTCTTTCTTTCTTTTTCTTTCTTTCTTTTTCTTTCTTTCTTTCTTTTTCTTTCTTTCTTTCTTTCTTTTTTCTTTCTTTTTTTTTTTTCTTTCTTTCTTTCTTTCTTCTTTCTTTCTTTTTTTTTCTTTTTCTTTCTTTCTTTCTCTCTTTTAAAAGAATTACTCTCGTAATAAATTTGAAGAGATTTTTTTATACCATTTTTTGGAGTCATTAATGATTATTCATTTCATTTCAACCTAAGTCGCTTGACTTAGGTTGAAAGTAAATACGTCCAAAACATTTTTTTAATCTTATTTGATTTGAATCTGTCTGATTTGAATCACAATTTTTTTTAGCCGTATTAAAAACGAATGAATAACGACCACAAAAACAATTTGAAAAATGTGTACTCGTTACCCATTTATTACCAAAAATTAAATTTTGTAACTGTTGACATTTATTAAATATACAGTCATGCGATGAAGAAGCGTAAAACACAAGTCACGACAATTTTTCGGAACTCGGATTAATTCCGCAATGTTTGTGTAAGAAATGAACTAAACTCCCATATCATCAAAAGACTGGGAAGTCAAAGATACTGCCTTATTTGCAACAGTCTAAATTTTGCGCAAAGTATTGCAGAGGGACAGACAATCCATGGATCGGTTCCTTAGGACGCTGATTGCAACCTGTAGTAGTCCGTATTAAGCACTCGTAAGATATTTAGTCGTGAAGTAGAGGAGTAATAGTTGTAATGTATTATGAAAGATGTCTGCATATTAGCATTTATTTAATCAACACCAATAGTAATTTAATTCTGTGCTAATACATTAGTTCCATATTTCCAGGTTTATTTTAATTGATTATGCCCGTTTCTACTTTTGTATTGTATGTGCAAGAAAGAGTGTCATACCGGCCTAATATAATTTAATAAATGGAAACGGGAAATTTAGATTTTGGTAATGAATTAGTACTCAATTTTCTAAATGGTTACATTTGATTGTACGATTCTATCCGTTATTTTCAAATATACGTAGTTTAATGACTGACATGTCAGCAAAAACTCATGCCGGCATAACAGCGTTTATTTTAATAAACGGCAATGATAAATTGAATTATTGTGTAATTAAAAATTATTTGATTGTGCCCACCCTTACTTTCTATTCGCATATACGTCCTTGCATACCAGCTTTGGATCATCATTGCATTTTTTCAATAAACGGCAATTGAATAAATTTAATTTTGGGTTAATAAGTAATGAATACTTAATATTGAAACTAGTTTGATTTGCTATTGCTCATTTTTTAGTTTTGTTGTGCCAGCTTGACTGTTGACTGCATAACCGCATTTAATTCATAAACTGCAACGGTAATAAATTTAATTGTCGGGTAATAAATGAGTACTAAATACAATTGGTTTGATGCGATTGTGCTATAGTTGTGCCAGCTTGCCACACCTGGGAACCCCTTTGTTACTTGCGGGAGTTCGTTACATTCATCAACGTTGCGGATTCGGAAGGCTTGACTAGGCGGCACGAAATGCCGGTAGCAATTGGGGACTGTTTTATTTTACGTTAAAAAAAGTTAAAAACTGCGTATGACGTGCTACGGGGAAAAGTGAATTGTGTGCACATTTTCAAAATTCTGTGATCCCTACACTAAGTCATATACTACTTAAATTTTGAATTTTGAAAGGGAGAAAAAACTCCCATGTAATAAAATCTATTTTCAAGGATAAATAAGCAATAAATTTTGGCTCTTATTACTTCCTGCCGCGACAACATGGAAACGATAATTTGAATAATTGTATTTCCCACTGAATTCTAGAAGACGTCACAGAAAATGAAGTTACATTTATGTCCAGAAGAACAGGGGCCATCTCAGCATTTGCTCAATGGATCAGGGAAACTGGACGAAAAACCTGATCGAGATGGGGGTCATTGACCCGGAAGCTGTAGTACAATAGTTGTTACAAGTTGTTTATACTCATTTATACAGTCCAAATGGTAAATAATGCATTATGTATCATTGTTAAAATTAATATTACTTTTCTTGTGATGCTCAGTATAGTCTCTAATTGTATAGAAACAGTTATGCAGCAGAAACGATTTCACTTGGGATTTAAACTTTTCTATTGAATTTAGTCGTTTAATGTCATCTGGCAAAGTGTTGTAAAATAATGTACATGTATTGTATGTGATTTTTTTGTAATGAGCTGTTGATACTGTCACCTGATGAATATGATTTCTACGTCGAGTGTTATAGTAATAGACTTCGGCATTTTCTGAAAAAATATTCCCGCCCTTGAGCATGTCATTTTTTACAAAAACCACTGATTGGTAAATAAAAAGACACGGCAATGGTATAATTCCTAGATTAATGAAGAGAGGCTTACATGAATCACATGGGTGGGATTTGGTTATTATTCGTACAATTCGTTTTTGTAATCTAAAAGTCTGGGAGCTATAAGATGTATTTCCCCAGAATATTAATAAATACTGTTAAAATATTAAATACGGTTAAATAATATGAATAATTCAGATAAAGGAAATTATGAACTGAAATGAACCGCGAATGTGGAAAAGTGCATTGAAAATTAAAATTAAAAATATTGAAACGAATAGTGAATGAGAAACAGTAAACGCGTTACAGCAAAATTCGCAGAAGAATGAGCAGAAAAGTTTATGCCGAAATGCTTTAAACAGTAAGTCATAATAGACTATAACCACCTGATCATAAGCTGACCTGTTAGATACTTCCTGGTACAGAAGAAAATAAGCAATTGCGTTGAAATCGCCTAGTCGTATACCTAGATGTCGACGAGGTAAAGACGATTAGAGATGTCAGAAATGAATGCATGTTTATATAATAATAATAATCAATAATTATAATAATCATAATAATAATCATAATAATAATATAATAATATAATAATAATAATAATAATAATAATAATAATAATAAAAAAAATAATAATAATAATAATAATACCCTTATGTGAACCTAATTCGACACGACTATTTGTCGTACAAAGATAAGTCTTCTTTTCTGGAGGCTATACCACTAAGGAACATGATTAACGAATTTTCCAGGGAGATAGTCTAAGCCCCTTTATGGTTCTCCCAAGCTCTAAACCCTCTCGGGTATTCGGGTATGGGATATGAAATCAAATATCCCCATATGCTCATTAATCATCAATTCTACATGGACTGAATCACTCAAGTTATACGCCAAAGATAAGAACCAGCTTTCCTCGCTGCTTGAACTTGTCTGAAAGACCTTCAGCGGCTCATTTTGTATGGAGTTACGCATTGATAAATGCGCAGCAGTGCACGTGAAAAGGGGAAATATCCTTGACCCGGACAAACTCACCCTAATGTCTGGCAGAACTTGAGCAAGAGGATACATATAAATATTTAGGTGTGCATCAACTTGTGAGCACAAGTGAAGCAAAGATGGGGCAAGATAGTCAAAATAGTCTTGCAAAGAGTCGCAAAATTTTGTGAAACTCTTTTAAATGTTAGCTTCCATGTCATGTCAGCATCAACACTTGGGCAGTACCTGTCGCTGTCTATACTTTTGGTGTTCTTCACTGGACAACTGCACTGCAAAAGCTTAATCGAAACGTTAGGACCACTCTTACAAAGTACCGCATGCACCATCCTAACAGTTCAGTGACAAGACTATACATACCTCAGAAAGGAGGAGGAAGGGGTCTTCTGGATTTTGAGTACCTTCGCGCGAAGCAAATCAACAATCTTCGCAAATACTTTCTTCAGAAAACGACTGTTGTGCATGAAGCAATTTGTGCGACGGACAAGAATTTTACTCCATTGAACCTTAGTGAAGCGGACTCTGAGAGTCTGTGTATCACCAAAGATGTGAGTGAATGGGCTCAGAAGCGTTTACATGGCAGGTTTCCTGCTGAGCTCAAAGAGAACGCTGTGAACGCACTGTGATTGCATCGTCAGTCTCGTGGCTAACAAAATCGGGCCTCTTTGCTGAGACAAGGCTCCGTCATTTCTGTTCAGGACGACTGACATTTCTGTTCAGGTTACTACCTTCACTCGCAGTTACCGCATCACATCGCATTTTATGTGATGTGAGTGTAGAGGATCGCTGCCGCCTTTGCAATTAACCCTGCGAAACCCTCCAACATGTAATGGGCGAGTGTTCTGCATTGGCACAAACAAGGAGTCGGCACAATGACGTTTCTGCGGTTGTCCATCAGGCCCTGGTTGCTAAGTCAGAGATGGTAGAGAAAGAGATCCCATACTTAAAGTTCAAGCCGGATTCAGTTCTGGAGACGAAACGGTGGAAGCTCATTTGGAATGTTGCAGTCACCACTGATCGCAGGGTCGTAGCCAACAGACCTGACATTATATGGGTCGACAAGTTTTCACGGAAAGGGGTTATAGTCGACATGCTATCCCTCTGGACCGAAATATAGCTGCTTTCATTACCGAGAAGAAGCGAAAATATCAGGCCTTGGCTATTGAACTGTGCGACATGTGGCGGTTGAAGTAGTTCCTGTGGTTATCTCTGCAAATGGACTGGTCTCTGAAGAACTAACTTCGTCTAAAAGGCTTGGCCTCAACAATACAAAAGGCTGTTTTCCTGAGTACTGCACGCACCATGAGGAAGTTTTATTGGTATAACATCACCTGACTTCACCGTCGAATCCTGACCGCCCGAGTTTGCTAGGGAAAGTGGCACCTTGTTTCTCCAAAGGTACCGGTGTCGGCTGTTTGGCACCTCGCTCGGCGAGAGACTTGAAAATGAAAATAACTGAAGGGTTCATGGCTGCAATACAAGACCAAGTAATTGCAACAAAGAATTATTTGAAATCATCAAAGATCCAGATGTGCCCTCTGAATGTCGGGCCTATAGTCAGTGTAGCGAGACTATTCAGCATATTATCTCAGGTTGTAGGGTACTACCCTACAACGCCCCTACTGAGTATAAAAACGGGACATGGTATGGTGGGCGAATGATCTATGCCCAAACAAGATTTATGGTTTAGCGCCATGCCATGATACACGATTTCACAAGTATATCCCCCAAAAAGTTCTTAAAAACAGCTGAAAACAACTGTATTGGGACCGATGTGTACTGGCAGATCGAATACTGCATCACAAGACCTGGCGTAACACTCTGGAGTAAAAACAAGAAAAATGTATGGTTTGTGGATATGGCAGTCGATACCAGCAATATTATGACTATATCAGGCGAAGATCCAGAAATATCAAAAATTGGCCCATATCGTGAAAGAAGAGTGGAATATCCTGGAGGCAAGACTGTCCCCGTCATTCTTTCAGCAACAGGCATCATTCCGAAGACCATAAAGAACTCGCTAGAAACATTTGGAATTAAAGAGTGCCGCCATCAGTCTCCAGAAATGTTTTATTCAGTATGTGCTCAATGGTCAGGAAGTTTCTGGAGAGTAATGGACATTTTTAAGTTCTACAATAGTCTATGTAAAGATGTTTCTGAATTGTACATGTAAATATGCATCTGTTTGTGATTTCTACGATAACTACTTTTGTTTGATATATAATTTAATTTATGAGTATTACGAATTTGGAAGTCATGCTTTGATAGATGACTTTTCAGTACCAGTGAACTGTACGATTAAATTAAATAATATATTCTTCTTATTATCTTCAAAGAAAACAAACTGTGCGATATCACATACTTCCTCGCTTTATTTGGAATTATTTGAAACTTTTGGAATTTTCTATATTTTATGGTTCAACAACGAACTGCTTCGCGCGTGTTTTATATGCGTTCTTAGATCTAAGGAAAACTAGATTTGCTACAACTGTACGTACTTTCTCGCATGCTGAAAAGTAGTTGTATATATTAAGTGTAATTTCTGCCATACTAAAATCTCAATTATAAGTCTCAATTGAAAGTCTAATTCAGAGGAATGGCCTCTCTTCTTCATCTGCATTTATTTCCATTGTCAGGAAGCGCAATCATTCCTTACTTTTGGAAATGAAGCTAATATGAATAAATTTAAATGTTACAGGATTTACAGAACATAATATAGAAAAGCAAGAATAATTTCACAGAAGTTTACCTTCTCTACATTTGTAGTAAGAAATAAAGTTTTTAAATACCGTAATCAGCGATTAAAACTTTTAAAAATTTATCACCTTCCTTCAATATATTTCCTTTCATAAAAATATTATCTACATCATACAGTCATGGTGATCGATATGTAAGATAAATTCATAGAATTTTGAAACCTGTGTTGTTATTTTCTAAACAGGCAACACCTGAAACGAAGCGCGCGAAAATCGAATTTACAATTCCGAACTTTGTTACAATTTCCGAAAGAATATTCTCGGTCGTCGCAGCAGAACCTTCCTTCTTCATAAAGTCCTCCGCCTAATTTCGCGAAGTTCGAATTCCCCAGCGATACTATTATTACCCGTTACTTCCCTTACTCGCGTCACGGTTGGACGCTTATGCACGTACGAACTACTATTACTTTGTAGAATTCCTTCGTCTCTTCCCACAAAGTTTTATCCTAATATAAGAAACGATAGACTTCATTATAATACAAATTATTGCATCGGATTTGGTTGTCGATCAAGTCTTTCCTCGACCTGGTAAAATGTCAGGAGCCGATTCGCTCATTACCGCGTTGCTAGAGAGATTGTCATTGTTCTTCATAAAACCCAATGCATCGGTACTATATCATCCTGTTTTGTCTAACAAAAACAATACTATTTCCGCCTCCGCCCGGTCACTTCCACATCCTCTTCACCTAGCGAAAATGACCTTTAACCCCGGTTGTTTACTTTCACATAGAGACCCCCCCCGCGATCGTCTATTGACATCCCTATAAATGACATTTTCATAAACAAAAATGGTTCGTCATTTAGGTATATCAGAGTACCTTCGGTTCATTCGTATTGCACACTAGAAATTGAGATATTCAGCAATTTTTTTTTTCTCAGGTACGTAGGTACAGTGATTTGATGGAGTACCTTCAAAATGTCACTCCATCTTGCCGAGTTAAAAGTAGACTGAAAGAAAATCGGGACAATCTAAACGACAGAGTCGGTCACTTTGAGGGGACATTTTCCAACAAAAACGGGATTAAATATCAAATATCAAATATCCAGCACCGACGAAAGGTATTTCAAGTTGCTTTGTCTTTCACATGATAAAGCAGATGCCTACCATGAGTTTTCTGTAAAAAAGAAAGAAAGAAAGAAAAAAAAAATTACCGAAGAGAGCTGTATTTCAGAAATGGCAAAATTGCAGTTTTTTAGGGCACCATCCTACAACTTTAATATTGAAGATAGATTTTTCCTTAATAAAATATGTTCCTTAAAGACATTTTTTTTACCCTAACCTAAATTCATCAAATAACTTCATGCTCAATTTGTCGAACAAAAAGTGGTTTTCGAAAAGATATAGGAAAGTGAAAAAATTGTATTTCTTTTCTTCAAAAACTGCATCAATGTTTTTCTGAAAGTTTTTCTTCTTGTATGTAAAACGAGCTGGTAAAAAATATGCTAGTCCCTTTTGGCATTATTTTAGAAAATTACTGAAGATTAATATTTCAAAACTACAAACTTGAAGATAGAGTTTTGTCTTAGTCTGGTGTAAAAGATCAGGTCTTTAAATAGGTCATGTTCAAGCTTTTTAAAAAAAAGTTTTTGCTTAATTTGCGCTTAAATTTATGCAATTTCTAAAAATTATTTCTCAAAACCCGAACCAATTTTCATTTTTTTAAAATAAAAATTTCTTTTCGTGTGTAACAACGTATGGTAAACTTGTGCTAAATCAGCGCATTATTTCTAGTGGTTTCTCTTTATTAGACTACCAAATGAACATGGAAAAGTATTGTCGCCGCGCCGAGGCTCGAACTCGGGTCCTTGGAGGAAATCCGCCCCCAGGAGTTAATTCGCCGCCACCCATACCACTTCGCTGCAGAAGAAAAGTGAAGTACGAACTTCACACTTATAAATGTATCTTTGTCAGCAGAAAATCGTTTCAACACGAATTTTTTTCAATTTTCGCAAATACGTTCGCCAAAATCGTGACTAGCACATTTTTACTACTTCTCCCTTATGATACTTCATAAGGAGAGAAAGTTATGTAATCGTGCGCCAGAAAACTGAAAATTTTCGGCAAAAAAAACAACTATTATTGCCGGGCCCTGGTAACGAAAAGCGGGAAAATCCCGTTGCTAATAAATATAGAAAAGCTAGCGGCGCAATTTCTCGCACTCGTTAGTTTTCTAATCCCTCTAGTCTGGATTGGCTTTTCGGTTATGCCGGTTTTTCTTCTCAGCTTCTCTTTTCCCGCCAAAAGGACATAGTTTCAAATTTTCTCAATTTTTCGGGTTGTTAATGTTAGATCTGAAAAAGGACTTGAATATTATAGGAGTGCGATCCGGGCCGACATGATGCGTGAACCAAAGGGTCGCGGGTTCGAGTCCCGCCTCGGTGATAATTTTCCTCTGCATTTCATGTAGGAGTTTGTTGTGAAGGGCTTCGCTTTCTGCTGACCGCAGAATAACCGTCCCATCGGGACGTAAGGGGTATCGGGCTGTCGCTTCAGCTTTTCTGAAAATGTGACATTTGAAGCTAATTTTCAAACTATGGAATTTTCGAGAAACTTTATTGACAAGCCTGTGAAGAACTTCTCACAATTGCAATTAATGCTGCTAAATAAACGGAAAGTGTCTGTTTGTGATTTTCGAATTTTCAGCTTTTAAACACTTTTAAACTTATTCGATTAAAAGAAATTGCTCAAATAAATTGTGTGTTCATCTGTATGAACAATTTTAACTAAACTATTGAATCTATCAACATGAAATTTAAATACATTATAGACCCTACCCATAGGATGAACTTAGTTTTTGTTTTACCTTGATATCCCTAACAGTTCCGAATATTATTATTCTCTCACCCTTATGAAGGAACTTCATAAGGGACTTCATAAGAAGAGAAAAGTATGTAATCGTGCTCCGGAAACTTCGAATTTTCGGCAGAAAAACTCTCACTGCCGGTCCCTTGTTAGGTAAAAGTAGATATATATCCAGTTGCTAGGTTTAGAACATTTTTCTAAACACCTGGTGTAGCCAGGATCCATGTTTTGAGGGTTCTTGATACCTATAAATCCGATTAACGACAAAACGTTTGTCGGTCTGTAGTCAACACTCGCGCCTATACTATTCAGCATATTTTCTTCAAAATTGATATTCCGTGATCAATCTGAACGAATTCGTAGCTTTGGGAGTTTCGAACGGATATTTTGATTTTTGAGGGTTTTTCACATTGTGCGAGTATTTCCGTTCTTATGCGTCTGCCAGAGTGCGACTCATACGTCGCTTGTGTGGCGTAGTGGTATGAGAGTTCACTCTGAGGATCTGAGTTCGGGCATGAAAAGAATAGCTGGTTGAGAAATTTCCGCAGGTTTATGTAGTAGCATAATAAAGCGGTGCGGTTAGAAATAATGCGAGACAATAGGTGCTTTTATAGCACCACTAGTTTGAAAGAACTAGTTAGAAGCACCACTAGTTTGAAGAAACAGTACTTTTCACGTTGTTTCTTCGTGAATTTATTTTTTAATTTTATTCTCAAAAACGGATCCGTAGGTTTTTTACGGATACACCACAGGACGCGTCAATAATGGCGTAGGGCTAATTTTCGTTTAACTCTGAATTTTCGAAAATTGCACAATTTAAAATAAAAGAAATGCGGGATTCTTAAATTAAGGGTCGGGAGTTGATTTTAGCCGTGCGTCTGGTAGTGGCGCGGTAATGTGCCGAATGTATTGACTGGAAGGACCTGAGTTGGAATCTCGACGTGGGATGAAAAAATTGTTGATTAGAAAAAAAATTTGCAGGTTCGTATAGTAGTAGAATATTGCCTAGCGGTTACAAGTAATGCCAGAAAGAATGTGATATTGGAGCTCAATCAGTTTGTTTATATTTCAATGATTTTGAACGAATAAATGGATTCATGTTACGATTTTAAATGCATTTCAATCTGCTCTCTAATTAGGAGAGCCGCTTGAAATACTGGGAGGCTCTGAGAGCATGAAACACTGTATCTCATTCGGCTTGCTGCATTATACTGGCTGGATGTAGGTACTTCAGCGGGAGACGTGTGACGATGCAGGGAATATCGTGTACTAGTACGTATCAGCGTCTATTGACCAGATGCAACATCCTCTGGTTCTGTTGCTATTTAACGAACGCGGCTTGTTCCGGATTGCGAGACAAAACGCAATTTCTCGCTCGTAAATCCATATGTGCCCAGCCTCGAAGCGCAAGTATTTTCGCATTAGCTACATTTTATTGAATTCCATCCCTTTTCCTGTCCTAAGGTTGGTGAGGTCGAGCAAACGAACTTCGGGATACTTCAGCGCCTCAACGTCATGCTAGACGGCGGCGGCGGAGGGGCTGACCTCGCTGTCGAGGGCCGCCCAAGAGCGGTTGCACCGGAAGGTGAGTATCGAGAGCAGAAAGTTTCAGTATATGAAAACGTGAATGGACAATTGGACATGCTGTGTGCGAAAGAATGCGCAAAGTCATTGCGAATGAGGTGCGGTGAGGGTGTGCATCCCCAACTGCGCGGACGCCTAAAATCTATGTGCAGGCCCAGGGAGGGGCCTCTCATGTCGAATTATCACAAAAATGTTAAAGGTTAGCATCGTGTCTTTCAACCATCCTCGGCATACTCGGTATCCTCGGCATCCATCCTCGAATAGAAGTAGTGAACTTCGTGGTACTAACACCTGTGGTTCACTACCTCAGAGTAGGTATGTGCCCTTAACTGCAAAACTGTTATTTCTTAACAGTTAATGGTTCGAAACTGTTACGCGAAATAAGTTATTTAATTTACCCTGTTATTGGCTTTTATCGCTTCAAATTCATTGTCCTGCGACTTATTGCGCACCAAGTGAACTATAGGCTTTCGCGGCAACGGTTTTGTACGATAACAGCTTCACTGTAGTCTACCCGTTGTGATTCATGTTATAAGCGTTGCCGCCAACTCCCAAGTACTCGTGGCCGTGTCAATTATCAGTCAATTAGTTGTTCAAATAGCTTGAATATTTTAATATAGTGTTGTAGTAGTAGTGGTAGTGGTGTGGTGGTGGTAGGGTAGTAGTAGTAGTAGTAGTAAACTAATATTAGGTCAAGCTTCATATCGAACCTCCAAACAAACTCCAACATGGAGTTGCTGCAGCACATGAGTCGACTGTGTGTTCAGTCTCAACTAAGTGATGTGCCGAGGAACATCTTAATCGGGCCACGACCGGAACGTAAATAAATGAAGACGTGTAGTAATGTCAGGACCACGCACTGCAGCCACTCCTTGCCACAAAACCATGAGTATCCGGTCGACCACATGTTGAAATGGCAATTTAACCAGACAACTCAGTAATCCCCATAGTTCGTAAATGCTTTTTAGGTACACAAATTTACATACGCATGTATTCACTTTTATAAAATGATTGTATATCGTTCAAAATAGGCTAGCGTATTCAGATATTGCTGTGAGAAACATTGAGTTATTAAATAAGTTAGGCAGACTCAATTATTGAAACTGTAATGGTTAGTATAATTGTTTATACTAACCATTATTCTACTATTACATCTACCATATAAATTATACTATTGAGTGGTACATATTGGTGTGGGCGCGATACTGGCTTAGACTGCAGAGAGAGACCTCTCTCAGTAGTGCTGGCACCAGTCACATATTTCTGTTGGTTTATTGGACTGCATTGCGTATGTGTTGTGGAAACTTGGCCAGAGGATTCTCGTTCCATCTTACAGGCCTCGAGTTAGCCAAGCTTTTGTATTGGTTGTCCGTATTAAAGAGACGCAAGCAAGAGGAAACTTCAATCGCATTCATTTTGTTGCTTTTCATTCACCAGTGTTAATTTGGAAATTCTTGAAGAAAACTATCGCAAAAAGAAATTAGTGTCGCAGATGAAGACCTTAATTTCTCTAACAAGGTATTTTCTAATTTTAGATTAATCCTCATGTAAATAGAGAGAGGGTTCGTTAGAGTCGCGGCGTTTTTAAGGAGAAGCTTTGGTACTGCGCCAACTACGGGGAGGGAGAGAGTGAGAGTTTAAAGACTGATCTTGTAATAAATTTATGCGCAGCACATTGGCAGGCTCTGCGTTAGTGCGGCAACGCGCCGCCCAAAAATCGAAATTGTGCGCTTAGCAATATTGAAAAGCTGCAGATCTTTTGTCGATCTCGTTTGAAATAGCCTGATTTGATCATTGTTAGTAGTTTCTGACTGCCGCTAAACACATTTTCAGATATTAATTATCCGAAAAAGTTCGTATAGTGGGGTTTTATTTTTTATTTTTACCAAAACCCGAGTAATAGATTTTTCACTTCACAGAATCGACAGACGGGAACAGTTAAAATAACGAAACGTTGAACGTTGTAGAAAACTCGGGTCAACGTTTTCAAAAAGATTTTGATAAATTAGGCCCCGCAGTCGTTCAATACTGAAGTTCACAAGCAAGTGCCCCTATCGTATGCATTTTTTTCTTTCTCTCGTATAGTACTACTTCGAAAACGTCGCATTGTAGGTCCCTGATAATGAAAAGGTGGAAAATTCCTGTTTCGATATGAATTAACTTACAATCTGACTGCTGAATCATTGTGAAGTCAGATTCCACTTCTTGAGGGTCCGTGATGCTGAAAAAATTGGTTACCGTAAAACGTCCGTCCGTCTGCGAACAACGCTAGCGTCTAAACCGTAGAGGATTTTCACGAAAATAGATATTCTACGATCGGTCTGGTTGCTGTCGCGGCCCCTTCAATTTGAAACGGATTTTAGATTTTGGGAGTATTTTACGTGTCTTAACATTTCAAAACTTTTCTCACAAACGGGTTCACACTTTTTAATTTGTTCCTTCAAATAAAGCAAAGGTAACTTAAATGGCGCATTACTAACGCAGGGGAACCTACCTTTGCTTATACCCAGGGAATATGAGTGGCAGTGTCCCAATTCGCAGGGAGCCCGAAGAAAATTAATAGCAGAAAATTTTGACGAAGTAACGCGCCAGGTAATACGAGATGCACCCTATTCTCAATCAAGATTTCGAATGTAGTGTGACACGCAGATTATGCCAAGTCTGCGGTGAGGACCAGAGTTAGCGCCGACCACACGAACCTTCGTAAATGGGTCTTGACGAGCGTAATTTTCATGAACGTCATATATTTGAGGCCTCTTTACGGTTCCCCGACACTTTCGTGGTGGAATTAAAGCCAGTTTGCTATGAGGATTCGTCAAAGAACGTACGTGGATTAACATTTCTTGCACTTAAGTTTGCCACAATGCCACAACGCACTTCCACATTGTTGCTCAATACTGATGACTAGAGAGAGGATTTCCATGCAAATGCATGTTTTTATTTAAGCTTCGTAGAGATTTCAAATGTAAATGTTTCATGAAAAGCTCGTTTAAAAAATGCATACTTTTCCGTGCAAGTTTGCATGTTTAAGTAGTTTTTTTGGAAAAATTCAAGCATAATGCAGGTTTGGATGTATTTTAAATTAATACTACATATTTAGACTTCTATCTAACATACTAAGTACTTTCTTATTTTTCTGCATAATTTGTGAATATTAAAACTGACGCATATTTTATACAAATGGTATATTGATGTGATCTACTCGAATGGTATATGGATGCTGATAGCACGAGGTTGTTTTGCTATCCTACACATTTTAACCTTCCGGTACACTACTTGATTTTTCGATGCGATTACACGTGCGGGGAGCAACGATCGCGAAATGAACTATCAACGCCATATGATCCGTCGCAAAGTATACGGAAGATACACCAAGCCAAAGCTCAGTATCATTTGATAACTGACAAAGGGGGAGGAAAATAATAAAGAGCATGATCTGTGTCCTTGCGTACAACAGAGGATTAACACAAGTTTCATAATTGTGGAATTAAGTATAAAAGATACTTAAAAGGCTTCGCATGCTTCACTTCTCAAAGGATTGGAGGAGGATGAAAATGTATTTTATTGCAATGGCTGTGAAGAGAAGTAGATAGGATATACTGTAAAAATTGATCAAATAAAAAAAAAAATCTGTTAGGGTTTTCCTAGTGGAAATATTTAGTACTCAAGTCTGTTGCTACATAAATTATATAATTGGAAATAATGAAACTCGGAAAATGATAAAACAATGCAAATGAAATAGACAAACGCAAAAAACATAAAATTTTTATTGAAGTGAAAATAATTATTTTTGGGATATTCATATTTTTTACAGTTTTGTGGTTTTTCTGAGGTTCAAAAATTGTTTTGTAGGAACGTTGTATTTAAATAATAGTTTGTGGTGGTATGCCTATTCTTTCCAAACATTCTCGAGTTCCAGAATTTTACCTCTATTTTTAATGTTATTGAAAACATTGTAAATCGTGGAGTTTTTCCTATTTTTTTTCTTTTGAATAAATTTGATTCAAAACATGGTAATGTTTAGCAAAACTCGGAAGCTCTTCATAAGAAATGGATAGCTCTGTATAAAATGTATTTATGCAATTTCAAGTGGTTTCAAGTGGGCCAGCACCTTGCATCAATTTCTCATAGTGACATAGGTAGAAAAAAGAAGGGAAGTATGTCACACTTGTGCGAACGTTTGTTACGGAGGCCTGTAAACAAATACATTTTTAATGAAAATGTTAATGCTTTATTAGGGGAAAATATACTGCTTTAAAAAGTAGCAAATCCAACGTTTAAAGGATTTTTAGAGAAATATACAAGACTACATAACGGATTCATACACATGAAGAAAAAATACCTTCCTTATCTTCAGAAATAAGAATCAGTTGGTCTTCCTCTGGTAAAATTATTAAAAATTGTTGAAGACATTAAAGTGGAATAAATGTTTGGAGACGTGTGTGAGACTACTACGGAGAAATTACATGAAGTGTTAAATTCAAATCGTGTTCTTGAAATTTCTCCAAAATATAAAAAAGCATTTGTGGTGAAAACTCTGAAAATGCAGAATAGTTAATGACGACATTGTCGTAGATTCTTTGAATTACATCTTGCGACAAAAAATGATCATTTTCTGTATTTCAATACATTTTTTTCTGATAAAAGAATGAATTTGACATTGAACAGTTGAGAATTGTTAATTGTTCACTTTTCAAAGAACAATATAACTAAAAATTTAAGTAAAATGAAACTTGATTGTGCAGGTTTTGTCCATTTTTCTCCTACATCGTCCATATTTGGGTATTTGATAGTGCATGTTTGCATGCTAATTTTAGCATTTGATAGTGCATGGAAATCCAGTCCCTACTGATCTATGTTCTAATATATTTTCAGTAGTTAGCAATGTTTGTACATTTAAGGAGAATTAATATATTCTGTTTTTGAATCATTCTCCCCCCTGAGGCAGTTGGCACTTGCGTGCGGTGTATCATCTCAAAGGAAAGTTCGCTGTTCTAAACTAGTGGTGCACGTACGTTTTCGCGACATAGTTAATGGTTGTGACAGTTTGTCTTACACTTAAACTACCATTTGAAAAATTCCTAAACAAACGAAGCCCGATGCGTATTTTAACCGTAAATATTATAAAAATATAATATGGGAATATAATAAAAAATACTACCAAATCAACTAGAAAACCCGTAGAGAATGTTGTTTTAAAATATAACGATATAAATGTGAACGATCCGGCAACAGTGGCTAATCTCTTTAACCAATACTTTTCGAGAATTGCTGCCGATCTCACTAAGGGTCTTCAGGCACAAAATTCAAAAACAGACAGTTCACCCAAAATTTTAGACACAATGTTCGTTCCCGAAACTTCTTCCTATGAAATTTTCAAAATAATCGGTAAACTAAAAAAGAAATATTCGTCCGGTTTAGATGAATTCCCGGATTCTTTGTTAAAGACTTGTGCGTATGCCATTATACACCCGTTAACTCGCATATTTAATGCATCTTTATGCACCGGAACGTTTCTAGATATTTTCAAAACAGCTAAAATTAAGCCGCTTTTCAAAAAAGGCAACAAAAATGAAATTCAAAATTATCGGCCCATTTCTCTTCTATCAGTTTTTTTAAAAATATTAGAGAGACTTTTTACGTACGAATGGAAACCTTTCTCACTAAACACGACGCGCTTTCAGATTGCCAACATGGATTTAGAAAATCAAAATCAACGGAAACAGCTATATTTTCTTTTCTTAAAGATGTCGCCTCATCATTGGATCAAAATGAGGAACCTATTGGATTATTTTTAGATCTCTCAAAAGCTTTTGACGTCATTGATCATGACATTTTACTTTCCAAATTACCTTCATATGGAATTCGTGGTATTGCTCTAGATTGGTTATGTTCGTACCTTAAACAACGATCTCAGAGAGTTGAAATACCTTACTGGAATGTTGGAACATTACGCACGCACCTTTCCGACTCTTTGCCCGTTGCATGTGGAGTTCCTCAAGGATCGATTTTAGGCCCTACTCTGTTCCTACTTTACGTAAACGATATGCCCTCGACGATTCGAAACGGAAGAACGGTTCTCTTTGCGGATGATACGAACATCCTTTGCAATAAAGAAACCGTAAATAGTACAATATCAGATGTTTCAAATTGGTTCCGAAATAACAAATTAATAGTAAACGAAAAGAAAACGGTTTTAATGCAGTTTTCCATTTCAAATAAACAATTCTGTGCTCCATTGAAAATGAACAGTGTACCGTTGACGATGTTAAGGCAACAAAATTTTTAGGTCTCTCAATTCATCAAACCTTAAATGGAACGCCATTTAAATGAATTGAACACAAAATTAAGTTCATTATGCTACGCGTTCAGAATTCTTACAAATTGTCAGCCTTCATACTGCTCGTTGTGTATACTTCACGAATGTTCATTCCCGCCTGAGATATGGCATAATATTCTGGGGGAATACATCTTATAGCTCCCAGACTTTTAGATTACAAAAACGAATTGTACGAATAATAACCAAATCCCACCCACGTGATTCATGTAAGCCTCTCTTCATTAATCTAGGAATTCTACCATTACCGTGTCTTTTATTTACCAATCAGTGGTTTTTGTAAAAAACGACTTGCTCAAGGGCGGGAATATATTTTCAGAAAATGCCGAAGTCTATTGCTATAACACTCGACGTAGAAATCATATTCATCAGGTGACAGTATCAACAGCTCATTACAAAAATTCACATACAATACATGTACATTATTTTACAACACTTTGCAGATGACATTAAACGATTAAATTCAATAAAATTTAAATCCCAAGTGAAATCGTTTCTGCTGCATAACTCTATACAATTAGAGACTATACTGAGCATCCCAAGAAAAGTAACATTAATTTTAACAATGATACTTAATGCATTATTTTCCATTTGGACTGTATAAATAAGTATAATCAACTTGTAACAACTATTGTACTACAGCTTCCGGGTCAATGACCCCCATCTCGATCAGGTTTTTCGTCCAGTTTCCCTGATCCATTGAGCAAATGCTGAGATGGCCCCTTGTTTTGCTTTTGGACATAAATGTAACTTCATTTTCTGTGCACGTCTTCTAGAATTCAGTGGAATACAATTATTTAAATTATCGTTTCCATGTTGTCGCGGCAGGAAGTAATAAGAGCCAAAATGTATTGCTTATTTATCTTTGAAAATAGATTTTATTAAATGGGGTTTTTTTTTTCCCTTTCAAAATTCAAAATTTATTGCTTATTTATCCTTTAAAATAGATTTTATTACATGGGAGTTTTTTTTTCTCCCTTTCAAAAATTCAAAATTTAAGTAGTAGAATTTTGAAAATGTGCACACAATTCACTTTTCCCCATAGCACGTCATACGCAGTTTTTAACTGTTTTTTGACGTAAAATAAATAAAAAAATAAAATTACTAGTTTCTATTAACGCGAAAGAAAAAGTAGTCATTATCACCTTATCAGTGCGGCGTTACAACAATGGATTACAAGCAAGTGACTCCTAATTCGTATGGGATTCACATTTTGCGAATCAGGAATTGAAACCGCTAGTAAGAAAATAAAAATGCATATAAAACTAAAATATAATATTTTTATATTGAAAATTACGTTTTTTCAATACTTTTCATTTTTATTTATTTCTTTAGTCAAAAGCAGTAAAAAAATGTATGAAGGAGAAAATCATCTGCGCACGCTTTTTTGAGTTTCAGAATCCCTTCCCAATGATTTAACGCTTAATAGTTAAAAAATGAGGATGATATGCTTATGATAGGATGATGCTTATGATAGGATGATGCTTATGATAGGATGATGCTTATGATAGGATGATGCTTATGATAGGATGATGATTATGATAGGATGAGGAATGATAGGATGAGGAGGATGATAGAGGATGAGGAGGAGGAGGAGGATGATAGGAGGAGGAGGATAGGGAGGAGGAGGATAGGAGGAGGAGGAGGAGGAGGATGATAGGGAGGAGGAGGAGGATGAAGGAGGAGGAGGAGGAGAAGGAGGAGGAGGAGGAGGAGGATGATGATAGGAGGAGGAGAAGGAGGAATTTAAGAAAGCGAGGAATTAACATTTCAAAAACTAGACATTTTCCTTGCTGAATTATAGAAAACTTATTTGTAATGGTACACGAACGGATTTGATTTTTCTGTAATGCTAACCAAATAGAAACTCACCGTAAGCTCTACTACCATTACAAGCAAAAGAAAAGCTCAACAAAACGTGCGCAGAGTGAAGCTACATTTACGTCCAGAACGAAATCGAGGGGGCCTCTCAGCATTTGCTCAATGGATCAGGGAAACTGGCCAAAACCCCGATCGAGATGGGGGTCATTGACATAAAAGCTGAAGTACATTACTTGTAAATTTTTTAAAAAGACTTAACTGCCTGTAACAATACAAATGTAAACTAATTCATTATACTAGATCATTGCTTTAAGTAAACATTATTTGTCTTTTAGACGATCAGTATAGTCTCTAATTGTATAGAAACGGTTATGCAACAGAAAAGATTTTACTTTTAACTTAAATTGTGTACCAATTTTAAGTTTTTAATCTCATCTGGCAATGCGTTGTAAATTAACGTACACATGTATTGTGGATTTCTTGTAGTGAGCTGTAGATACTGACACTTGATGAACATGATTTCTTCGTCGTGTGTTGTAACTATAAATATCAGTATTGCATGAAAATATGTTCCCACCGTTAAGTAAGTCAGTTTTGACAAATACTACAGATTCATAAATAAATAGGCAAGGCAATGGTATGATTCCACGCTCAATGAAAAGAGGTTTGCAGGGGTCACGTGGATGGCATTTTTTCATTATTCGGATAATTTTCTTTTGCAATCGAAATGTTTGGGCACTCAAGGATGAGTTTCCCCAGAATATTATGCCATATCTCGGGCGGAAATGTACTTTTGCAAAATACACGCGAGCTGCATGCTGGCGGACAGAGTTAGAAATAATTCTGAATGCATAACATAATGAGCTTAATTTAGTGTTTAATTCTGTTATATGTACATTCCATTTGAGGTTTGATTGAATTGAGAGACCTAGAAAGTGTGTTACTTTAACATCAGCTAATTGCATATTGTTATTTTTGGAGCATAAGATTGCCGATTTGATACGCAAAATTGCATTGAGACAGTTTGTCCTTCGTTAACTATTAATTTGTTATTACAAAACCAATTTGAAACTTCTGAAATAGTACTATTTCTTTTTTGCAAAGAACATTCGTGTCACCGGCAAACAGAATTGTTCTTCCATTTTTAATAGTCGAGGGCATATCGTTTACGTAAAACAGAAAGAGGATAGGACCTAAGATCGAATCTTGTGGGACCCCATGTTCAATTGGCAAAGAATTGGAAAGATAAGTAATGTCCTTTCGTGCCAGTACGGTATTTCCACTCTTGTGAGATCGATGTTTAAGGTACGAAGTAATCCAATCTACGACAATACCACGAATTCCATAAGAAAGTAATTTTGAGCGCAAGATATTATGGTTGATAATGTCAAAAGCTTTCGAAATATCTAAAAATATTCCAATGGGTCCTTCATTTTGGTCAATTGATGAAGCAACATCTTTAAGGAAAGAAAAAAATGGCGGTGTCCGTAGATTTTGATTTTCTGAAACCGTGTTGCGAGTCTGAAAACGCTTCGTTTTTCCTAAGAAAAGTTTCCATTCGCGTATAAAAAAGCCTCTCTAATATTTTTGAGAAAACTGACAAAAGAGAAATTGGCCGGTAATTTTGAATTTCATTTTGTTCTCTTTTTTAAAAAGTGGCTTAATTTTTGCTGTGTTGAAAATATCTGGAAATATTTCTGTGCACTAGGAAGCATTAAAAATATGAGTTAAGGGGTGTACGGATGTAATGGCAGGTGCACAAGTTTTTAATAAACAATTCGGAATTCATCTAAACCAGATGAATGTTTTCTAGTTTACTGACTATTCTGAGGATTTCGTTGGAAGAAGTTTCGTAAATAAACATCGTGCCGAAATTTTTTTGAGAAGCATATGATGTTGAATTTTGTGGTTTTAGTCCGATTTGGTGAGATCAACCGCAAGTCTAGAAAAGTGTTGGTGGAAGAGATTCCAACTTTTTTCTGGATTACTTGTTTCCCTTTCATTATCCTTTAAAACATTCTCTACGAAATATCGTCATGACGTGGTCGTATTTTTACGATATTCCACATTGCTTTAGTTTTGTTTCTAGCGTTCAAAATATCCTCATTTTTCGTTATTTTTGCCTGAACTATTGTTGTCCTTCAAATTTTTTTATATTCTCGAAAGTAGACATGAAACCGGTGATCGTTATGTGTTTAGAAATAAAGTAGAGTTTACGTTTGTTCGATGTTCTAACTCCTTGTGTGATCGAAGTATTACTTTTTCGTGAAATGTTTAATTTTCTCTCTTTAATAGGAAAGCACGCATTAAAGTGAAATGAAAGGTTAATAAGTTTACATAAATAATTTTATGTAAACTTGAGTAAATGCTCTGCACATGCGTGTTTTATTTGTGTCAGTATTCTTGTTATTAGTAATTGTAAGAATTAGTGCATCGTGGTCACAGTAACCTAAATTATTCGTTAAATATTGAAATATCCACGTACAACAATGTATTTAAAAGATTTTTGTGTTTAAGAGTATTCCGTGTAGGTACGTTCACTGTAATATCCAAATTAAAAGAATGAATTAAATTGAGAAACTGCTCTTTTTCGTGGGATTCGCTCAGAAAATAAATATTGAAATATCCACGTACAACAATGTATTTAAAAGAGATCACTAATTTTGTTCAGAGTTATCTCTAGATTTTCTAAGAAATTCAAATAATCTAAAGCTCGCTTTGTTGGAAGTCTGTGGATGCAAAGTAAGATAGTTTCGAGCGTAGTAAGATGTACGACTGTTATTTCAAAAACTTTTTCAACTGCATATAAATTGAATTGACAAGGAGGTAAAATCAATATTATCTTACATATATCTTACATTCATCATTATCTTACCTCCGTAAGCAGTGACCTTATTTGATTCCCTTACTCTACAATAAGATCCTGCAAGGTAAAAACTAGGAATTTGTAATGTGTTTAGATCATTGAGATAACCAATGTTTGGTAAAGCAAAGAACATATATTTGACTCGGATCACACTGTAATGCTGCCTCGATTAATTCTATTTTATTTGAAAGAGATTGCACATTATGATGCATTATTTGAATCTTTTGCATGTACCTACACGGATACTTTTCTGCTGCATCTGACTGTAATTGCTATTTATTTATCTCATTTTTACCTCGAGTGGTCGAAGGAAGTATTGTGTCCCAGCAGTGTTAGGAGGTGAGGAAGGGGGGTTACAGATGTAGGGGAATGAATACTGGGAGAGGTAGTACAAGGATTAGGTTCAGGGGATAAGGTAATTGGATCCAAGGAGATTCCGGAGGATGGAAGAGAACTAGGAGAAGTAGATGGGGATGAGTCGGGTAGAATACTGCTGAGGTTTAAGGATGTGTTTTGCAAGTTTGCTACCGAGTGCATGTTTTCCGACAAGATTCAAGTGAAGACCATGCCGGGTGAAGTGTTTTTCTGAGAGAAAGTTAAGCTTAAATAATTTAACATGTGTGCCTCTCAGATGCGGTTTTAATTGGTTGTTTGTTTTGTGTCTAATTTCTTTGCACAGTGTTGGTTTGTTGTACCAGAAGGGCAGAGTC
Source organism: Teleogryllus oceanicus (assembly GCA_964035755.1). Lineage (NCBI taxonomy): Eukaryota > Metazoa > Arthropoda > Insecta > Orthoptera > Gryllidae > Teleogryllus > Teleogryllus oceanicus. Next base: position 124,625,035 of record CAXIVR010000002.1, read on the forward strand.
GAGATTACAATGTTCGTGATTTTTTTTTTAATTTTACGTAAATATATATATATATATATATATATATATATATATATATATATATAAAATAAAGCGTTGACGTGCTATGGGGAGAAGTGAATTCTGTGCACATTTTCAAAATTCTGTGATCCATACACTAAGTCGTACGTGGAGGCTGCAATACAATACTCGTTAAGGTTGTTTATACACATTTATACAGTTCAAATGGTAAATAATGCATTATGTTCATTGTTAAAATTAATGTTACTTTTCTTGTGATGCTCAGTATAGTCTCTTATTGTATAGAAATGGTTACGCAGCAGAAACGATTTCACTTGGGATTTAAACTTTTCTATCGAATTTAATCGTTTAATGTCATCTGGTAAAGTGTTGTAAAATAATATACATGTATGTGAATTTTTTGTAATGAGCTGTTGATACTGTCACCTGATGAATATGATTTCTACGTCGAGTGTTATAGTAATAGATATCGATATTTTCTGAAAAATATTCCCGCCCTTAAGCAAGTCATTTTTGACAATTTTGAGACACTTTTCTTTCTCAGAAGATTCGACCAGAAAATCAATGTTAAAATCTCCGCATACAACAATGGATTCAAAAGAGCGATTGCTGACTTTATCTCCAGGTTTTCTAAGAACAAAATATAATCTGCAGTTATCTTTGTCGGAGGTCTGTAGATGCAAAGTATTATCACATTTAGTGAAGTAAGATGTAAAAGTATCCTTTTTAGTGAAGTAAGATGTACATGTATGTGTTTTGGGCGGCACGTTGTAGTTTGTTGCTCAGATGTAAAATGACCACCCAAATTGATGTCATTCAGCGCATCTATGATGACTGTATCCCAGTTGGTGAGAATTTTTGTGTCGGTGTCCAATTCACTGATCACGTCGGCAAACCTCCCGTTAGGTTTAAACACGCATGACAGAGAAATTGGATGGGAGTTTCCTACTGAGCAGGGAGGAGATTTGTCGCCCATGGCTATCTGCTAAAATTAGTACCTTTTTGGTGGGCTCAGTGGGAATGTCCTTGTTTACTTGTGGGCTAGGTTGCGCAACTCTTACGTGTCTTGGTTTCTTTGTGCTTGCTAGCTGTTTCCGTCGGTTTGTGGTTGGACGTGTCGATGATGGGAGGGAGTAGTGAGAATTGGGAAGGAAGGAAAATCATTGTCATCTAATCCAGCAAATCTGTTTTCAGTCATGATTGGTAGTGATATTTGTTTCTTTGCTTTCGCGGATGGACCTATAGACTTGCAGTGTTGCCTATTGTTGTCCAACCGTCTGAGTTTTGAACGACCTCTTCGAGCCTTCGGATATGCTCATCTAAATTATTGTGTACGTGGGTGAAGGCTTTCAGACGGTCGGCTTTGAGAGTGTACAGAGTAGAGTGTATAGCGAATAGTAGCCACGTCATGAATGCTTGGCAAATGAGAATAAATAAATAGATGAAAAATCAGAATATAATGTGTAAAAATGTTTCCTAATTTTTTTTATTTACGGGTAATAAATTATTTAATTAGTTATGTATTTGTTTAAAAAATGAAAATGTAATGGGATTCTAATTAGTATTTAAGTTATTGGTTAATTGCGACTAGAGTTCAATGTGTTTACGTTAATCGATCTAAGCTGCCACCTCCATAATCACCCCGACCTTTTTCTTGGAGGACAGCTGCTTCCATTCAAAACTAGAAGCAGCTTCATTTAAAACTACCCAACCCTGTGACCCCCCCCCCGGAAACCTTGTTTCCCCTTGGAAACTACACCGGCCAATAATAGATCTTTGACTGTCTAGCCTTCCTAAATCCTTAACTCCCGCCAGTACATTCTTATCGGAATTTGAGGCGATAAAATCTACGTATCCTGGCCACAACTTCATTTACACCGATGGCGCCTCTCAAAACGGCAAAGTCGGATGTGCCTTCTACTGCGGTAGATCCATGCAAGGTTTTCGATTACTCTTCGTGCAACGTCTATACCGCAGAGAAGTATGCGCTCTTGAGGCACTTAAATTTGTTGAATCGATGGCATTAAAGGAAGTTGTGAACTGCAGTGATTCCAAAAGGTCTCTTGAATCCATTTCTTCCTTCTCGTCTTGTGACCCACTGACAATGACCATCCAACACCAAATCCATCGTCTATTGGTCCGCCACTATATTTTAGTATTTTGTTGGATCCCTGGACTCATGGGAATAAGAGGAAATGAAATAGCTGACCAGGCGGGAAAGTCCGCCTCGAAGAAAAGAGAATTAGACATCTTCACAGTCCCCACGAAAGACACTAAGCTCATTATAAAACGCTGTATCCGCAGTGAATGGCAAACAGTGGCATAACTCAGATTTTAAGCTCACGAGAATCAAGGATTCCATAAATCCTTGGTCTTCCTCATCTCGTGATGCTCGGCGAGAGGAGATCATTTTAACGCGCCTCCGGATCGGTCACTGCCATTTCTCCTACGGTTATCTCCTCCACGGGGACCCACCCTCTATATGCGAATACTACAAAATAGATCTTACCGTGGAGCATGTTCTCTTACACTGTGTTAAGATAAGAGAGCCGTCGAAGGCATGACCTTGCTAGATCCCTAGCGGAGATTCTTGGAAATGACGAATCTTCTCTCTGCAAGCTTTTTGGCTTTTTGCGAGAGACTGGCTTGTACAGCCTTATCTGAGAAAAGGTGATAATGCCAATTATTGGCTTTTAGCCCGAGATATAAAAAAACGCGTTTTCTGTCAAACCTTTTCATTAGGATACGTCCTTTTTCAGTTTTACTTTCCTTTCTATTTAAAGATTTTAATTTTTTGTTAGCTTGGCACTGCAAAATGTGCATTGATCTTAAAATAATTTGACACGGGCACAAATGGCCTTAGCCGTTGAAGCGCTCTTAAACTCAATCAATCATTCAAATGGCATTGTAACATATCCCACAGAATAAAATACATTTCTCCACCCGAAACAAAAACACTAATTCAGAAATTTCCAAATAAGAAAGCCCCCCGGACACGATAAAATCAGTTCAATTAATCTTCAAAAATACCTCATCGTCAGCCTTAGCCTTTCTAAACCATATTTATAATTCAATTTTAAGTACTGGATACTTACCCCAAACTTGGAAACAATCATCCACCCCATTCCGAAACCCAAGAAAAATCATTCCAAAGTAGACAGTTATCGGCCCATTACTTTTCTACCAGTTATTGCCAAAATATTCGAAAAACTAATCCTTGCCAGATTAAACCAGCATCTCGAAAACATAACCATCCCAACCATAAATTAGGTTTCATTGTTCACCACTCAACTGCCCATTTAGATTAACAGAACACATCTAGTATGCATTTCAGAAAAAGCAACACAAAATCTTCATTCCTGGACATCACTCAAGCATTTGACCGAATCGGGCATCCGGGCCTAATCTACAAACTAATAAAAGCTGGAACTCCAACGTACATTATTCACAGCATCAAAAGGTTTCTTACAGTTCGTACTTTCTGAGTAATAGTCGACAATTACCACTCCACCCCACGCATTACTATTTGCGTCCCGCATGGCTCCACTTTACTTCCAACATTATTCAACATAATAAATTTCAGACCTTCCATCATCAACTTCTAATATAGCTCCATTCGCTGACGATACAGTCCTATTCGCCTCAGGATACTCACTAAATAACCACCGATCTCAAATTCAAAGCCACTTAAATAACATTGAAACTTGGGCAAACATATGGAAAATTCAACTCGCTCCCGACAAAATAATAGCAAAAATCTTCTTACTCAGAAAGTTTACCTCCCCCACTCCGCTAGTAATAAACAACTCTCTCGTCACCTGGACCCTACAATCACAACCCACAAAATATTTATGACTTCACCCGGACGCAAAACTTACGTGGAAAACCCACATAGATATCAAAATTAAACAAGCAATAAATAAATTATTCTCACTCCGTCCACTAATCAACAAACACAAATCCATGTCATGTACAACAATATACAAAAGTATAATTAGAACATTAATGTTTTATGCATGCCCAATATGAACAAACGCAACCCCCACAAATGTCAATAAAATTCAAGTACATATTTGACTTTTTTTGGCATCTTCGTACTACTACAAAATTGAAGATAGACATTTTTCCTTCAAATGAAATTTCTTTTCCATAATTAGTTCTTTCATTTAGGTTGCGTAGATTTTTTGAAAATTTTGTAAGTTTTCGGGCAATGTTCGCTAATTTAAAATAAATTGCATAAATAAATTTTCTCAAACGGGTCCCAATTTTTTCCGTACTCTTTTGGTAGTGATAGTGCTAAATGTATCCTGTAAGATGACCTAAACGCTCGATTGCGGTTTCTTTTCCTCAAAAATTACAATCTTTTTTTCTTGTCTCTCATTTCGGTAATATTTACATTAGAGGCGATTTGTTCACATTATTGCATTTATGAGCACATGTGCTTTAAATGTCACATAAAGTATTTCGAAATCTCAACAGTTTACTATGAAAACGAGCTCAAAATTTCGCATTTTCATAAACAAATCACCATTTTGACAAAAATGACTCCGATTTTTTCATCTTTCGAGCAATTTTGCTATCTGCACTGCTTAATATGACATAAAGTTCATATTGGTGTATTCTTTTTTTTTTTTTTTAAATACATAATCGATTTGTTAACATTGTGGCATTTGTTAGTGGAAGTGCTTCAAATGATTTCAAATGAAGTTTTTCGAAAACTCAATGGATTCCTGTGAAAAAGAGCTTCAAATTTCGCATTTACAGTAACGCTTAAATGCCATTTTCTTCAAAACGACTCTAAATTTTTCAATGAAAATTGCTGTTGACGAGGTTTGTCATTTTCGTTCCCGAGTTATAGAAAATTTATTTGCAACGGTAATCGAACTGCAGGTTTTATTTTCCGCATTGCTAACGATATAGTGACGTACCCACAGCTCTACGTCTACAAGCAGAAGGAGAGCTCAGCAAAACGTGCTGTGCATAGTAAAGCTACATTTTTTGTCGGGAAGCAAAAAAACGAGGCCATCCCAGCATTTGCTGAATAGTCAGGGAAACAGAAGAAAAACCAGATCGAGGTGGGGGTCATTGATCCGGAAGCCGAAGTACATTTTGTTATAGGCATATTAAGTCTTCTTTTAAGTAGGTGATATAAATGTAAGTTAATCCATGAAATCACCGGGAGCGGTAGCTCAGTGCATCAATTGAGGTCACTGCAGCGCCCCTGTGAAATGTTATATGAAATTTGTTCTGAACTCTGGCGGCAGTGTGTGCTGCTAACTCTTATTTTCATGGTGTAATTATCGCAGTATATTTTCGTGTTTGTTAACTGATTTGATTAGTTTAATTAGTGCTACTGTTAGCCTCGGCTTTCAATTGCCCGAAATCGTCAGTTGTAAAGAGCATAGTGAAATCATTGCTTAGGTGAAATGGAATTCCTACCGAAATGAATTGTCATTAAAAATGAAATAAAATAAAAAATAAATAAAGAAATTGTATCATTTCTAGGTAGTGGATCAAATATAAATCGGTATTCATAGGAAGATTTTTTTTAGTATAGTTAATTGCATTGTATTTCTTCACTTGCTTACAAATTTACCAAAAGTTTAAATTACTTGACTTAAACAACACCCATGAACTGTGAAGCACCTCTCTAGTTATTTAAATCTGAATACTGAAGAGTATTTTGTAATTTACTTCCATACGGGTATTCTAAATTTAGGTTTCTTATTCTTAGAACACTAATTCATTGTAATTTTGAATGCTCCCATGAGTGCAATGAGGTCAGTGGGCTTTTGAATCCTGTATTCATTGAAAGTGAGTCCTTGCCATAATACATTGAGTGGATCTTAACCAAGGGTGGCAACAGAAACGTAGCTAAAATAAATTAAGCATTTCTTTACTTTTCTTGTGCACAGAAATTAAAGTACGTAACGAAACTAAAATCCGAAGTGCGGCAAAGAAAACTATTGCCTTGTAACGAAACTGCCTCTGGAACGAAACGCTGCGAATTTAGTTTCGTTACAGGAAGGAAACTATATCATCATGGGAGTTCAGTTTCTATCAAAGAGTTTTATTCAAGATTCATTTTTGTTATTTTCAATTCATGACGTTACAAAAAAGGTTAAGTTTCGCTCCCAGTAACATAACTTGCAAGTAGTGTTTTGGCGACTATTAATATTGAGACCTTTCGTGACCTCACTGCGGCCGTTACTCATCTGCCAGGCCTTTGCTATCAGCCCGAATGTCGGCAGTGTCCATTACCTCCAAGGGCAGGCGAGGCGGCAAAACGTATGTTTACGTCGCAGGTTCAGACAGACCGGGAGGTCGAATACATGCTTAAATAATCCAAATATAATTTTAGCAAATATATGGGTTCCTTAAAATGTAACCTCGATATACTATGATAAATAATTTTTTTGTAAAAAAAATACATACTTTGATTTTGAGAACAAAATGTTCACAATTGTGAACATGGGGTCTAACAAAAAAAATGCTAAAACGTGGAATGTTTGTAACACACTGGCATCAGGTGCGCCCAATGAAAGTTTCTTTTTCAGTTTTCTTAATAATAGCATCAGTGTACGATTTCCTTAGTAGTTGTAAGTTACGACTGACGTCGTTAGAATTATTATGAACGCGTGGACCTGCACTTCAAACTACAAAGAGATCAACGAATATGGTCTTTTCAATTAGTCGTGAAAGAACAGCCGGGCTAGAAATCGGACACCGGCATAACGATGGACACGTTGCATAACGTTCCTCGGGCTGCCGAAGCAACGGTTTTCAAAATGCAATAAAAATTTGAAATAAGCCACAATAAATAAATAATAAGCCACAATAATTTGGAGTATATTAAATTTAATTCCCTTTCAGCGTTGCCAATTTGAGAAAAAAAACGTTGACTAATATTACTATACTACTTCAAGAAATTAAATGTTGCCAACTAGTGTGAGTAAACGTCTCCGTACATAAAGGTGGTTGATGTATTCTCTTTAAACAATTGACCCTCATTCACACTTACCATGAACGTGAATTTTGTCTTTTATTAAGAAAATACAAAGTCGAACTAGAGTTTGAACTAGTGATCTCTTCATATTTACATTTAATGAGAACCCATATATGCCCAATTTTGCGTTTTCACGACAATGTGCAGCAATGCATACTTTTAATTTTCAAGAATTTCTGAGTAAGTAAACAATGCATATTATGATCTAATCTTGTATTTAAAGGTTCTGGGAACAAGTTGGTATAGTGTATTGGTCGTTATTCGTGTAATCGTTGCACTGGGGTAAACTGCATTATTCGTGACTTTGAAGTTGGAGGGAAAGAGACGCCACCCAAGTGAAAATAGGTAATATTTTTTTATGCAATCAAATATTTTTATTATCCCAGTAATTTAGATGTATTATTCTCTATTTTAACACGAGAATATTATTAGTCGTGAAATTTGACGGCTAAGCTTAACATGCTACTTGGACTGATTGTATAAGAGACATGGAATTTTATGTGAAATTTTATTCAAATATGTGCAAAGACCTGTCGCCTATCGAAGTGCGTAAATCGCCACGCGCCGTCGTCTTACAGCTGTATTCAAGTCGCGCCGGCGGAACAAGCCCCCCTTCTTATTTGAGGTATTCTCGCTGTACGAAACAATATGAAAACAATACGAAACAATAGTGTCTCAAATTTCATATCAAACCTTGTATCCAGCATGGTGAGTATTGCGAGAAAGAATTGACTGAGCCAGGAATCATTTGAAAAGTAATGAAATTATCAATAGAGAGTAGACGAAAAGTTAAATATAATTACTTGTGTTTATGTAGATCTGAAACAAAATAGTAAGTACAGAAATGTAGTACGGGGTTCAAATCCTCTGAATGGACCTCTCCCGACTTTAGTTACTTGTTCTTCAACAATTATTAATAACGAAACTAAATAAAGAAATAATGTTTCTTACTCAATGCAAAGAAATTCACTTTCGTTTACTTTCAGTAAAGAAACGAAACGAAACTGTCTTTTAAGATCTGTTCATTCTGTAACGAAACTAAATTGCGCAGACTTTCGTTTCGTTACTGGTAACGAAACTAAACTCCCGCAAAAATAAGTTTCTTACAGCGGCGCAGAAACGAAACGTTTAGTTTCATTTCTGTTGCCATCCTTGATCTTAACATGTGTAGTTGGTCAGTATATCATTACGTCAAGGTGTAGGTTACGTCAATCAAGTTGGCACATTAGTGTGAAAAATATATTATGATTTTGAAATATTACTGAAATATGCAATACCTCGTTTAACAAAATGAATTAGAGAATAAAAATTTGTATTTCTCACATTCGTTCTGCTCCCTTTCCTTTTGTTAAAGAGTACATTTCATATTTAAATCCACATATGTACTTCATTTGTTTTACATATTTTATGTGAGAATAGTAGTATTAATATGTAAATATGCGATATCAATGCAAGTAAAGAAAATTTACAAAATTCCAAATGAGTTATAGCACAGAACAGCTGATGTCAATTTCACTGAAATAGCCCTCTGTTGCCACAATTTAGAACTTCCAGTGGGACTTGCACGTTTCGACATAAACGTTCAAATTCAAGACGTCTTCAATTCAATTGAAGATGGGCTTGGCAAAAACTTTCTCGATTTCACCACTTATTGATATCGATATTTATTTTTTAAAAAATTGTTAACCAAATCTTTTTTAAAAAATTTTCGGGCAAAATTTAAAAAAAAAATTTTTTTTATTTCAAAAAAAAAAGTGACGAAATGATAGGGTTCCCCTCTTCCCCCCCTTTTTGACGCTTCCTTTTTAAAAAAACCTTTTTTTCTCTAAAAGTTTTCGTTTCTTTAAAAAACGCCTTCTTTGACGTTCTTTGAACGCTTTTTTCCCTTTTTTTTTTCCCTTTTGAACCCCCCCTTTTTTTTTCCCAAAAACGCTTTTAGTTTCATTTCTTTGACCTTTTTCTTCCCTTTTTTTCGTTTCTTTGGGGGTTTCTCTTTGGTTCTTTAAAGTTTTTTTTTTAAAACGTTTCCCGTTTCTTTGAGTTTTTGATTTCTACGTTCTCCCCCTTTCTTTTAAAAAGCTTTCTTTTAAACCCTTTTTTAGTTTCTTTTTTTAAAATTTTTTTAAAATTTTCAAAAAAAAGTTTCTCCTGAGTTTCCCGACGCTTTCTTTCTAAAAAGCCCTCTTTCCCTTTGCCCCGGGTTTTCTTTTTCCCAAAAAAACTTCTTCCTCTTCTTCTTAAAAGGGGGGCCCCTCTCTTTACCCTTTTTTCTCCTTTTCCCTTTTACGTTCTCCCAAACCCCTTTCTCTTGGGGGAACGCTTTTCCCCTTTTCTGAGTTTTTTCTTTTTACCTTTTTTTTTTGAGTTTTTTTTTTTTTTTCCTTTTCCCTTTTTTTCCTTTTTTCCTTAAAAATTTTTTTTCTGGGGTTTTTTTCCCTTTTCTTTTTTTAGCTTTTTTCCCTTAAAAATTTTTTTTTTGGGAGTTTTTTTTTTTTTTTCCTTTTCTTCCCTTTTGAAGGCTTTTGGGCTTTTCCCTTACTTTCCTCCTCTCGCGTTTTTTTTTTCAAAAAAATTTTTTTTTGGCTTTCCCCTCTTTGGGGGTTTTTTCTTCTGGGGGCCTTCTTCCTGCCCTTTCCCTTAAAACCTTCCCCCACCGCTTTCCCAAAAACCTTCTTTCCTTTTTTTTTTGTTTCTCGGGAAATTTTCTTTACGCCCCTTCCCCTTTGACGCCCCTTTGAACGCTTTTTTTCCCTTGCCTTTTCTTGACGTCTTCCAAAAAGTTTTTTGAACCTTTTTACCTTTTTTTCTTACCTTTTGGGGGTTTTCCGAACCCTTTCCCTTACTTCTTTTAGTTTTTTCTTGGTTTTTTTTTTTTTTTTTTTCTTCCCCCTTTTTCCCCGTCCTCTTTTTTTTTGACCCCTTCCTTTTTCTCTCTTCCTTCTCTCTCTTGACGTTTTCTCTCTTTTGACCTTTCTTTTTACCTTTTTTTGCCCTTTCCCTCTTTGCCCTTTTCCCTTCTTTGCCCTTTTCTTTTTTGCCTTTCTCTTTTTGACCTTTTTTCTTACCTTTTTTTTCCCCCTTTTCTCTCTTGCGCTTTTTTCTTGCGCTTCTTTTTTGCCTTCTTCTTTTTTCTTACGCTTTTTTTTTGACGCTTTTCTTGACCTTTCTCTTGACGCTTCTTCTCTTTGCCTTTCTCTTTTACGCTTTCTCTCTTTTTGCCCTTTTCTTTCCTTTCTCTTCTCTTTTTACGCTTTCTTTTGCCTTCTTTCCTTTTTCCCCTTTCTGCCCTTTTCTTCCTTTCTCTTGCCTTCTCTCTTTCTTGACCTTCTTTTTTCGCTTTCCCTTTTTTCTTTTTTGACCTTTTCTCTCTTTTGACCTTCTCTCTCCTTTTTGCCTTTCTCTCTTTGACGCTTTTTTTTTCCCCCCCTTTTTCTCTCGCTTTTTTCTTTTTGGCTTTCTCCTTCTTGACCTTTTTTTTGCCCTTTCTCTCTCTTTTTTGGGTTTTTTCCTCTCTCTCTTACCTTTCTCTCCTTTTGACCTTTCTCTTTTTTGACCTTCTTTTTTTGCCCTTTTCTCTCTCTTGACCTTTCTTCTCTCTTTGCCTTCTCTCTCTCTCTCTTTGGCTTTTCTCTCTTGCCTTTCTTCCTTTCTTGCCTTTCTTCTTTTGCCTTCTCCTTCTTTGACCTTTCTCTCTTCTTCCTTCCCTCTCTTTTTTGACGCTTTCTTCTTGCGCTTTCTTTTTTCGCTTTCTCTCTCTTCTTGCCCTTTTCTCTTCCTCTCTTGCCTTTCTCTTTTTTCCTTCTCTTTTCCTTCTTTGCCTTTCTCTTCCTCTCTCCTTTCCTTCTCTTTTTCGCTTCTCTTCCCTCTCTTGGCTTCTCTCTCTTCTCTCTCTTGCCTTTTTCCCTTCTCTCTTTGACCTTTCTCCTTTTTCTCTCTCTTGACCTTTCTTTCCTTCTTCTCTCTTTTTGACCTTTTTTTTCCCCGCCTTTCCTTTCTTCCTTTCTTGCCCTTTCTTCCTTCTCTCTTGACCTTCTTTTTCTTTTTTGACCTTTTTTTTTTGACCTTTCTTCTTTTTTCCCCTTTTTTTCCTTTCTTCTTGCCTTCTTCTTTTTTGCCTTTCTCTTTCCTTTCTTCTCTCTTTGACCTTCTCTCTCTCTTTTGACCTTTCTTTTTTCGCTTTCTCTTCCTTTCTTCCTTTCTCTCTTGCCCTTTTCTTCTTTGCCTTCTTCTCTTTCCTTTCTCTGCCTTTCTCTCTTGGCTTCTCTCTTTGCGCTTTCTTTTCTCTTTTGCCTTCTTCTCTCCTTTCTCTCTCTTTTACGCTTCTCTCTCTCTTACGCTTCTTCTTCGCTTTCTCTCTCTTGCCTTTCTCTTTGCGCTTTCTCTTCCTTTTCCTTTTTTTCGCTTTCTCTCTTTGACGCTTTTTTTCCGCTTCTCTTTTCTCTTTGACCTTTCTTTTTTGACCTTTCTCTCTCTTGACCTTCTTCTCTCTCTCTTGATTTCTCTCCCCTTTGACCTTTTTCTCTCTCTCTTTGCCTTCCTCCTCCTCTCTTCTTGACCTTTCTCTCTCTCTTGCCCTTTCTCTCTCTTTTGACCTTTCTCTCTCTTTCCTTTCTTCGGCTTTTTCTCTTTTTTGACCTTTCTTTTTGACCTTTCTTCTCTTGACCTTCTCTCTCTTTTTTGACCTTCTCTCTCTCTTGCCTTTTTTTTTTGCCTTTCTCTCCTCTCTCTTGCCCTTTCTCTTCTCTTCCTTTCCTTCTTCCTCTCTCTTTGACCTTCTTCTTTTCTCGACCTTCTTCTCTTCTCTCTCTCTCTCGGGGGCCTCTCCTTTTTCCTTCCCTTCCTCCCTTTCTCGGGGGCCTTCCTTTTTCACTGTTTCCTTCCTTCTTTTGAACTCCTTTCTTTCTTCCTGAATTTTTATTTTTTTATTTTTAGGTTTTTGTTTCATTTTAAATTATTAAAAAATATTTTAAAAATCCATGTATAGAAACCCCTTAGTTCCCCACCCCTATTTGAATCCCCTTTTTTCCCTTCCTTTCCCGTTTCTCCCATTCCCACTAAATTTGTCACATCCATATCTTCCCAACCTGTCACTGCCCCGGGAAAACACACCCCCTTTAACTCGAGGGAAAAAGGAGTAATTTATAGCAACAACAGCGATGCAGCAGAAAAAAAGGGGGTAGGGACTTAAAAAAAATTCTCCCCCATAATGTTCAATCCTTTTAAATAAAAAGGTTTTTCAGGATTTTTACAGAGGATCTGAATCAAACGGAGTTCTTTTTTTAAAAACATTGTTATTCCCTTTAACTTTGCATTTTTCCCAAAATTTCCCAAAATTTACTCATTTTTTTCAAAAGAGAATCCCAAAAATCCCGTAGGAGGTTCCTGTATTTACGTCAGAAATACTATTGATTTTATCCCCCGGGGGAATTAAATGTACTCCATTAAAAAAATTTTGAAATTTCTTTTAATTTACTTTACTAAAAAAGATAATACTTTTCATTTACAGACCTCCAACAAAAAAGGGAAATGCTGATTATATTTTGTTCTTGAAAAAAGATAAACCAACAAAGTAAAAATCGTTTTTTTATCCATTGTTTATGCCGATTTTTTAAAATTGATTTTCGGCGAATCTTGGAAAAAAAAGTTTCAATTTAATTAATTTCAATTTTGACATTAAATTTAAAGTACCTACACGGATCAAACAACATTCGATGAAGGGAATTGATCAAATTTAATTAAAAAACTATACTCGATATGATTAAAAAAAAGATTTAGGATACAGTGACCACGATGCAAAAAATTCCTTATAAAAATCGATCATGCAATAAATAATACGTATGACTAGTTTTTACTAAAAATAAAATTAAAATTTTTCTTTTATTACTTGATGCAGGAGTCATGGGAACATTTTATAAAACTGCTGATACAAAAAGACAAAAATAATTCTTTTTTTTTTTTAACTCTTTTATTTCATTTTAACACTTGCTTTCCCCTTCAAAACGAAAATTAAAATTTTTGGGGAAAACAATTCTTGGATTTAAAAAAGGGATTAGGGCATCTTGTAAAAAAGGGCTTTTTTTTCATTCCTAAAAAGTCATGACGTATCTCAAGATTTCTTATCTACTTTAAAAATCAAAACATGGTTAAAAAAGTCATCAGGCAAAATTTTGAAAAGATCAGGGTATTTTGAACTCAAATAATAAAAAAAAGCAATGTGGAATATAATAAAAATACACCAAACAACTAGAAAACCCCAGAGAATTTTTTTTAAAATATAACGATATAAATATGAACTATCCGGCAACAGTGGCTAACTTTTAACCAATCCGAAATTCTGGATCTCACTAGGTCTTGAGGTACAAAAATTAAAACAGAAGTTCACCCAAAATTTTAGACACAATTTTTTTCCAAACTTCTTCCATGAATTTATCAAAATAATCGGTAAACTAAAAATAAAATTTCCGTTTGATAACCCGGGCTTTTAAAAAATTTCATGAATACCCGTTAAACTATTTAATGACTTTTTTCATGAATTTCAGAATTTTCAAAAAAAAAATTTCCTTTTCGCAAAAAAAAATTCAAAATTTCGGCCCCTTTTCTTCATCAGTTTTTTCAAAAAAAGAAACTTTTTGTCGAATGAAACCTTTTTCCCAAACACGACCCTTTCAGATTGCCAAATGGATTTAAAAACCAAAAAAAACGGAAACACTATATTTTCTTTCTTAAAAATGTCCTATCATTGGGTCAAAAGAGGCAATTGGGTTATTTTTTTGATCTTCAAAAACTTTTGATATTTATCATGACATTTTTCTTTCCCAAAATTTCCTTCATATGGAATCTGTATTCCTGATTGGTTTTGTTCTCCAAACAACGATCTCAAAGTTGAAAAACCTTACTGGGAAAGTTAACTTTCGTGCACCTTTTCCCACTCTTTTTCCCGTTGCTGGAGTTCTCAGGGTCGATTTTAGGCCCTATTGTTCCTACTTTCAAACGATATGCCCCCCCACGTTCGAAAGGGAAAAACGGTTTCTTTGGGATAACGAAATCCTTTGCAATAAAGAAACAGTAAATAACAATTGATGTTTCAAATTTTCCAAATAAAAAATTGTAAAAAAAAGAAAAGGTTTTTTTGGTTTTCCCTTTTAAATAAACAATTTGTGCTCCTTTAAAATGAAAAGGGACCCTTGATGATGTTAAAAAAAAATTTTTTGGGCTTCAATTCATCAAATCTTTAAAAGGAAAGTCCATTTAAATGAAATTTAACACAAAAATTTAAATTCATTATGCTAGTTCAAATTTTACAATTGTCATTTTATACTGCTCGTTTTGTATCTTTGAATTTTTCCGCCTGAGATATGGCATAAATTCTGGGAAATAATCTTATAGCTCCAGACTTTTAGATTACAAAAAGAAATTTTACGAATAGTAACCAAATCCCCCCCACGTGATTCATGTTTTCCTCATTAATCTAGGGAAATTTTACCATTCGTTCTTTTATTTACGAACGGGTTTTGTAAAACATGCTCAAGGGGGAATATTTTTCAGAAAAAGCCAAATCTTTAAACACTTAGAAATCATATTCACGGTGAAGTATCAACAGCTTTACAAAAACCAAACAAACTGACTTTTTTAACAACACTTTTTCCCGATGACATTAAAAGATTAAATTCAAAGAAAGTTTAAATCCCAAAAGAAAACGTTTCTGCTGCATAACTGTTTTATCAACTAAGACTATACTGGCATCAAAGAAAAAAAACATTTAAATTTTTAAAAATGATAATAAATTATTTACCATTTGACGTAAAGGTATAAAACGTAAAACTATTGTATAAGCTTGGGCAGCCCCCCTCTGATCAGGTTTTTTTCCAGTTTCCCATCCATTGAGCAAATGCTGGATGGCCCCTTGTTTTTCTTTTTGGGAAAAAAAATTTTTATTTTCGGGACGTCTTCTAGAATTTGTAAAACAATTATTCAAAATGTTTCCCTGTTTCGGCAGGAAGTAATAAAAGGGAAAAAATTTTGCTTATTTATCCTTTAAAATAGATTTTATTATTTTTTTTTTTTTCTCCCCTTTTAAAATTCAAAATTTAAGTAATTTTTGACAGTGTAGGGATCACATAATTTTGAAAAAGTGCAACAATTTACTTTTTCCCATAACCCTACCGTTTTTAACTGTTTTTACGTAAAATAAATAAATTTATAATTGTAGGGGAAATTTTTTGTAATAAAAATGAAAATTTTGTTTTTAAAAAGTACATAAATGTGTAAGAAAAAATAGAAAATGTGTAAAATAAAAATTCATTGTTTGAAATTGTTCTCTAAAAGAATTTGCAGTGCATAGAACGTCGCCAATAATTTCTTAACAAGGGTTCGAGTGGGAAAGAAGTTCCTCTACAAAAGTAACTGTACACTAGACTTTCTCCACAGATAAGATTTTTCGAAAATTATAACGCATAGTATATATTACAGTGCTTACGAAGAGCCGGCGTTCAAGTGAATAGTAGTAACGTGTAGCCAGTGATGGATCCCGGTGTAGGGGGTTAAAGGGAATATACCCCCCACCTCCTCATCATCGAAGAACGCCACAAGACAATTTTCTGTAAAATATATTTGTTAGTTTTCGATTGATTAACGAATTTTGCTGTTTGAAAAAGGGGACTTGGTTGAAATTACTTTTGTTCACGAAAATCCGCTCATCGCAAAATCATCTTTGACACAAGTTTACGCAGCAAGCGGAGGGTGGGAGGTTAAGTTTGACAAATCCTGGCGAAGGTATGGGGGGAGGGGACGAAGAATCATGGCGAAGATAGGGTCAAAGAACGCAGCAGCATTTCATTTGAAAGTTGATTCCGTAACATATATTGCAAACGCGCATCTGAAAGGTTTCATTTCAACGTACAAATAAGCAAAAATAAAACAAAATATATAGTAAACGGTAAAATATGTACTTATACCAAAATATGGGAAAATGTGTAATAAAAAAGTTCTAATTCATTCTGAATGTCTTGTAAACGCTAAAACATATTTTTGGATGCAGGTATCTAGTTCCTGTAAAAACATGTAATTACATGCAAATCAGTTTTCTAATAATTACATTGAATAAAACTGTAAATGAAAGTTCAATTTTTTTTTATTGTACAATGGAAAATTGAAAATCATCCAAAAACATTCCATATTATAAATATTTTCCAACTATGCGCGGCACTTCATCCGTTATGCCAATTTTTTGCGTATAGTTTAAACATTCCTTTTTTATGTTTTTGTTTTTTGAAAAATTTAGTTTTTTTTAATCTATCAGGGCCCCTTTTGTGTCGCCCGGGGTTTGGCCCGCCTAGAACGAACGAATTTTTTTCTTGAGTTGGGAGAATTTTGTTACTTGGTACATGACCGGGTGCTCTTCCGCTTTTTTGCCGATTAGTCACAAAAACGGAACGTTTTGGCGTCTCGTTTTCCTTTCAAAAAATACGAGACTGGAACTCAAAAAGACGGAGTGTCCCGGCTAATACGGGACGTCTGGTCACCTTAGAGAAGGCGGACTGAGGGGTGGCGGTGTAGCAGCTCTGCGGTTGCGCGATTCCGCAGTGCGACGCAGCAGCGAGAGCGCCAACGACTGCTTGGCCATCGCCCCAAACCGAATGTACTCGGCCCAGTAACGAAATGCTGCGCTGAAAACGTTGGGGGCACGGAAAAAGCACTGAATGCTGTTATTTTCCCGTTTAAAATCTTTTTTTTTCCTACCTTAACTCGAGTTATACTAATATTAGAAATAATACCTTTTCCCTCCAATTTTATTCTGTGTGTTTCTGGATTTTGTTTACCTATTTTTTTCGCAGGTAGGGGATAACTTTCGTCATAAAAAATGTATCGTATTCACGTGCAAACAAAATTGCGTGAACTCTGAGGATCTAAATTAGTGACAAACGCACGGGAAAAGAAAATTCTGAGCATATCCAGGGTATGGGTGTTTCTTACGATAGCCTTGTCCTTGAAAGAACGTCCCTAATTATTGAAATAGCGAAGAACTGTTCTGTAATGAATCTAAAGCATCCTGTAATGAAATTCGAACAGATTCTGTGAGATGAGAGAAAAGGTGTAGCGTTAGAATTGCTTGTTTTATTACAAAGATAATTGCATTTCGCATATTTTTATTAAATTCGTTAAAATTATTTGTCAATATTTCAACGACTTCTGGAGGAAGGGTACAATCAAGAGTCCCCTTCCTATTGTTTTGATATTGTATCAATCTTAAAGTTCAGAGGCTTTATTCGACAAAACCATACAAAATATTCCTAAACCCACACATCGTTCGGGAAGGATTTTCCCGCATACATTTGCGTGCTGGAATAGCTATGTATTTTCGTTATTCAGAGTTAATATATCATTTACCTTGAAAGTAATTAGTGTTTATTTTTTACACCAATAAAGGTATTAAACCATTTTTTTTACATTAAAGCATTCTATTACATCGTATAGAGAAAATATTTTAGTGTTCCGGAACAAAACTTTTTTTTTCGGTGGGGCGGTGACCGAAAAACGTACTCCAAGGCCTAGTAATGAAAAGAGAATAGATCTTCATTATCTAGTAATCACTACCTCTAATGCACTGTATTGTCAAAATCCAAGTTTTGTGCGTACTGGATTCCGAAACAATAGTTCACGCTAAAAAGTCTATACGTTAGTTTGCTGTGCTGTCAGTCAAAGCTAGGAGCAACGAGAGAGAAATCTAGAGAGGCGATGTGCCCGCCATATTTGAAGCGTTTTGAAAGTACAGCCGCCATGTTTTCTGAGGGCAATATCAGATCGTGCGCGTAATTGTCCATTCGCTCGAAGTGCATTTGGAAGAGATATATTTAAAACATGTAAAATTTGTCCAGATTAATATAATAAAGAATTTAGCTTATTAATTGTACAAACTAAATTTTTCTTAGTAACCGGGAGCGGTAGCTCAGTGCATCAACTGATGTCACTGCAGCGCCTCTGACCGGGAGCTCCTATGTTCGAGTCCTGACAGCGGCAGGACTACTTTTCAGCTAGGTCGAATTCAGTCGCTGTCTGGAGGAGAATTCTAGCGGCCGGCTGCTCTGATCGGTAGTTTTCCGTGGTTTCTCCGATCAACACCAGGCGAATGCCGGAGCAATAACCTACCAAACGGGCCACTGTCCTTCTTCCTTGTCCTATCATCTTCTCTTACACACACACACACTTTACACTAACATGCACTACACAATCACATATTCCGGGAGATCGGTCGAGAGCTTAGAGCCTGTCCTAGCTGGGGCGGTGGCCCGCTGGTGGGAGAGTCCTGATTAGGGGGAAACCCCACTAGCCGACGGTAGATCGGCGCCGGATCTCGCCATCCAGCGGGGGAAGACCACCGCAATCTTCCGAGAGAGAAAAATGCACTAAACTACGGGACAAATTTGGGAAGAGTTGACGCGCGGAAACCGAAAAGATCAATCTTCTTACAAGGAAGTAACAGATCCTTCATGTCAAACACCCCTCAGAATTTTTTATGACACCGCAATTTCACTATCAGGATCCATATCCAAAATATAGCTGCCAGTTTCCACTGCAAGGCTCCAAACTGAAGCTAAAATCTTACCTAAATGTAGTCTCGCGGCGCCGCTGGACGTCCCTACGACTTCGACGGGCCGGCCGAACGACGGGCCACTGAGCCAGCGAGCGGGCAGGCGAAAGCCAGGAGCAGACTCTTGTTGCAAGTTGGTGCGGCACGAAGAAAAACAAAAATGACTGGTTGCCACGGGAATGTTTAAAACATAAATTTTTGACCCCCGCACAACGAAAAAAACTTCTTGTCACATTCTTCTTCCATTGCCTTTTCGTAGTTTCAAGGCATTATTTGACGTGCACTACAAATTCAGGAGGACGTTCTGTGGCTTGTAATTCTGTAACTTGTCAAACCAAGAATATTTTATCATGTTCCGGAAACAGGGAAGTGAAAATTGAAATGAATGAAGATTGGATTGAAGAATAGTGTCTCTATCAAGTTTGGCGTTTATACTTTTGGGAAATTTTTTTCTTATAAGCGGCTTCCTGTAGAAGAACTTATCAAGTGGTTTGAATTTTCCTTGCTTCCGGAGTATCTGGAGCAATTCATTGTCTTGCCAAAAGGGAATATCTTCATACGTTTTGTCATTGTACGTGGTCCATGAATGTAAAGCAGACAAAATTTTCACTTGCAAATCGGAAGACCTTCTTTAAAACTGTTTTAACTCTTTCCATTTTCCTGTTTTTGTAGCTGCAACAATTAATTTTTCGGCAAACATTTTTTTTGGAACTACAGGACCGAAAAATCTTTTGGTTCCTGCAGCACAATAAATATTGAAGAATAAAAATCCTTCCATACTATTATTTGCATTAAAATTGTACGAATATGATAAAGCACGAACTGATTGAGCAACTGTCGCGTGTTTTTCGCCAACAAACGACAGTCTGTTTTGATCGCTTTTCCCGTTCAAATCCACTTAAGTCTTATTGTACAAAAGACGGTGAGTAATGTGAAAATCTCTTTGGAATTTTCGGGAAATTCCTCTACAACCACATCCTTTTCGGTTTCGTTCTGAACAGAGGTGTGATACAAATTTTGTTATTTTCCGCTCGTAATTTTTTTGCTTTTAAATCATTGATCCAGAGTGTGAGAGGCGGAAAAATTCTTATTTTCGCTGCCAGTTTCTTTAAAAATTTCCGGGGTCCACTGTCAGATCATCATTCACATTTTGATTCTACTTCTTGCAATTTCAAATCGGACTAAAGTTTCTCATAATTTTTTTTGTTCTCTAGGATTCGCTGTCATGGTTTCTACTTGCCTCTTCACAAATATGTTGTCGCTCTGACGTCACGCGTTGAAAATTTCTACGAACATGTGATGTGAATATCTTTCTTACGCCCTCATTAAACCAGAATTCCTCAGCTTTCTTCTTGCCAATGCCTAACATCTTCATTTGCATTTCACAGGGCTTGGATAATGATTGAACGGACGATTTGGGGTGACTGACATCTAGAATCACTAGTTTCGGGCGATTCGCTAATACAAATTAACACTTCGTGCAATTCGTGGTAGAAATATGTTCATCAGTCCTATCACTGTCACTATCACTTGATTCCAAACACTTTCTTCCCCATCGAGGTTTATTCTTCATAACGCTCCCCACCTGTGCTATTATTTTCAATCAATTTAATGATGCATTCACCCATTTCGCCTTCTTTTTCATTATATCCCGTCGGGGAAAAAACCTTTGTCCAAAAATAACTCAAGACGAACTCGACTATGTTAACGGGATGTAAAGCACTTGCTCTGCGGCCATTGCGAATGTTCTTTCTTCCGTAACAAAGGAAAGACAAACTGGGTGCGAAACTACGCAGCACTTGTTTTTGCAGGTCCCCTGACGCAGCTGTCACTCATCCGTGACATTCGGTCCCCCGCGCCAGCTCGCCGCAGTAGGCCCCAAACAGACCAGTAGAGGTCCGATATTTTCTAGTTATTATTGTTTTCAATGTTTTATTTGAAGGCCTTGCAGTGAAACGGCAGCTAATTTGGATGAGATTCTGATAGTGCATTGAGTGTGTCGTAAAATTTCGAGGGTTGTTTCGACATGAAGGATCTGTTACTTCCCTTGTTAGTAACACTTGACTTTACAAAATTTTAACTTTTCAGCCGTACAGTTCCGATTATTGACGTTAATTTTTACAACCTTACATTAAATTGATATCTCTATGAAAATGTGATTGCAATAATTTGATACCAATCAAGTGTCAGTATAGTCGATATAAAAGTATATACCTATTTAATAAACTTGTGATGACTGTTGTACATTGTATGATATCCTGCACTACCTTTCAGAAATGCCCACAGAATGTTGATAAGTTACGGACTAAACTAAAATTAATTGAAATTCATCAGCAATCACATTAATTAAAATATGCATTGATTATGCAAAAGTTAATGTAAGTAATCAACTTTACTTGGTGATTCATTGTATCAATTTTAGTAGAAATGGATCTAGTTTTCAGATCCATCATGCATATTTGAAAAAAATACAGGATAAGCTTGACATATGTTTTTTTAATGGGAGGATGATTTATCTTACAGAAACAAGAAGCCCATCTCAGCATTTGCTCTATGGATCAAGGAAAACTGCACGCAAAACCAGATTGAAATGGGGGGTTTGATACCCAGATAAAAGTTACAAAATCACGTTTAAAACTGTTAAATATTAATACTGTAACGAATATTGCGTCATCTGCCGGCGGCCCTCCAACTAGCTAGTCCCAGAGGATTCTGGGCGTGTCGCAAAGTCCAGAAAGTTCTCGACGGCACCCGCCGAGTATAAATAAGCGGCGGCGGCCGGCGACTGCGAGTCAGTCAAGTCTGAAGGGAAGCTCAACTGAGCGTCATCGGTTGATAGCAGTGCAGTGATTGTGCTCAGTGACGTGAACAGGGGTCAGTGCATCGAACTGTGACCAGTGTAAATAAATAATCAAGAGAAGTGTAGTGTCTGTCTCTCTCTCTCTCTCTCTCTCTCTCTCTCTCTCTCTCTCTCTCTCTCTCTCTCTCTCTCTCTCTCTCGTCTGTCTGTCTGCCTGTGTATGGGTATGTCTCTCTCTGCTTCTGTGCGTCTTTTTTTTACGAGGGCAGGGAACATCTTCGAAAGACACTGCGGAGCCCGCACTCCGCAACGTGTAGCACAGCTAGCCTGTGCCTACCCACAAATCCTCCCTATTCTTCCGGTTTCCTTCCCGCGGAACCGCCGTTAAGCATTACATCACGAGAGGGGCAAATCGGTTTATCGCTCTATGCCAACTAATGTCAAGGAATACTCTTTCGAAATCATTCTACCCGAAGCTTCTTTAAACTTTTGCGGTATAGGTGGCTATCGCACTAAATCTCTTGGGTCACCAGCATCCTAGTGATGGTATCAGGAGTCACAACCTTCAGTAGTCGGTGCTCTTGCGGATCTCTATCTTCAACTGGCTTCGAGCGAGTTTGTATTGCTCTTACAATTGAGGAAAGTTGTCTCTGCCACGAGCTCTCTGGTACTGTCTTCTGGCTCGAAAAGGGACCTCCGTCGTATTTGGGGGATTTCTCAGTCACCCGTAAACTGGTGAACGTCGAGAAAATTCGCCCATCTAGACATAGCCGCATCACAGGCTTTGGTTATCCATTTCATCACCTGCCCAGCTTCTTGTCATCTGCGGTACTCTGCTGGCACTATCGTCTCCAAACATTGTCGGAAAACTTCTTCTGTCGCACGTTTTTGCATTCCACCCAGCTGGCTGATATTTCGGCACAAAATTATCCTCCGCTGATTTTTCACTCGTACAAAAGTACCTGTGGTCACTGCGGGTAGTGCTCACTAACTCTCCAGAACACTTCCATTCAAAAGATTATCTGACATGAACGTCAGATCCACAACAGACCCCACGCCCTCGGCGGAAGGTGTGTATGTCTCTGTAAGCTGGCAAGCCTCATATCCAGAAGGGAGAGGGATGCCAGAACTGCTCGGACTCTCGCCATTAGTGGACGAACTACTCCCACTCACCCAGGCGTTGAAATCTCCAGCTATCACCAAGTGGCTTCGTCCTCTTGCGTCGTACACTAAGCGGTCAAGAAACTGCTCAAACTCGTCCATTGTCGCGTTTCGTGAGGCAACAGCTGTAGATGTAAAACGCCGCTGATTTTTACCCAGACAAATCCAGTGCCAGTTCCAATCGCTGGCTTGCTGGAATGGTTTCCGTTAGCCCAGATTGCCGCCTGTTGTGGTCAGATACCCACGCTAATTCACGGTTAGTATAATTGCCCGTATAATATTGGCAACTGGGGCCTCCATTCTAACCGAATGTGCAGGATATCCTGGGCGACTGCGCAAATTGGTTGAGATTGAGTTGTATAATTTCATTTTCATCCGTTATTGCTTTCGCGCTTTTGGTACGATGGACACCTGCTGCACCTAGTAGCATGTCTGCCTCATTTTCCTTTTCAGCAAGAACTTGCGTCATTTGTGCGTGACTTAGCAAGGTGATCATCACCACCACAATTCATGCACAAGTTGGACCGGTCATGTGTGTTTACATGCTTTCTGAGGCATCCAAATCCAAACGTCTGTAACACCTCAGGGGGACCTTCCACGCAGAGCAGTACACCCATCCTGCTCTTATTTTACCGATACAATAATTTGTTAGCTACTGCAACAGGAACGTTGATATTATACCTGTGTTCCACTATAGGATGGTCTTAGGGGATTTGGACCAGTAGCTGGGAGATCACTGGCTTCTGGGAAGTTTATGTCCACCAGAGCTCCATGCATTTATCTTTAGTTGTGACCTCATCCAGGTCCCCACCTGAATAGTCACGGTAGCGAGGAGCTCTCACATTCGCAGGTCCGATCCAAACACCTCTTTACAGAGGACTGAAAATCTGTAGTTTGTCCTCCGTGACCGCTTCAGTTGCAGAAGGAGATCGCCGCCAGTCTCTCCGGATGATATCCCGCCCAGATCTTAAGCTCAGGGTCAGTTTTCATTTTTTAAGGATGTCCGGCGACGACAGCGCGTCGTCCTTCTTCTTGATCATCAGGGTATCTGGTCGTGGCTCTTCGCGTTTTAGAACGGCTTACGCGTTCTCTTACGAGTGACCACTTGCCACTCGGCCTTTCTCGTTATTTCCGCAGAATATTTCGCCCGATTTTATCTCCGTTTTCGCGGACTCTTCCTACCTTGGGCAACTGGAGTTCGATCTGCTGAAGGATCGTCGTTACTAGTACTCCCGCAGCCCCTCAGGGGACGTCTGAGTGCACTCTTCCTTCCAGTAGTTTTGTTGCACTGAGGATCTGGTCTGGGTGATCCTCCTTTTGCAGTGCTACTAATTCTGTTAAAGTGCGTGCGGATCGAATACGCCACTTTGATCTCGCCATGAACATTATGATAGATTACCAAAATTGAGAAGCTCAGTTATTTTTCTCAAGGCATGCCAATGCCCGTTGGGTTGTTTCGCAAGATCACTAGTAGCAAAGGATACTAAGCGTTCGTCCGAAGTACTGCGGTCGCTGGTTGACGCACGCCCGGGAGCCTCCGCTTGCTCACTCTAACAGACGCCGGTACTGGGGATCCGGGCCCCGCAACTGCAAACTGAGATCCCAAAAGACCTTCCATATTGTTTTTTTTAATAGTGTCCTTCCTCCCGTTGGTCCGTGAGGTATTTTTTTAATCTGCCTCTTTGACTTCTATATCTAGAGATTCCTCCTGCATGCCACCTTGGGACACGTCGCTTAGGTTACAGGCTCCCTGGTTTCACCCCTTTACTCAGGGTTGTAAACTAACCAGACCGGGTATCCCGACACAATTTCGGGCGCTCCACGGCGGCGCACATTCCGACAGGATTCTGTCAGAACCCCTTCTCTCGTCTCTTGGTCGACCCATACCGTCAGTGGATTGGTTACCAGCCTTGGCATCGGTTACTCGACTCGACAGGGTCCACCCCTAGCTGCGAGAGCGGAGCAGGGATGAGAGGCTAGAGATCTCTCTTCCGAGACTTGTAATCGCATCACACCCTGACCCCTGTGTCTGTGTGTGTGTGTGTGCCGTCTCTGTGTGTGTGTGTGTCAGTCTCTGTGTGTGTGTGTGTGCTGCCTCTGTGTTCGTGTGTGTGTCTGGGCCTCTGTGTCTGTGTAAAAGGTCTCTGTGTGTGTGCTGCCTGTGTGTGTGTGTCAGTCTCAGTGTGTGTGTGTCAGTCTCTGTGTGTGTGTTTAAATCTCTGTGTGTGTGTCAGTCTCTGTGTGTGTGTGTTAAATTGTGTGTGTGTGTGCTGTCTGTGTGTGTGTGTTTGCCTGTGTGTGTGTGTGTGTGTCAGTCTGTGTGTGCTGGGTCTGTGTGTGTGTTTGGGTCTGTGTGTGTGTCAGTCTGTGTGTGTGTAATAGTCTGTGTGTGTGTGTACAGTCTGTGTGTGTGTGTTGCCTGTGTGTGTCAGCTGTCTGTGTGTGTGTGTCAGCTGTCTGTGTGTAAAGCTGGGCCAGTCTGTGTGTGCTGTCAGTCTTGTGTGTGTAAAGGCTGGCCAGGTGTGTCGGGGCTGTCTGTGTGTGTGTTGCCAGTCTGTGTGTGTGTGTTTGCCGTCTGTGTGTGTGTGTAGTCAGTCTGTGTGTGTGTGTCAGTCAGTCTGTGTGTGTGTGTCAGTCAGTCTGTGTGTGTGTGTCAGTCAGTCTGTGCGTGTGTGTCAGTCAGTCTGTGCGTGTGTGTCATTCAGCCTGTGTGTGTGTGGCAGTCGCTCTGGCTGTGTGTGTCAGTCTGTCTGTGTCTGTGTGTCAGCCACTCTGTGGGTGTGCACTGTCTGTGTGTGCTTGGGGCTGTCTGTGTGTGTGTAAAAGGCCAGTCTGTGTGTGCTGCTCAGTGTGTGTGTGTTGTCTGTACAAATTGTGTGTGTGTGTCAGTCTGTGTGTGTGTGTGCTGTCAGTCTCTGTGTGTGTGTGTCTCTGTGTGTGTGTGTCAGTGTCTGTCTGTCTCTGTGTGTGTGTGTCAGTGTCTGTCTGTCTCTGTGTGTGTCTGTGTGTGTGGCTCCCTGTGTGTGTGTGTGTCTCTGTGTGTGTTCTGTGTGTGTGTGTCTGTGTGTGTGTCTCTGTGTGTGTGTGTCTTGTGTGTGTGTGTCTTGTGTGTGTGTGTCTTGTGTGTGTGTGTCTGTGTCTGTCTGTCTTTCCTCTGTTCATGTTAATATTGTGGCTTCTACAATATGAAATGAATTTTTTGAAGTTGGGAGGAATTTTCATGAAACTTTCAAATGTTCAAAATTTTCCAAAAAAATGGTTTTTATTTGTTAAATTTCATTCCTTAGATGTATGGAAAACTGCAATAATGAGTATAAAAAGTGTTTCTGAATGTTTGGTAGGTACTTAAAGTGTCTCTGATAGCGAAGTTTTTTAGGTGTCGATACGTAGCAGCAGGGAAGAGGGTTAGGGAAAAAGCCACAATGTAGCTCGGGCTCAAGAGTACTCGCATATTAACTAGTCAAAATTGTCTTGTCATTTAGTAACACCAGTTGTTTTGTTTTTATCGTTGTGCAATACTTTATATAAAAACTTACCAACAATGCATCTATTATAATGTTAAAAGAAGGATAATAAATAAATAAATAATTAAATTAATAAAATATTAATGATACTAAGTAGGCTTTGTGCCGAATTTTCAGGCTGTAACCATGAGATTGGAATAGTTGTTGTGAAGGTTTTAAAAATTTATTTATAAACAAAGGGTTATTAAATTTAAAATATTTAGACATAATGCACTGATGCAAGACACTAGATAATTAATTTTACCACACATAATTTTTATGTTGTAGGAGACTCCTTGTCATCCATTTCTGAATTGTTGGGGTTGAACCTGCCACGAAGTACATTATTAGTAGAACTCTCTAAAGCCACAGTCCTGCTGCAATCCAGGCTGCTGCAAAAGGCATTATCAGGTAATCAGTATACACAAACTACTCTTAAAATGTTATCATATATTTCTTTTAATTTACAATAAAAATAATTGATTTTCAGTGTGAGGATTACAAGATAAGTGAAATGCCAATTTCTCTGAAAGTTCTCCAGCGAAACTTGGATACAATTCACTCAACACAAACTCCATATTATCCACGTCCATTTCGTGACTCGCCACCATACAGGTTTGTAACAAGACTAGTTTTAATTACTTTCGAAGTGTGTAAATCACTGAATATTATTGTTGGTATTAACAGTGACTGTGGTAGCCCTACTCTTGAACAAGCAATTATGATGACTTGTGGCAGTGGCAGTGGAGGTTCCCGATCTAATTCACCAGCAGATTCTGATACCAGTACGGGGGGACTGAGCATGAACAGCATGGAAGGAAATATAAATGACCTCATGGTAGGTATACAAGTGTTCTATTTAAGTAAATCTGCCTCTCAATCTTACCCTTTTATACTTAACTCTTCATGAAATAAACCTTTTTTCGTTATCCATCATCCTTCAATTTTTCCCTGTTCTTTTTACACAGGGTGGCCAGCGAACCTGGAATCCTTAAAAAGTGGGGGGGGCGGGAATTTGAAAATGCCTGAAAAAACGGGGGGGAACCGGGAATTTGGTTTGAAAACCGGGATTTTCAGATCCCCCCCCCCCACGTTTAGCTCAAAGTCGCATACAGCATCGTATTCAGTAAAGTGCAGAATTCAGCTCAGTACATGATAATGGCGAGACTTAAAATCGAAGTATGTATGATAAGTGTCACAATTTTCTTGAGAATTGCGAAGATCTTGACTATCGCATAACACAACTTCAAACACTGCCGCTTATATAGATGCAACATGGTTAGAGTACCTAGCACCCCACAGCACCTATATGGTTGCCTGTGGGTTGCACGTGCATGGACGCGAGATTTGCGGAACAAACGTTTCACCGGGAACTCAATAGCTAACTTTCGATAAGTTTGTGTAAAATTATTTATTAACACTACTACAATACATGTAAGTTTGGGTTTTGATTAGTGTCGCGCCTATTCTTTGATGACATCGGCGGTACCTCTTGCTATTTTTTCGATCGAAACAACCATGTTATTACGTTTATCCTATTCAACGGGAATATTAACTTCTGTTGTAGAAGAGCGCAGTCAAATCGATCTTGCACTGAGATTAAGAGTGACAGTGTCCAAATTGACAGGGAGCACGAAGAATATGACATGGCGGAGATCTCGATGGGTTACGCCCAGTACCCGAGTAGACCCTATCCCTGTCGCTGCATTGTTCCCAAGTAAAACACAGGTAATAATATGAAATTAAAGTTAAAATATTGGTACAAATGTCTGGTACTAAATTTATTAAATTTTTCTTTCTTATATAGAAAGTATTAGAAATAGAGCTCATATAATCCAAACTCAACCAATCCAAACAAAGTGCCAGTGGTGAATACCAGCATTTATTTCGATAGCCAGGAATAGTAGTAATTTCAAACTTGTACAAATGAAACATACACAATCATGATCAAAATTTTGAAGTAAAGAATAATTTGTTGTCTGAAGTTAATTGTCAATCTATCTTGATAAGAACAGTAATAGCTTCCAAAAACCTCTAAAATGATGTTCACGAAGCGCAGTAAATTCGGAGTGGGCAACTATATTGGGTCGCCAAATTACACAAAAAATACTCAGATTTTCAAAAAATTCAACATTATCTTTTTTAAAGATTTTTTGCTGAACATATTTCATTTAAACTAAAGGTACTGCTGAATGGCACAAACTTTCTTGTAAAGTTTTATAATTTCCTTGATGTTGACTGGCTAAAACCGCTCTTACCCCTTATCTTCTTGCCAGTTACCATTTATCGTTGCCCAAAGTAAATTTTTTGAACAGTTTCTCAACTTCTCGGTTTCCAATAGTAGAACTGAAATAATACTTCAAGAATATTAAAGAAGAGTAAAACCTCGTCCTAAATAGAAATTTTCATTAATTTGAAGCCGTTTTTAAGAAAATGGCGTTTAAACATGACTGTAAATGCGAAATTTGAAATTCTTTTTGACAGGAATCTATAGAGTTTACGAAAAACCTTATTTGAAGTAATTTGAAAAAAAAAGGACTGGAAGTTTAAAAATTGTATCTTCACAAGTGAAGTTGTAAGAAGACGGACATTTTTTTATGTTTTTCAGTTTTCGAAAACGGCAAATTAACCAACATGAGACCTGCACCATTCTCTTAAGCGTCCTTTACACTATCAATGATCCAAGTTTAATCAAAATAAATTGTGCCACTTTTTAAGAAAAATTATGTAAAAAAAAGTCTGTTTGACACACAATTTCGCAAAAAATTATCATATTTTTGAAAACTTGAACATGACTATTTAAACATCTATCGCATTGACATTGCACTAATAATGTTTCCATCTGGTTGCGTAATCGACACCCAGTGCAGGGCAGAAACATCGCCTGGTAACAGCGCGTCCCACACGCGTGTAGTGGGCAGCTACGAATGAACGGACCTGAACCGAGTCATGCTTGTGCTACGCGCGCTACGCAGTGAAATTATACACAGCTGTTCTGGTCAGTCACACTGATGGAACTCGAAAATAATAATTTGAATTAGGATCGTTTCGTTATAATTTTTATGCAGTCTTTTGCAATTTACTTAATCTATAAATTATTAACGTGTGATTTCTTTATTTAAAAACTACGAACACGTCTAATGCGTATGAGTAATAATTTCATTTTTCGAGATTTGTCAGTGATATAGTACACAAGATTTTGAACCGAAAGGCTTCTGTAGAATTGTTTGATTACTGAAAACAATAAAAATATTAACATGAATGTTTCCGCTGGTATATGCATGGGCGTGCGAGAAACATTTCTTGGCATATATTGTTGATTTTGTATGGTCAATATTTTTATTTTCACTTTATTAGTTAGTTTGAAATTGAGTCATCAAAACACTTCAGTTTCTAACAGTAATGGATTTGTTAATAAGGAAGGTCTAAGGTTAAATTTTCGTTAGACAATCTGATTTTCCAACTGTGTAAATCCACAAATATTATTTTAAGACATTTCTGTAAAGAGCAATATACTCATTCAAAGGATCTTGCTTGACAGTAGATCTCAATTGCCTTCATAATTTCACCACGAATCTAAATCAGCATGGGATAAATTCCGCACCATCCCCACAATGGCCCGGTGACGAACTGAAACGACGCGATCGTCAGTGCACTTAGGCGCCCCGGGTCCGTGTCGATGTGCGAATGGAACAGGCAGTTCTTTGCACTGGTGCGCCCTAGCGGTGGAAGGGAACACGAAAGCTGCCCTGAGTGCGACGAATGGAAAACGCTATAACAAACAAAAAATATTTTCATAATTGTAGTTGCAGGAAGACTGCGAAAAAAATTTGAATTTTTCCAGTTTTCAAAAATCGAAGTCTTCAACGAACATGAGACCTGTACTCTTAAACGTCCTATACACTATTCAAGGTGAAAATGGAATGAAAATTGTTGATGTCTGTGAGCAAAAAATTGTTTAAACAAAATTAAAAATTGCGTATATTTAGGTGAATTATTATTATTATATTGTTAAGTAAAATTTTAAAAATTAATTTTTAAAATTAAAAAATCTGTATGTTACAATTGTAGTTGTAGAAAGACGCTGAAAAATTTTGAACTTTTGCAATTTTCTGAAAGTCAGGGTTTTCATCGAACATGATACCTGCACTATTCTCTTAAGTGACCTTCACGCTATCCAACCACAAAATTGAATCAAAAGCAATTGAGCGATTTCTTTGAAAATGTCCTGTCTTCTCAGCGTAAAGTTCTCCCAAAATTAAAATATCAGTGTCAAATTTAAGGGGCCGAGACATCGCCAGATTGATAAAGGAATATCAGTTTCCAAGAAAATAGACTGAACACTATCAAGAACATACAAAATATTCATTCTGGCCACACCACGTATTAGAAGATTACTTTTCTAAAAATTAGCAACTACATTGATTCGCTTTTTTTCTGCAGCATTACATAACTTTCTCTGTACGGTGTAAGCGGTAGAAGGTAGAAACATGTTGTTATGTGCGAAAAAATTGAAAATTTATATTCTCCGACTTGAAAAACCAGGTAAACTTAAATAAAAGCCAGATCGCTGGTCACCTGTTACATAATAATTTTTGGTTTGATATAAACTTAAATTCTATACATTACTTACGTTGCCTTTTCTAAATCTGTAATTTGTTCTTACTTGTTTTTCAGAGTTGTTTTTCTTGGGCCAAGATGAACTTCCTCTGCGTATAATCTCTGCAAGATTTGCAACAGCAGCAGCAACAACAACAACAACAGCAGCAACAGCAGCAGCAGCAACAGCAACAGCAATAAATAAGCTTAAGTCTAATATTGTCTTAATACATTACTCTCATCCATCATCTCCAGAAAGCTATGGCCTGCAGCACTGCATCACTGCCAATAGCATCTGCTGCTGATGCTAGTGTACTGAGCAGCTGCAAGATTTCATCTAAATGCCGCATGTATGTGAAAACAAAATTCTTACAACAGTACTTAAGTACTTTTATGTTCGATAAATTTTAGCATACAAGAGATTGTTGCAGCACCTCGCAAACTTGACAATAATTTAAAAATAATAGTAGACTGCAATATCTTCTGCTTCTTTCTTTTCTTACTTTTGTTTTTCTGTTTTTCTTTTTCCGCTCTCTCAATTCAATTCAGCATCATCGTGGGGCAAGATTATTGGCACTTTCTGCTTAGGAGTACTTTATCGCCTATTTGGCCTACCCCTACTCCTTCTGTAGTTCAGGTTGTAATCGTAGAGAATTTGAAATTCAGTCTTGCATTCTCATTAAATGATCATAGCAATTCTTTCTTTGCATGCCTATTTATTTGCTCAGTTAGGTTGTAGATCTATAATTCATGTTATGTGAAAATTTTTTTCACGCATTTTTAATTTCTTATCTTCATCATATGTCAGAATTTTTCTATGGCCAATGCTATGAAATCATTTCCTGAGGCTTCTATTTTTCATATCTCCTCTATTGAGAGCCTAATTTTACATCCATAGGTTATCATTGGTACTGCCATTGTTTTATAAAATTTCAGTTGAGTGATCCTGTCCTTGGTCTTGGGATTCATTTAGTTTCTCGCATATTTTCTGAAATTCCTGATTCTTTTATATTAATATATTTCTTTTGATGAAATATATTAATATAAGTATGAGTAAATTGCAACTAAAAGATGGTTGGAAGTTGTTTGCTTGTTCAACACAGTCACTATTTATTACCATTTACACATTAAATGATGTTAGTTTTTCCCTGGAATACCATGGCTTTAGGTTCTCATTGAAGAAATTTGTAGGTTGGTAGTTTTTGCCTATTCTTAAAATGATGGGCAACTGTTTGGAGATTATCGCTCGAGGTGCCAAAATTATCTGGTCTTTTATGAAAAAGTATTTAAAGTTTGTTATTAACTTTTGCAAGATTTCTTACACAGCCGGATCCTCTGTTTGACACCTGATTTAAGACTTCAATCAAGTGTTCTGTCAGTTCGTGATCCATGTATTTTTAGTTTCTGAATATATGCTTTGGTGTATACTTAGCACATGAACTGTGTCCATTTAATTGCATTGCAGACAGAATTTGTTTCTTGAGATTTTATCAAAAGGTTTTAAAGTCTGTAAATAGGATGTTTTTATAGAATGTATTAAAGTCTTTTTCAATTAGTTATGTTGTAGAACAAATGATAATCTGAGCATGAACACCCTTTTACGGAATCCGCATTTCGGGTTTCTGACAAAGCTCGCTCTTATTTTATTTAGCCCTCCTGTGACAATTACATAGATTTTGTGTGCAGTGTTGTGAGACTAATTCTAGTAATTATTTGTTGGTCGATTTGAAGTTAGAATATTGAATGGATATGCTATCTATTCATGACATATTGTAGGATTTAACAGGCAGTTACTTATAGAGTAACTGCCATTTGGAATAATTATAGACCTAATTTCTTTAATCTCTTGAAGTATATTTAAATAGTTCTGTATTTGAGTCTTTTACAGGAGATTTTTTGTTTTTAAATGTGGGAGTACTTCAGTTCTGTACATTGTTAGGTTTACATTAGTAACCCTCCTAGGCTGCTTTCCTCATCTTGTATGTTTGACAACCACTTTTCAAAATACTTAACCACTCCTTTGAGATGTTATTAGTGCGTAAAGTGTCTTTTTTTAAAATTTTATATGCTCTATTCTTCAATCAATATGCACATTATGTTCTATTCTGTTTAGACATGTCCTAACTGTCCTGAATTCATTTCTCTGTGGCACATTTTGTCTGTGAACCATTTTGTCCAGATCAAATTGTGATTTTGGCATCATAAATAATACTTTTTCTTGTCTTAGATTAGTGTTCTTATCTAGTCTTCCCAACTCTTCCTTCACACCTGGTGCTTACACTTCTTTCTTTTTCTTCTTATACAGTAGATTTCTCCTAATTTACATACATGTAATTTATAGGAAAGACAGACAAAAGATAAATTGTAGTGAAATTATATGACAATTAGAGACTGCAAGCCAATGTGAAAATGGGAACCAAAAGATAAAACATGACAAAAATATGAAAATTCATGGGAAATGCTAATTATAATAATTGCATAATTTTAGTCATTGTAGATAAAATCCTGCTTAACTTATATTTTCCATGGAGATAACATAAAGGAAAGAAATGACTGGTCATAAAACATCCAGGTCCTTAGTATGACTGTTTTCAAATCTTCCATTTTAATTTCTACATTTCAGCTGAAAGCTCGATCCAAGTAGTCCAGTAATGTTTGTTGTATAACGTCTTTGTACTGTCTTGTTTTAATAAATGGATTGAAATAGTGTTTGTTCATACAGTTATGATTTGTATATTTTTAACCCATGGAATATTTATGTGCCGCTACTAAGAAGTGATCTGAGAATCTGACAAAGTTTGCAGACTGCATTAGAGGAGCTATTAGAGAATTTACTAAAATAAAATAAATTATTGATTTTGTGTTCAGGCTGTGTCTACATACATTTTGATTCTCTTCCTCTTTTAATTTAAAAGTATTAATGTTTGTATCCATTATTCTACACACGTGCTGTCCAAAACTTACTAAAAACAATTTGCATTGAAATCTTTATAATGTTTGGTTCCTTTAATAAGATTTAAAATCATCTTTCAGCATTGTATGAGCATATATACTTGGAGTGGAACATTACCTCCAAGGAGTCAGAAAATTCTGGATATTCCCAAAAGGTAACGCTTTGGTTTAATATTTGTCTTCTCTATTAATTGTTTGTTGTGGAAATTGTTTCTTGATCTAGCACTAATTGCGTACAATGAATAACTATCTACTCATAGAAATTCATAGGTTTAAACTATTATTTTTGGTGAGTGATACTATGAGGATAAACATTCAAACATGACATCCACTTTCATCCTTCACAAAACCCAAAAATGTTCTAGCATCAAATTAAAAATATAATATTTGTACCAGTTCTTAATTATAATAATGGTAGTGAAATATATTATTAACATTTAACTTAAATATACTATATTCAGTTGAATTTTTGTGTTTTGTCGACAAGTCTAGTTTTGAATGAATACAGCGACATGTCGCCGTTGATTGAATGTCAGCTTGACATGTCTTGGATTTGAATGGTAAAAAAACTTTTTATTGAAATTCATAAAATAATAATGGAAGTTTAATATTCTTTTTCATGTACCTTTTGCACAAACTGCTATTGATATTCAAAGGGATTTAACTTTTCTAGAAGAGTAATAAAGCTATTTTGCTCATAGCCTACCTATAAGGCGACAGAGGGACAATGCCCAATTGACAGGGAACATGAAGAAATGAATGCATGTGGGTGATCTTGACTGAGGTGTGCGCCTATGGTGGCGAGAGTTTCATTTCCCGCGCTGCATTATTCAAGGCAGCGCAGGTGCAGTAATATGAAATTGTGCTAAAATACAGTCAATTTATGGTACTTCAACATTTCAATTTTTCTTTCTCATGTGTTTTAGAAATACTGGGTTGATTTAACTAAACCTAACCATTCAAACAAAGCGCTCTAGTATGTAAACGCTCATTTTGATAGCCAGGAACAGTAATCATTTCAACTTTACAAATAAAATATTCAGTATTAGCTTATTGAAAAATTTTTGAAGGAGTAATTTGTTAGGTTGAAGTTCATTGTATGACCTTCTATCAATCTACTTTCTTTTATAAGTAATACAATCTCATCTCCAAAATCTCTATTTTGTTTGCGAAGCCCAGGAATTTCAATGCGCGAGTATGTATGATACTAAATTACACAAAAATAATGCCATATTTTTGAAAATTCATCATGATCATATTTGAAGATGAACATATTTCATTAAGAAAAAAATTGTATCTTCACAATAGAAGTTATAAGAAGAGCCAGAAAAGGTTAAAATTTTTTTCATTTTTCGAAAATCCGAGCATATTAATAAATATGAAACCTGCATCGTTTCTCAAGCGCCCTTTTACGCCTATTTAACATCAAAATTTAATCAAAAAATTTGACACAAGATTTTGCATAAAATACTCATTAAAAAAAGTGCAACAGCAAATTCATCATAATCGTATGTAGAAAGACTGCAAAAAAATTTAATTTAAAAGGCAAAATTTTCAACGAACATGAGCTCACTTCAACGTTTTA